>JAIOJX010000029.1:61112460-61667460 GCA_022376925.1 Tragulus kanchil | reverse complement strand
TCCTAAATTTGGTCAAACAACAGCTTTATATGGAATAATAGTAATAGCAATAATAATAAAAATAATGATAGTATGAACTGGCAGAATGTTTATATGTGGCAATTTTTTCTAAAAACTTTAAATAAATTATTTATTAAACATCATATAAAATCCATCTATGAGGTGGATTCTGTTATTAGATCCAATTAACAGATGAGAAATGCAAAGCTCCCTGGTAACTCAGTTGGTAAAGAATCTTCCTAAAATGCAGTAGACCCAGTTGAATTCCTGGGTCGGGAAGATCCCCTGGAGAAGGGATAGGCTACCTATGGCACTAGCCTTGGGCTTCTCTGGTGGCTCAGATGGTAAAGAATCTGCCAGCAATGCAGGAGACCTAGGTTGGATCCCTGAATTTGGAAGATTCCCTAGAGAAGGGAATGGCGGCCCATTTCAGTATTCTTGCCTGGATGATTTCATGGCTTGCCCACAAGATTGCCACAAGAGTCAAAAAGGCAGGCACAACTGGGTGACTTTCACTTCACTTTTAGAGTTACTAAACTTGTTCAAGGGAACGAAGTATTTTCTAACTCAAAAAGGCAGCTTTTACCCACTACACCATCTCTCAGAACTGCAGTCTTATTTCCTTGGGAGCATTTGCTTTGTATTTCTAAAAATGGAAAACAGAGCAAACAGTTTATCTTTCCTTAGGCCTCAAATATTTAGTAAAAAGGTATAAATCTCTGGAGCTAATTATAATAAAAAGATAATAGCAGATTTTTAAAATTCATCAACCCCTATATTGAACTATTTATGATTTTAGTAACAAACTAGGGTAGTACTATTTCCTGAATATTTATTTTTAAAATGTCATCATTTCATTCATCTTGTTAGCTATTCCTTTGACATGAGTCAAAATTGTAATTTCTCAGGTTTCACTTTTCTGTTATGCCATGATTTATCGAGCCTTGTTTTCTGAAGATAGACAGACCACCAAATCTTCTTTTTTTTTTTTGTAGTACTTCATCTGATAAATGGAAATGATGCCAACACAAGGGAAAACTAACTCCGATACAGAAAATTAACATGTTTCATATCAAAGGCTTTGGTAAAAATGATAGAGCATACAATTATATGATTGACTAACCAACAGCTTTTTATGAAAAGAGAAAAGTTGTAATAAATAGAAATGATAAATCTACATCAATGTAGAGTTACATTTTGACAGTCTCCAAGACAGCCTTAATTTCTTAAAACTTGTTCATGATTTATGTCTTGAGAAAGTGGAAATTTCATTAAAAATAATTAAGTTCCATGGTGTTTCTGAATATACAGAAATTTGAGGATATTTATCAAGCTTTAATGTGGGGTCTGTCAGTATGCTAAACATAAGATTCCCCTAAGAATGCCTGGAATAATATTTGTCCTTCACTTGCTTACTGTCCTTACATTGCATAATATTCAATCTTCTTTATAGTCCTACTGAAGGAGGTGCCCAGTAAGAGCTCAAAGAAGATGGAGCAGTAGATTAAAATATATTTCTCTTTGATAATAACATTAACCAGCCCTTTAGAATACATATTAAATACAAGAAACTGGCTAAACACTTTCCATTTAATCATCATTCTATCCTCAAGCAGCCCTCATAAAACAAGTATTATTTTTAATTCCATTTTTATTGAGAAAACAGACACAAAGAAGTTAAGTTACCCAACTAGGCAACACTACAACTTGAATTCTAACCAAACTGTGCGAGTCTGTTCATGATTTATCAATTCAGTGAAAGCCTCTCTCTCTCCCCCTATGCCTGGCTATAGAAAGTGAACAAAGTCCACTGTGGTCAGTCTTGA
The DNA here is from genome assembly GCA_022376925.1 of Tragulus kanchil. Classification (NCBI taxonomy): domain Eukaryota; kingdom Metazoa; phylum Chordata; class Mammalia; order Artiodactyla; family Tragulidae; genus Tragulus; species Tragulus kanchil. The sequence goes on along the minus strand of JAIOJX010000029.1, from coordinate 61,665,634 downwards.
ATGGGACCACCATAGTATATTCATCTGTATATTAAATGTTGAGAGATAAAAAGTAAATACACAGAAGATGGGGAAACCACAGATCCAAAGCTACTTGGGGACAGGAATTCTATGGTGGGAGAAACTAGAGACCAGACTAGTAGTAAGCAGTCTCTCCTAAGTTCCAGACTTTCTGTCTCATCCTGGCCATCTATCTCATCCTGATATATAAATCAAGAAGTTTGATTACCTGGGCCTCTGAGTCTTAATTTCCTTTCAGGAGCCATAGAACACTTAATTCTTCATTCCTGTCTACTAAGAACTGCAAGAAGACATTTTCATGTGTATACTTCCATGGAGGCATTGTCAGTAAAGAAAAAAATTCATCCCATTTGTAAAGGTTAAAATCTTAACTTCTCAACAAGTCTACCCAAAATTAAGATGCAGCATTCCAATGGGAAACTCTTCCCAAGCTACTCGCCAGTTTGACTCTGTCCTTCCTACCGCCCAATGAGTCAATTGCTTTAGAACATTTTATCTTTTTTTTTTAACTTTTTGGCCTCATTTATTGGTTCTTTATTTATTCACTTTCATCCAATTTTATTCTTTGGCCTGTGTGGGCCTTCCATTGCAGTGGCCTCTCCTGTTGCAGAGCACCAGCTCTGGGTGCATGCACTCCAGAGTGCTGGCTCATAATTGGGCAGCATGTGGGATCTTCCAGGGCCAGGGATCGAACTGGTGCCCTCTGCACTGCAAGGTGGACTCTTTACTCACTGGACAACTAGGGAAGCCCCATTTTAAAATAAGGTATTTTCATGTTCTTAGACTAATCACCAAGAAATGGTTTAAAATGTTCAAACATTACCATGTACATTTCATTGTGTTAAAGTTATATCTCAAGAATGGAAATTTAAATAGGATTAAAATGGCTATCAGAGATTCCATATGACCCTGCAATCCCATTCCTGGGCATATACCCAGAGAAAAAACATGATCCAAAAGGATACATGCACCATGCACCATGATATTCACTGTAGCACTGTGTGCAATAGTCAAGACATTGGTGCAAACTAAACATTCATCAACAGAGGAATGGGTAAAAAAGACCTGGTACACACATACAATGGAGTATTACTCAGTCATTAAAAAGAATGAAATAATGCTATTTGCAGCAACATGAGTAGATCTAAAGATTATTGTGCTGAGTGAAGTAAGTCAGACAGGAGGAGAAATATAGTATGACATCTCTTATATAAATCAAGAAGTTTGATTACCTGGGCCTCTGAGTCTTAATTTCCTTTCAGGAGCCATAGAACACTTAATTCTTCATTCCTGTCTACTAAGAACTGCAAGAAGACATTTTCATGTGTATACTTCCATGGAGGCATTGTCAGTAAAGAAAAAAATTCATCCCATTTGTAAAGGTTAAAATCTTAACTTCTCAACAAGTCTACCCAAAATTAAGATGCAGCATTCCAATGGGAAACTCTTCCCAAGCTACTCGCCAGTTTGACTCTGTCCTTCCTACCGCCCAATGAGTCAATTGCTTTAGAACATTTTATCTTTTTTTTTTAACTTTTTGGCCTCATTTATTGGTTCTTTATTTATTCACTTTCATCCAATTTTATTCTTTGGCCTGTGTGGGCCTTCCATTGCAGTGGCCTCTCCTGTTGCAGAGCACCAGCTCTGGGTGCATGCACTCCAGAGTGCTGGCTCATAATTGGGCAGCATGTGGGATCTTCCAGGGCCAGGGATCGAACTGGTGCCCTCTGCACTGCAAGGTGGACTCTTTACCCACTGGACAACTAGGGAAGCCCCCATTTTAAAATAAGGTATTTTCATGTTCTTAGACTAATCACCAAGAAATGGTTTAAAATGTTCAAACATTACCATGTACATTTCATTGTGTTAAAGTTATATCTCAAGAATGGAAATTTAAATAGGATTAAAATGGCTATCAGAGATTCCATATGACCCTGCAATCCCATTCCTGGGCATATACCCAGAGAAAAAACATGATCCAAAAGGATACATGCACCATGCACCATGATATTCACTGTAGCACTGTGTGCAATAGTCAAGACATTGGTGCAAACTAAACATTCATCAACAGAGGAATGGGTAAAAAAGACCTGGTACACACATACAATGGAGTATTACTCAGTCATTAAAAAGAATGAAATAATGCTATTTGCAGCAACATGAGTAGATCTAAAGATTATTGTGCTGAGTGAAGTAAGTCAGACAGGAGGAGAAATATAGTATGACATCTCTTATATATGGAATCTACAAGGAAATGATACAAATGAACTTATTCACAAAATGGAAACAGACTCACAGACTTAGAGATGACTTTATGATTGTCAGGGGGAGGAATGGCGAAACAGATAATTAGAGACTGGTAGATCAACATGTACACACTGCTATATTTAAAATTGGTAACTAACAATGTTTTACTGTATACCACAGGGAACTCTGCTCAGAGTTATGGGGCAGCCTAGGTGGGAGGGGAGTCTCGGGGACAGTGGATCCATGTATATGCATGGCTGAGTTTCTCAGTTGTCTACCTGAAACTATCACAACACTGTGAACTGACTATAGTACAATATAAAATAAAAGGTTTATAAAAAACAAAATTGCTATCATGCTAGCCAAACACAAGTGAGCAACAAAATTGTGACTACAGAAGTACATTATTGAAGAGCTACCAAATGAGTAATTACTTTACAAAACCAAGTATAAAGGAGCCCAGAGGGCTGACAGTCAACAGTAGTACGGAAATGAAAAACAAAGGTAAGAGAGCTCAAGTGAAGAATTCTGAACCAAAATATTATATTTAATTTCTTTCCTGTGTGGGGCATAATTTCAGCATTTTATTATGTAAAATTCTTGGTTCAGTTTTATAATGCAGAAAAACTACTTCACCTAATTCACAGATTGAATTCTCTTGTGTACCAAACATTAATTATATTGAAAAATACACAAACCTGTACAAATTGTAATTGATTGTCTGAAATGGATGGATGTCCCTAATGACCACACAGTCCAATGCCTCTGAAGCCCCATAAAAATACCATCTGCCTGTGGTCCTACAGCTCCTGGGATTTTTCCTCCTCTGTCTGCCACCCGTGCTAACTGTCACTCTAGTCTAATTTCCATAGTTCCCAACTTTGCAGCCTATAGGGAATCTGTCACTCTTTGTACTAATAGCACAGTTGAACTGTCTGCTGGGTTCAGTTTCAGCTTCCTCTGTCATACTTCCAGGCAGCCTTGCTGCATACACTGCCTATAGGAGGCAAGTCCCTCCCTGCACACAAAGTTCCCTGGTTTGAATTCCAACCCTGATTCACTCACTGCTCCAAAAGACTGGAGGAAAATGGACAGTGATGTGCAAATACTGGTGAAAAATGTTGCAATTTTCCAACTTCCTTCAGAATTTTAGAAGAAATAAAGGAAATAAAAACTCAAGTGATGATGCAGAAGTATGATTTTTGTATCAAAATATTTAAAACATTTCTGAATCAAGACAAAAACGTAGACTACTCACAAGTTTAGATCATATGATTGACATGTTTGAAACAGTCACAGAAAAAAAAGTACCATGTTCATTTAACTACAGTATACACAGTTTGTATATACTGATATTAATGTATTACACTAGCTTTTTAGTGGTGTTTGGGCCTAAAGTACTTTTATCAAAAACTTCCTCAGGACTCCACACAGACAAAACAAGCTACAAAATGGAAGCAATTTAGAGTACAGTTGTTCAATAGAATAATATGAGCCATACAAGTAATCTAAAATTTTCTAGTATCTATATATAGAAAATAGTAATTCAGAGGTCAACTTCAAAAAAACCTTTATTTGACTAAATATATTAAAAATACTGCTATGTCAATAAATGCATAAATTATATATAGGTATAATAATTACATAAATGTGATAAAATATAAAAATTATTGTAGTAAGATAAAATTACTGAAATAATTTTGTTCCTTTTTTAACAAAGTCTTTGGATCTTAAACTTTACAGCACATTTAAGTTTGGAAGGGCCACATTTCAAGTGCTCAGTACATGTGGCTGGTAGCTAAACAACAGCCTTAGAATAATGAATATTTGTAAATAATTTCCTATAAAGAGAATTTTTTCTGTAATGAGAAAATATTCTTGAAAGAATGAAGACAAAGTTTATGCTTAATAATATCTCAAAATGACTGAAAACATTTAATTCTTACGAAAAACAAGTCCTTATTTTATATACTCAGTTATGCAATCACAAGCTATAGTTTCAAGTTGTTTTGCTGCCAGATAAAAATTTGAAACCTCTCATTCTAGGCATCTAACTGCTTGTATCTTATAAGCTGTCTATCTCATTAGTCCGATACTTCCAGGCAGCCTTGCTGCATACACTGCCTATAGGAGGCAAGTCCCTCCCTGCACACAAAGTTCCCTGGTTTGAATTCCAACCCTGATTCACTCACTGCTCCAAAAGACTGGAGGAAAATGGACAGTGATGTGCAAATACTGGTGAAAAATGTTGCAATTTTCCAACTTCCTTCAGAATTTTAGAAGAAATAAAGGAAATAAAAACTCAAGTGATGATGCAGAAGTATGATTTTTGTATCAAAATATTTAAAACATTTCTGAATCAAGACAAAAACGTAGACTACTCACAAGTTTAGATCATATGATTGACATGTTTGAAACAGTCACAGAAAAAAAAGTACCATGTTCATTTAACTACAGTATACACAGTTTGTATATACTGATATTAATGTATTACACTAGCTTTTTAGTGGTGTTTGGGCCTAAAGTACTTTTATCAAAAACTTCCTCAGGACTCCACACAGACAAAACAAGCTACAAAATGGAAGCAATTTAGAGTACAGTTGTTCAATAGAATAATATGAGCCATACAAGTAATCTAAAATTTTCTAGTATCTATATATAGAAAATAGTAATTCAGAGGTCAACTTCAAAAACCTTTATTTGACTAAATATATTAAAAATACTGCTATGTCAATAAATGCATAAATTATATATAGGTATAATAATTACATAAATGTGATAAAATATAAAAATTATTGTAGTAAGATAAAATTACTGAAATAATTTTGTTCCTTTTTTAACAAAGTCTTTGGATCTTAAACTTTACAGCACATTTAAGTTTGGAAGGGCCACATTTCAAGTGCTCAGTACATGTGGCTGGTAGCTAAACAACAGCCTTAGAATAATGAATATTTGTAAATAATTTCCTATAAAGAGAATTTTTTCTGTAATGAGAAAATATTCTTGAAAGAATGAAGACAAAGTTTATGCTTAATAATATCTCAAAATGACTGAAAACATTTAATTCTTACGAAAAAACAAGTCCTTATTTTATATACTCAGTTATGCAATCACAAGCTATAGTTTCAAGTTGTTTTTGCTGCCAGATAAAAATTTGAAACCTCTCATTCTAGGCATCTAACTGCTTGTATACTCTACATAAAGCTGTCTCAGTTCTCTTTATGGAAATGAAACTCTGGAAGGAGAGAAGACAGGTTAATGGAACAATATATGCAATGAAAAGAATATACAGCAACAAGCCATGAGAATTAGTGTTATTTTCAATTTTATTAGCAATTTCAAGGATGATATAACATTTCCATAAATTCTTATTTCCTTAATTAACTTTTTATGCTCTCTTCTCTCCTTATCTCTTAAAAGACTCTACAAATTTAATGAGAATTGATCTCATCATATGAATTTAAGTAGAAAAACTCAACGTTTATAAAGGTAGTTTCAGAAGAAAAAAAACCTTTAAATCTGTAGGAAAAAATATCTAGCAGTTTTATTTTAAATAGCCAAAAACCAATACCAGAACGCCCTCTGGTAAATCATTAATCAGCACCACAGATATGTAAGTCATTCAACCTGCATCTTTTGTATAGACATTATATGCCATATGCTATGCATATAGAACAGAAATACAACAAAGAACATCCTAACTTGTGCCTAGAACCTCACATTCTATTGAAGAGACAAGATTGTGCACCGTTCATACTCATATTAGGAATGTGCAAGACGCTCTGAGAGAAGTATATACAGACTATTGGTATACGCAGAAGGATACACAGCCCAGTGAAATGACATCTAACCACACGAAAGTGCCAAGATAGCTCTGAAGGAAGTAACAGACAAGCTGAGTCCTGACAGTAAGTGTTAAGGCCAAAGTAAAACAGGAATAGAAGAAACAGTATTATGTGAAAGAACTAAGGCTCAAACGAGGCATTCTTTCATAAAGCTTCAAGAAAGTCTGTACATATGAGGGAAATGTGGTAAGAAATGAGGCTGGGAAATGAAGTAAACAGAAGTCATACTTTTTTTTGTTTTGGCCACTTCTATTGGTCTTTCATTTCCATCTTTGTTCTGTGGCCTGTGTGGGCCTCCCATGGCAGTGGTCTCTGTCACTGCAAGAGCACTGGCTCTGGGCACATGCACTCCAAAGCTCCGGTTCAGTAGTTAGATATATTAGTCCAGCTGCTCCACAGCACATGGGATCTGCCCAGGCCAGGTATCTAACCGGCATCCCTTGTACTGCTAGGTGATGTCTTTACCCACTGGACCACTAGGGAAGCCCCAGAAGTCATATTTTGAAGAGCCCAGTAGACCCATTCCACAGATGAGGAGTCACTGAAGGAGCTTACCTAGAAAAGTGACTTATCAAATTATGCGTTATAAAAGCCCTGGCTACTTTATGGATATGACATGGCTGTGGAACAGCAGGGAACTGGGGAAAACTCACTTAGAGAATGGTACACCTTAAAAATTGGTAACTATGCTGACATCTGTGATTAGAGATAAATGGAGAATGCAGTCCTGACTCCCTGGTTTCTTGCTCTGGCAATAAATAGCTGGTTATGCCATTGGTTAAGGCAAAGGGTCATAATAAATTCTAAATCAGGTACTTGGTCTATACTGTGTATTGTACTCGTTTTTTGCATTAAACAATTTAATTTTTATAACCACTGTATGAAGCAAGTGCTGTAATTATTCCAACTTAACCACTACAGCAACAAAGACATGAAAAGTTAAGTAACTTAGCTAAGATCACACAACAATATAGCTATGGAGTCTAGGTTTCAATACAAGCATCTGTCTCCAAATACACTAATCTTGGTCAGTATATTGAAAATACATTGGAAACACAGAAATCATGTGAAGCCGACTTTCCAATATTATGTTTTGGTCCATGGTTTCAAAGAATGTTCAGTTGTTGCCACAATTTCTATACCATTCTTGAGAAGAGATACACACCCAAAGGTGTTTCAAGAAAGTTTATTCCATCCAATAAGAAATGTCCTAGCAGAATCTGAATCATTGCTCAACTGGGCATTATTATTCTCTTAGAACTTTTAGTATGAAATTAATAATTCTCATCTCTAAAGGCCTTTATCGTTAAAATGTATATTTATATATGTCATTAAAATATGTATTTATCATTTCAATTTGGAGTTCCGCATCAAAATTATGAGTGGATTATTATTAAGGTGACCATAGCCCCAGTTTGCCTAATACAGAGCAGTCAGTGCATGTTCCCAGCTAAAGCTCCGGTTCAGTAGTTAGATATATTAGTCCAGCCGCTCCACAGCACATGGGATCTGCCCAGGCCAGGTATCTAACCGGCATCCCTTGTACTGCTAGGTGATGTCTTTACCCACTGGACCACTAGGGAAGCCCCAGAAGTCATATTTTGAAGAGCCCAGTAGACCCATTCCACAGATGAGGAGTCACTGAAGGAGCTTACCTAGAAAAGTGACTTATCAAATTATGCGTTATAAAAGCCCTGGCTACTTTATGGATATGACATGGCTGTGGAACAGCAGGGAACTGGGGAAAACTCACTTAGAGAATGGTACACCTTAAAAATTGGTAACTATGCTGACATCTGTGATTAGAGATAAATGGAGAATGCAGTCCTGACTCCCTGGTTTCTTGCTCTGGCAATAAATAGCTGGTTATGCCATTGGTTAAGGCAAAGGGTCATAATAAATTCTAAATCAGGTACTTGGTCTATACTGTGTATTGTACTCGTTTTTTGCATTAAACAATTTAATTTTTATAACCACTGTATGAAGCAAGTGCTGTAATTATTCCAACTTAACCACTACAGCAACAAAGACATGAAAAGTTAAGTAACTTAGCTAAGATCACACAACAATATAGCTATGGAGTCTAGGTTTCAATACAAGCATCTGTCTCCAAATACACTAATCTTGGTCAGTATATTGAAAATACATTGGAAACACAGAAATCATGTGAAGCCGACTTTCCAATATTATGTTTTGGTCCATGGTTTCAAAGAATGTTCAGTTGTTGCCACAATTTCTATACCATTCTTGAGAAGAGATACACACCCAAAGGTGTTTCAAGAAAGTTTATTCCATCCAATAAGAAATGTCCTAGCAGAATCTGAATCATTGCTCAACTGGGCATTATTATTCTCTTAGAACTTTTAGTATGAAATTAATAATTCTCATCTCTAAAGGCCTTTATCGTTAAAATGTATATTTATATATGTCATTAAAATATGTATTTATCATTTCAATTTGGAGTTCCGCATCAAAATTATGAGTGGATTATTATTAAGGTGACCATAGCCCCAGTTTGCCTAATACAGAGCAGTCAGTGCATGTTACCAGCATATAACTATTGATAAAAACCCATGTTTAACTCTCAGAGATGTTTGGGCTTAGAAGATAAGTTGGTCATTTGAGTTAGGAATGCCAAAGAAGAAAAATTCCAATAATCTTGATATTGCCTGTATATATGAAAGGGTGTGTATGAGGCATGTGAGTGTTTGCATATGTTACTGATCATGAGATTTCCTTATTACCCAGGGTTCATATACTTCCAAACCATACCTCACTTCCTTTACCATTTGACCCTCCTCACTCTATATAGCTACAAATGACTATCAATCCAAAAATGAAGACTCTATTACAAAGCTTAAAAATTACCAAATGTGGAAAGAGTCAGAAAAACAAAAAGCAAATTTTATCCCTTCCTGATTTTGGAGATCAGATATTTTAAAATATTCCAAAGAAAGGTGGCATTAAGGAGGTAGAAATCACATATACAAGAAATCAAGAGATAGAAACCAATAGCATCCACAATATCAAAGGCAGAAATCCAAGCAGAATCCATGCTGTGCCACTTCACACATAACTTTCTGGTAAGAGCAAATGCCAAAAATAATGCATGTCTCATCAGTTGACTAGTTTGTTATTCTACTCGGCCTTCTCACATGCTACATCAGACCCACCCCACTGTGCTATTCAAAGACCCAAGACACTTGAGCAACAGCCTCCAGGAGGAAAGGTCATTTTGTATAGGGAAAATTTTGTCCTTGACTAAAGTGATGTTAAAATGCTATAAAATATTTAACTCTGAGTTTCATTGAGGTTATTTTATTTCATTTCAGGTATTTTTCAAGAAAACGTAAACTTACCTAATGCTTTGACTTCCCTATTTATTCCCACCTCTGAATAAACAGAGGTGCTGTACCTACATGTTCCATCCCACGTGTTTTATTACTGATGTACTAGGCCTCAAGAGTCTAGAACCTCTGACATAACAAGGTTTGTTATGTCTATTTATATATGTCATTAAAATATGTATTTATCATTTCAATTTGGAGTTCCGCATCAAAATTATGAGTGGATTATTATTAAGGTGACCATAGCCCCAGTTTGCCTAATACAGAGCAGTCAGTGCATGTTACCAGCATATAACTATTGATAAAAACCCATGTTTAACTCTCAGAGATGTTTGGGCTTAGAAGATAAGTTGGTCATTTGAGTTAGGAATGCCAAAGAAGAAAAATTCCAATAATCTTGATATTGCCTGTATATATGAAAGGGTGTGTATGAGGCATGTGAGTGTTTGCATATGTTACTGATCATGAGATTTCCTTATTACCCAGGGTTCATATACTTCCAAACCATACCTCACTTCCTTTACCATTTGACCCTCCTCACTCTATATAGCTACAAATGACTATCAATCCAAAAATGAAGACTCTATTACAAAGCTTAAAAATTACCAAATGTGGAAAGAGTCAGAAAAACAAAAAGCAAATTTTATCCCTTCCTGATTTTGGAGATCAGATATTTTAAAATATTCCAAAGAAAGGTGGCATTAAGGAGGTAGAAATCACATATACAAGAAATCAAGAGATAGAAACCAATAGCATCCACAATATCAAAGGCAGAAATCCAAGCAGAATCCATGCTGTGCCACTTCACACATAACTTTCTGGTAAGAGCAAATGCCAAAAATAATGCATGTCTCATCAGTTGACTAGTTTGTTATTCTACTCGGCCTTCTCACATGCTACATCAGACCCACCCCACTGTGCTATTCAAAGACCCAAGACACTTGAGCAACAGCCTCCAGGAGGAAAGGTCATTTTGTATAGGGAAAATTTTGTCCTTGACTAAAGTGATGTTAAAATGCTATAAAATATTTAACTCTGAGTTTCATTGAGGTTATTTTATTTCATTTCAGGTATTTTTCAAGAAAACGTAAACTTACCTAATGCTTTGACTTCCCTATTTATTCCCACCTCTGAATAAACAGAGGTGCTGTACCTACATGTTCCATCCCACGTGTTTTATTACTGATGTACTAGGCCTCAAGAGTCTAGAACCTCTGACATAACAAGGTTTGTTATGTCTTTTGGGATCATGCTATAAATGATGAGATATCTTCTGATTGATTTTCTCTCTCTTGGAATACACACCTAAGGAATCCTGAGGAGTCTGGATACCCCTGAAGGCTACCACACCAGACAGTTCATGTGAAATGACCATTTAGAGATGTCTGAAAAACCTCACCTATTTCAGTGCTAAGTCCAACTACATTCCTCACCAAGACAAACTTCTTTCTCCTAAGGAGAAACACCAGCTCAAGAACCTCAAGAATCTCCAAGGAGCCAAGTACATACAAGGCAGCTGGGCTCAGTGGTGGTGCTCCATCATCCTCCCTGACCTTAAACCTCATTAAAAATTTCATACATACACACACACACACATATCTTTTCACATGACTCATCAGATATGTGAATGACTGAAGCCTCAAGTGATTCCAGTCCCCAGACCACAAGCTTGACCAGCTGCCACTGGGTAGAAAGTGGAGCTGCACCCACCAAACCTTGTCAAATGGCATGTCTGTAGGTACAGTAAATCTTTCTGTTTATCCATTAATTGGAGGGATTGTTGGTTCTGTTGGTCAGATAATCAAAACAAGAGACAGGGAAACCTGATGGGTAGCATTTAATGATTCCAAATGTGTAATAATCTCACCAATGACTGACTTTCATCTACTGATGATTTAGTGACTGGTTCTCAAAATCCCATAATATGATTAGTTCTCACTAGTCAGCGGGAGTCCTCTTAAGCATAGCACTGCCTGTCTTTGTGAAGCATGCACTCTGAGAGAAGGACTTACGCAACATTCAGAAATCAGTGTAATTCAACAGACTAAAGAAAAAGAATCAATATTGGAATAGATATAGAAAAGTGATTTTCCACTGACAAGGGAATTGTCTACAAAATCCTATAAAATATTTAACTCTGAGTTTCATTGAGGTTATTTTATTTCATTTCAGGTATTTTCAAGAAAACGTAAACTTACCTAATGCTTTGACTTCCCTATTTATTCCCACCTCTGAATAAACAGAGGTGCTGTACCTACATGTTCCATCCCACGTGTTTTATTACTGATGTACTAGGCCTCAAGAGTCTAGAACCTCTGACATAACAAGGTTTGTTATGTCTTTTGGGATCATGCTATAAATGATGAGATATCTTCTGATTGATTTTCTCTCTCTTGGAATACACACCTAAGGAATCCTGAGGAGTCTGGATACCCCTGAAGGCTACCACACCAGACAGTTCATGTGAAATGACCATTTAGAGATGTCTGAAAAACCTCACCTATTTCAGTGCTAAGTCCAACTACATTCCTCACCAAGACAAACTTCTTTCTCCTAAGGAGAAACACCAGCTCAAGAACCTCAAGAATCTCCAAGGAGCCAAGTACATACAAGGCAGCTGGGCTCAGTGGTGGTGCTCCATCATCCTCCCTGACCTTAAACCTCATTAAAAATTTCATACATACACACACACACACATATCTTTTCACATGACTCATCAGATATGTGAATGACTGAAGCCTCAAGTGATTCCAGTCCCCAGACCACAAGCTTGACCAGCTGCCACTGGGTAGAGAGTGGAGCTGCACCCACCAAACCTTGTCAAATGGCATGTCTGTAGGTACAGTAAATCTTTCTGTTTATCCATTAATTGGAGGGATTGTTGGTTCTGTTGGTCAGATAATCAAAACAAGAGACAGGGAAACCTGATGGGTAGCATTTAATGATTCCAAATGTGTAATAATCTCACCAATGACTGACTTTCATCTACTGATGATTTAGTGACTGGTTCTCAAAATCCCATAATATGATTAGTTCTCACTAGTCAGCGGGAGTCCTCTTAAGCATAGCACTGCCTGTCTTTGTGAAGCATGCACTCTGAGAGAAGGACTTACGCAACATTCAGAAATCAGTGTAATTCAACAGACTAAAGAAAAAGAATCAATATTGGAATAGATATAGAAAAGTGATTTTCCACTGACAAGGGAATTGTCTACAAAATCCTAGAGCTAACATTATAGTTAATAGCAAAAAAATGAATCTTTTTCTCCCCCAAATTGGAATAAGACAAGGATACTCATGGTCATCACTTCTATTCAACATCATCATGGAGGTTCTAGCCAGTGCAATGAAGCAAGAAACAAGATACACAGATTTGAAAAGAAGCAAAAGGTGTCACTATTTATAGACAATGTTCATCTATGCAGAAAATCTCAAGTCTACAAAAGAAGTTACTTGAGTTTAGCACATTTACAGGATACTGAGCCATCATACAAAAGTCAACTGTGTCTTTTTTATTGTTTTTTTCTATCCACTGGACCACCAGGGAAACCCTTCAACTATGGTGTTACACATTATCGAAAAACAATTGCGTGCATGTATGCCAAGTCACTTCAGTCGTGTTTGACTCTTTTTCAACTCTATGGGATAATCCAGGCAAAATTACTGAAGGGGATTACCATGTCCTCCTCCAGAGGTTCTTCCTGACCTAGAGATTTAACTTCCACCTCTTAAATCCCCTACACTGGCAGACATTCTTTACCACTAGCACCACCTGGGAACAATTAGAAATTGAAATTGAAGAGTCCAGAAAACATTACTTAGTCATAAATTTTACAAAATATATGCACTATATAATATCTATGTAAGAACAGCACATTAAAAACTTCAGACATTGATGAAAGAAATTTTAAAAGTCTAAACCAATAATACAAATATACTATGATCATGGATTATAATTCTTAATATTATTATAATGTCAATCCTCTGGCTTCCCTGGTGGTTCCAGTGGATACAGAGTCTGCCTTGCAGTGCAAGGGGCACTGGTTGGATCCCTGGCCTGGGAAGATCCCACGTGCCGCAGAGCAGCTGGACCAGTGTGTCCAATTAGGAACCAGCGTTCTGGAGCACATGTGCTCAGAGCCAGTGCTCTGCAAAGAGAGAGGCCACTGCAATGGGAGGCCCACACAGGCCGAAGAATAAAGATGGATGACAATCAATATAAAAATAAAAGAGGCATGATGGGGAAAAGTTTTTAAAATGTTAATTATCTTGACACTATAGAGTTAGTAATTCCAATTAAAATATCAATAGCATTATTTGTGGAAATTGACAAGGTTTTTCCAAAATTATCTGGAGAAGAAAAGGAAGTAGAATAGACAAAATAATTGTGACAAAGAGCAACAAAGAAGGTAAACTTGCACTGGATTCTAAGACTTGGTATAAAGCTATACTGAGTTACACCCATTAAAACAAGGATACTCATGGTCACATCTATTACACATCATGGAGGTTCTAGCCAGTGCAATGAAGCAAGAAACAAGATACACAGATTTGAAAAGAAGCAAAAGGTGTCACTATTTATAGACAATGTTCATCTATGCAGAAAATCTCAAGTCTACAAAAGAAGTTACTTGAGTTTAGCACATTTACAGGATACTGAGCCATCATACAAAAGTCAACTGTGTCTTTTTTATTGTTTTTTTCTATCCACTGGACCACCAGGAAACCCTTCAACTATGGTGTTACACATTATCGAAAAACAATTGCGTGCATGTATGCCAAGTCACTTCAGTCGTGTTTGACTCTTTTTCAACTCTATGGGATAATCCAGGCAAAATTACTGAAGGGGATTACCATGTCCTCCTCCAGAGGTTCTTCCTGACCTAGAGATTTAACTTCCACCTCTTAAATCCCCTACACTGGCAGACATTCTTTACCACTAGCACCACCTGGGAACAATTAGAAATTGAAATTGAAGAGTCCAGAAAACATTACTTAGTCATAAATTTTACAAAATATATGCACTATATAATATCTATGTAAGAACAGCACATTAAAAACTTCAGACATTGATGAAAGAAATTTTAAAAGTCTAAACCAATAATACAAATATACTATGATCATGGATTATAATTCTTAATATTATTATAATGTCAATCCTCTGGCTTCCCTGGTGGTTCCAGTGGATACAGAGTCTGCCTTGCAGTGCAAGGGGCACTGGTTGGATCCCTGGCCTGGGAAGATCCCACGTGCCGCAGAGCAGCTGGACCAGTGTGTCCAATTAGGAACCAGCGTTCTGGAGCACATGTGCTCAGAGCCAGTGCTCTGCAAAGAGAGAGGCCACTGCAATGGGAGGCCCACACAGGCCGAAGAATAAAGATGGATGACAATCAATATAAAAATAAAAGAGGCATGATGGGGAAAAGTTTTTAAAATGTTAATTATCTTGACACTATAGAGTTAGTAATTCCAATTAAAATATCAATAGCATTATTTGTGGAAATTGACAAGGTTTTTCCAAAATTATCTGGAGAAGAAAAGGAAGTAGAATAGACAAAATAATTGTGACAAAGAGCAACAAAGAAGGTAAACTTGCACTGGATTCTAAGACTTGGTATAAAGCTATAGCTACCAATACAGTTTTGTATCAGAGAAAAAATTGGACATACAGATCAACAGAATAGAATACAGACTCCATAAATAGATTTCTACATACATCATCAATTGACTTTATACAGATGTGACGTTTAAAGGAAAAGGGTATTTCTTCCATCAAATGATGCTGGACAACTACTGATATAAGCAAAATTGAGTTTAATCATTATCTTGCACTATCTCCAAAAGTTAGCTCACGATGTACATGGACCACAAAGTAAAATATAAAACATAAAACTGTAAATATTGGACACAATGTTAGGAGAAAGTCTTTTTGGCATTGGTTTATGTAAAGTGATTTAGGGGGTGTGTGGGTGTGTGGGGGCGGTGTTAATCGCTCAGTCGTGTCCAACTATTTGCAACTCCATGAACTGTAGTCTACTTAACTCCTCTGTCCATAGAATTTTCCAGGGAAGAATACTGGAGTGGGTTGCCATTTACTTCTCCAAGGGATCTTCCTGATCCATTAAGATGCCAAAAATACAATTCATAAAACTAAAAAGGGTTGATGCTGCTATAAGTGATTATTATACATATTCATTTATTAATATTGTAGGTGTCAATAATTCAGTGTTATGCAAAGAATGTTATCTATGTTGCATTTGTAGTAAAGGCAAGTAGGATGTCAGATCTTAGACCTTCAATGTTAATTGTTCTTTGTCTGTAACAACAGTCTTATTCAACTGCTAATGTGATTGTTTTTCAGAAAGGTTTACTCTTAATTTTCTATGTTAAAAACATTAATAACGTCCAAAAATCTGCAAAATAAAATCAGTATTTGTTTAAATATGGCACTCAAGATCTTTAACTTCTCTAGTCTCATGCTCCATTATTCCTCATATCTTGTACTGTGTATACCAGCAATACCTTGACTATGTCTCATGCTCTGTCTTTGGAAACTATTCTTTCTACCAGGAATAACAGTGTAAAGTCATTTTTTATGTATCCAATGATAGCAATATGTCTGGGCTAGTATATTAGGGGAAATTATTTTTGAAAAGGGTTAATTAATTCTGTTAAATGAGAAATTTCACTTCTTGGTACTTAACCAAGAGACATGAAATGAACATGAAATGTTAACAAAAACACTCTATAAAAATGTTTTAATGTCTTTAATCAAAATACCCCCCAAACAGGAAACAGACCAGATATTCATCAATAGAAGAATGGAAAAAAGATTGGGCTATATCTATAAAGTAGAGTCATATTCAGTAATGAAAAGGAACTCATACCATACACAGCAACCCAGATGAATCTCAAAAAAGGGCCAATGGAAAGGAGCCTTTTAAAAGAATTATATATTTTATGTTTCATTCATAAGAAGCTCTAAAATATGCAAATTAACCTATTTTACCTGAAGAAAAATTTCAGAAGAAACAGCTATTTCTGTGGGTCTAGAGGACTATGAGGCAGTTTTCTTGGATGATGATAGTGTTCTATACAGAAGCCATACAAAACATACTTGATAGAGGTTTGCGTTAAACAGGTGTATACACTTATCAAAACTTATCAAATATCATATTTAGATTTGGAATTTCATTTAACACAAATTTTACCTAAAAACAAGATAAGTGAATATCTAAGCAGAGTTAATAGTATGTATTCTGCAATATTGAGGAGTTAAGCATATAGATATTTTCAACTTGCAATGATACACATCAACAGGAGTTCAAAATCTAAAACACATAAAAAACTCATACAAATCAACAAACACTCCCATAAAGTGTCAGAAAAGGACAAGGGATTCTATCGAGAAATGGGCAAAATCAAAAGCATGCACTTCCTAAGATAGGCAGAACACTGTGACATACATCACAGCAAGATCCTCAACGACCCACCTCCTACAGTAATGGAAATAAAAACAAAAATATTCAAATAGGACCTAATTCAATGTAAAAGCTTTTGCACAGCAAAGGAAACTATAAGCAAGGGGAGATAACAATCCTCATAATGGGAGAAAATAACAGCAAATGAAATAACAGACAAAAGATCAATCTCCAAAATACAGAAACAGCTCAATACCAGAAAAACAAACAACCAAATCAAAAAGTGGACATAAGACCTAAACAGACTTTACTCCAAAGAAGACATACAGATGGCATATTAACACATGAAAAGATGCTGAACATTGCTCATTATTAATTCTGTTAAATGAGAAATTTCACTTCTTGGTACACCAAGAGACATGAAATGAACATGAAATGTTAACAAAAACACTCTATAAAAATGTTTTAATGTCTTTAATCAAAATACCCCCCAAACAGGAAACAGACCAGATATTCATCAATAGAAGAATGGAAAAAAGATTGGGCTATATCTATAAAGTAGAGTCATATTCAGTAATGAAAAGGAACTCATACCATACACAGCAACCCAGATGAATCTCAAAAATGGGCCAATGGAAAGGAGCCTTTTAAAAGAATTATATATTTTATGTTTCATTCATAAGAAGCTCTAAAATATGCAAATTAACCTATTTTACCTGAAGAAAAATTTCAGAAGAAACAGCTATTTCTGTGGGTCTAGAGGACTATGAGGCAGTTTTCTTGGATGATGATAGTGTTCTATACAGAAGCCATACAAAACATACTTGATAGAGGTTTGCGTTAAACAGGTGTATACACTTATCAAAACTTATCAAATATCATATTTAGATTTGGAATTTCATTTAACACAAATTTTACCTAAAAACAAGATAAGTGAATATCTAAGCAGAGTTAATAGTATGTATTCTGCAATATTGAGGAGTTAAGCATATAGATATTTTCAACTTGCAATGATACACATCAACAGGAGTTCAAAATCTAAAACACATAAAAAACTCATACAAATCAACAAACACTCCCATAAAGTGTCAGAAAAGGACAAGGGATTCTATCGAGAAATGGGCAAAATCAAAAGCATGCACTTCCTAAGATAGGCAGAACACTGTGACATACATCACAGCAAGATCCTCAACGACCCACCTCCTACAGTAATGGAAATAAAAACAAAAATATTCAAATAGGACCTAATTCAATGTAAAAGCTTTTGCACAGCAAAGGAAACTATAAGCAAGGGGAGATAACAATCCTCATAATGGGAGAAAATAACAGCAAATGAAATAACAGACAAAAGATCAATCTCCAAAATACAGAAACAGCTCAATACCAGAAAAACAAACAACCAAATCAAAAAGTGGACATAAGACCTAAACAGACTTTACTCCAAAGAAGACATACAGATGGCATATTAACACATGAAAAGATGCTGAACATTGCTCATTATTAGAGGAATGCAACTCAAAAACTACAATGAGGTATCACCTCACACCAGTCAGAATGGCCATCACCACAAAACCTACAAACAGTAAATCCTGGAAAGGGTGTGGAGAAAAAGGAACCCTCTTGTACTGTTGGTCAGAATGTAAATTGGCACAGCCACTGTGGAGAACATTATGGAGGTTCCTTTAAAAACTAAGAATAAAACTACCACATAACCCAGAAATCCCACTAGTGGGCATATACCTTGAGAAAATCATACCTGAAAAAGACACAGGTACCCCAGTGTTCACTGCTGTACTATTTACAATAACTAGGGCATGGAAGCAACCTAGACGTCTATTGACAAATTAATGGATAAAGAAGTTTGGTACATATATATAATGGAATATTACTCAGCCACAAAAATGAACACATTTGAGTCAGTCCTATTAAAGTAGATAAACCTAGAGTCTATTATACAGAGTCAAAGAGAAAGACAAATAATCAAAAAGATAAAGATAAATACTGTATACTAAGGCATATAAATGGAATACAGAAAGATAGTACTAATGAACTCATTTGTAGGGCAGCAAGGCAAACACAGACATAGATAACAGACTTGTGGGAGGAGAGGTTAGGATGATTTGAGAGTACCATGGTAACATATATATGACCCTACATAAAACAACTAGCTACTGGGAATTTTCCATATGACTTGGGAAACTCAAAAAAAGGCTCTGTGACAACCTAGAGGGGTGGGATGGAGTGGGAGATAGGTTCAAGATGGTAGGGACGTATATACACCTATAACTGATTCTTGTTGATGAATGGCAGAAACCAAAAAATAAATAAATTTTTAAAAATGCACTTCCCAAATAGGAAACTTAAATTGCAATAAACATATACAAAAGATGGACAGCCTCATCATTATATAGAACAATGCAAATTAAAGCAACAATTGGATACAATTTCAAACATATTAGAATAGTAAGTAGAAAGAACTATAATCAAATTTAGTAAGTAATAAGACCTAAACAGACTTTACTCCAAAGAAGACATACAGATGGCATATTAACACATGAAAAGATGCTGAACATTGCTCATTATTAGAGGAATGCAACTCAAAAACTACAATGAGGTATCACCTCACACCAGTCAGAATGGCCATCACCACAAAACCTACAAACAGTAAATCCTGGAAAGGGTGTGGAGAAAAAGGAACCCTCTTGTACTGTTGGTCAGAATGTAAATTGGCACAGCCACTGTGGAGAACATTATGGAGGTTCCTTTAAAAACTAAGAATAAAACTACCACATAACCCAGAAATCCCACTAGTGGGCATATACCTTGAGAAAATCATACCTGAAAAAGACACAGGTACCCCAGTGTTCACTGCTGTACTATTTACAATAACTAGGGCATGGAAGCAACCTAGACGTCTATTGACAAATTAATGGATAAAGAAGTTTGGTACATATATATAATGGAATATTACTCAGCCACAAAAATGAACACATTTGAGTCAGTCCTATTAAAGTAGATAAACCTAGAGTCTATTATACAGAGTCAAAGAGAAAGACAAATAATCAAAAAGATAAAGATAAATACTGTATACTAAGGCATATAAATGGAATACAGAAAGATAGTACTAATGAACTCATTTGTAGGGCAGCAAGGCAAACACAGACATAGATAACAGACTTGTGGGAGGAGAGGTTAGGATGATTTGAGAGTACCATGGTAACATATATATGACCCTACATAAAACAACTAGCTACTGGGAATTTTCCATATGACTTGGGAAACTCAAAAAAAGGCTCTGTGACAACCTAGAGGGGTGGGATGGAGTGGGAGGTAGGTTCAAGATGGTAGGGACGTATATACACCTATAACTGATTCTTGTTGATGAATGGCAGAAACCAAAAAATAAATAAATTTTTAAAAATGCACTTCCCAAATAGGAAACTTAAATTGCAATAAACATATACAAAAGATGGACAGCCTCATCATTATATAGAACAATGCAAATTAAAGCAACAATTGGATACAATTTCAAACATATTAGAATAGTAAGTAGAAAGAACTATAATCAAATTTAGTAAGTAATAAGAACTATGATCAAATTTGGAAAAATGTTACTAAATGACTTTTAAGTTACACCACTATAGACAGTAATGGCTAAAAAATTAGAATATGTACACACCCTAGATTTCCAGATATATAATGTGGGGAAACTCTTGGGTGTGCCCATCGAGGGCATAGACAAGGATGTATATTACAACACACATTAGTAGGAAAAATGGAAAACTATAGGATATTTTTATTGAATTCTACATAGCAGGTAAACTGAATGAACTAGATCTACAACAAATTAATGGATTTGAAAATAAAATATTGGGGCAGCAAAGCAAGTGACAAAAGCAATAATGGATTTGAAAATAAAATATCAGGGCAGCAAAGCAAGTGGCAAAAGCAAAGTTACAATGTGTTTCTGTTTAGATAAATTTTGAAAATACACAATATTGTATGTGTATCTTTACAGATATTTGTGCTATCACTGAAGTCAGGTATGATTGACAGAAACATACTAAACAGAAGCAAAATACAAGTTTCTTTAATGAAGTAAAAGTTGAGAATTTACATCTTGAAAATTACAAAAGCTCAAAAGCATTCTTCTTATTTGAAAGAAGCTTAACCTGTATTCTATATCCCATGGAATCTCTACCCAAAATAGTAAGAGCATAAAATTTAAAACTCCCCAAAAATATATACTGTAAAATCGGGTGACAAACCCCAGAATTAACAAGCACACTGACAAACTACCCCCAGCCACAAGACCTGCTTAATGTCAGCCCAGATAGGAGAGAAAGTTAACTAGGAGTCTGACTAAAAATAGCCATCAGATTTTCAGTGACCTGAACGGGTAGCCATCTTGAAAGCTGTATCTCAACTGCCAGGAATTTCACCCACTCCATCAGCGGGTAAATGCGAAAGTTACTGTAAAATGGAAAGACCAGAAGTGGACTACCTAACAGGAAATCTCAAAACTGACCAGAAATGGCTGCCTTCCAGGACAGGACCTAATACCGAGAGGAAAATGCTAGGCATGAAATCAAAATTGCAAGACAGTCATGCTAACCAGGATGACGCTTAATTTTACATTGATCTGAAGTGGCACCTCCAGAGGTCCCCCAAATGACAGTGGATAAACAATCCAAGAGAATTTGCAGATATTTGTATCCAAAAAGAAAATCTGTATAACGCTGGGAAAAATATGTTTAATATGATTACAACGCTGGTCCCGTTGAACATATTCATGAAAATTCAGTCTAGAAAAAGAAATGACTTCCATGGTGTCACTTGCCTTGTCTCTTCTCAAGAAGAATTTTAACAGTTGCTGATACTTACCTATGCGACATCGTTCTAGGGAAGAATTTTCACAATTAGTTGGCCCTCAGGTCTAGACTAATCTACACTGAAAGAGATCAGCTGTATTTAAAGACACTGGGACTGTATAACGAGAAAATACACATTTTAAATTGAAATAAGTAATTCCCTAAATCCTACCTGAAGATGATAGTTACTTGTATCTCTCTGCACCACACTTGCACATGCATTTCTAATGCCTGAGACTCAAATGATGCTCAAAAATAATTTCTCCAAAATTATAAATAATGTTGGTTTACAAATATTCTTTAAAATGTTTAAGTAATATATGTGATAATAACACAGAGTAGAAATTAACACCCATGACTATTTAAGGACTTTAAAGCACCATAAATATGCATAAAGAATATAATTTTCTATAACTATTTTCACATTTTCCTGGAGGAATAGCATCTTTCCCTAGTACTAAGAATGAAAATTAAAACTTATGAATTAAATTAGATATGCTTTGATTCCCAAGATATGTTTTCTTCCCGCCCACCCACACACACAGGTTTAATGAGTTTAATAAACTCACCCTTTTGGTTTCTATTTGCAGCACTCAATATTCCTTTGAAACACCAGACAGACCCAGAAGTGGCCAACAGTCAAGTTCAGACTTTCAGAGTTTAAAAGTTCAGGTTCTCTTCAGGCTTGTGTGGTTTTTGTTTGTTCATTTGTTTGCAGTGGAGGAAGAGTCCAAAATCTAACCTGAGTTACAAGAAACAAGACAATGATATCTATAAAGGGAGTGACCAGCAGCAGCGGAGCCTCAAGTACCTCCCACATCGAATACATGTCCTTCACAGAAAAACAAATATAACAGGTCCACAATATGCAACAGCTAGAATTACAAAAAATCAATTCATCCAAGGGCCATAGAAGGCAGGAAGGGGAAGTGGGAGAGGAAATGGCACGGGGAGAAAGAGTATTCAAATCAGTCCAGGCATGGGGCTAGCAAATGCTAGAAAAGAGCTGCAGAAAACACTGTGGTTCTTTCAGACTCACAGATGTTTTAAATCCATACTGGAATCAGGAAGATTCTGCCTTATGTGTACCAGAGACTAAAGTCCAGATTCCTCAGAGAGAAGGGAATGTGTGCTGGGCCCTGGGCAGCTGAGTGAGCCCTTTCTTCCCTGGGATGGGGGAAGTGAACTAGGAAGAGAGCTGCCACAGTGTCCTTCCGATCCTACCCGCACCCTCCAGATGGCGCTGACTGACTCAGTGGCCTGCAGAAGCCTTCAGTTTAGCAGAAGATGGATGTGGTGAGGAGAGTTTCTCTGCCTAAGTGGAGTGGGGTTTTTTTGTTTTCTGGGTTTTTTTTCAAAACTGCACCAATGTCTTCTGAATCTTTGGTCTAAAAGGCATGGCATCAAAGCAGTTACTACTTTAGAATTATTCAGCTCTTTTCTTTCCCACTTAGCCTTTGTCTCACTCATTTCATACCTCAAAACGACTCCAGATGGGGCATTTCATAGCAGTATAAAAACATACTATCTAACAAAGAATTTTTTTTACAATAGCTCATAAAATAAGTGTTTAATATATTGTCAAATACCTTGCAAATTTTATTTAAGAAAAAACAAAAAACCACTAAAAATTCAGTGCAGATGCTCCTTTGGGAAACTGTGTCCCAGTACTTTACCATTTCTGAAACTTTAGTAATATGAAAGTAAAGTGAAAAATATAAAGCATCTCTTTTAGGTGCTGGTACATGGAAACTTGGGAATAAAAGTGAATACAATGCTGCTATACTAGAAAAAAGTTTTAAGTCATACTCATTATATAGCACATACTTGCAATGAGAAGTTTTTGGATCATCCATCATAGACATTTCTGCTTTTATCTTTTAATTTATAAGTAAAACAAAAGCTACCAAGTAACAGCATCACTGACTTGGAATGCTTTTAAAGTTCAGAGGAAAAACTATTTACATATCCCTCCATCTCAACACAAAAGTAATGCTAATATTTGCAGATTTCTTTCTGGTGTTTGTATATATACTTTATGTAGTTATATTCAAATTTCATTTCAATGCTTTGCTCTGTTCTTTACATTTAACATTTTAATATTGTAATTTTTCATGCCAATATGTAGTCTGAATCATTATTTTCATGGCTTCATAATGTTTCATTAAGTGAATGACAAAAAGTATATAACCACATGTCCTACTATTATCTTTTAGAGGAAATACATATTTAACTGGTCATCAAATCTGCAGAATCTAATTTCAGATATTTTCAAAATGTTTGGATGGAGACATTTTTCTCTGCAGAGCACTTACCTTTAGCACTGAAGAATGCAAGGCAATCAAACTCTAAGGTCAATTTTACATTGGGTGAGATTATTCTGTACAAACTCAGGAAGGCTCATGCATCCATTTCAATTTGGAATGTCAATTTCTCAGTTGAGGGCTCAGAGATATATCTCTGCCTACCCTCTTAAAACTGACTCTGAGTAAAAGGTAGATTACCCACATTTCTGTCCAACTGCTGGCTGTATACTTGGCATAAGCACACAGATGCATCCTTGGTCTGGCCATGACTTTTATTTTTAAAATATTACAAAACTCATTCAGTTCTTTGAGTTCACTAAATTTAAACTTTGGAATTTCTGACTTTTATTTCACTTCTCCAAAACACTTATAATAAAGGCTCATATCTCACAGGGATTTTCCAATTTATTTTTTTACAAAATCAAGTTTTCCTTTCCCAGCATTTGCTATGTGAAATTGCTTACTTTGGGCAGCATGACCTCAAGAGGAAAAAAAAAAAAATGCACAGACCTATTTAGTAGTAAAGACTCCTTATACTCTTTAGAACTTTAAAGTATTGATAGAAGAATAAAATTATTACAACCAACATTTATTGAGGACTCACATCAAAATTAATACTACCAGTTTTAAGTAAAAAGCATCGAGAAGTTTTGGATCATCCATCATAGACATTTCTGCTTTTATCTTTTAATTTATAAGTAAAACAAAAGCTACCAAGTAACAGCATCACTGACTTGGAATGCTTTTAAAGTTCAGAGGAAAAACTATTTACATATCCCTCCATCTCAACACAAAAGTAATGCTAATATTTGCAGATTTCTTTCTGGTGTTTGTATATATACTTTATGTAGTTATATTCAAATTTCATTTCAATGCTTTGCTCTGTTCTTTACATTTAACATTTTAATATTGTAATTTTTCATGCCAATATGTAGTCTGAATCATTATTTTCATGGCTTCATAATGTTTCATTAAGTGAATGACAAAAAGTATATAACCACATGTCCTACTATTATCTTTTAGAGGAAATACATATTTAACTGGTCATCAAATCTGCAGAATCTAATTTCAGATATTTTCAAAATGTTTGGATGGAGACATTTTT
Organism: Tragulus kanchil; assembly: GCA_022376925.1. NCBI lineage: Eukaryota > Metazoa > Chordata > Mammalia > Artiodactyla > Tragulidae > Tragulus > Tragulus kanchil. The sequence continues at coordinate 61,640,471 of JAIOJX010000029.1, read as the reverse complement.
CTCTGCAGAGCACTTACCTTTAGCACTGAAGAATGCAAGGCAATCAAACTCTAAGGTCAATTTTACATTGGGTGAGATTATTCTGTACAAACTCAGGAAGGCTCATGCATCCATTTCAATTTGGAATGTCAATTTCTCAGTTGAGGGCTCAGAGATATATCTCTGCCTACCCTCTTAAAACTGACTCTGAGTAAAAGGTAGATTACCCACATTTCTGTCCAACTGCTGGCTGTATACTTGGCATAAGCACACAGATGCATCCTTGGTCTGGCCATGACTTTTATTTTTAAAATATTACAAAACTCATTCAGTTCTTTGAGTTCACTAAATTTAAACTTTGGAATTTCTGACTTTTATTTCACTTCTCCAAAACACTTATAATAAAGGCTCATATCTCACAGGGATTTTCCAATTTATTTTTTTACAAAATCAAGTTTTCCTTTCCCAGCATTTGCTATGTGAAATTGCTTACTTTGGGCAGCATGACCTCAAGAGGAAAAAAAAAAAAATGCACAGACCTATTTAGTAGTAAAGACTCCTTATACTCTTTAGAACTTTAAAGTATTGATAGAAGAATAAAATTATTACAACCAACATTTATTGAGGACTCACTATTAACCAAGCACAGTGTAAAGTGCCTTACGTATTTTTTAATTTGATCATTATAAAAACATGATGAGACAGGTAATATTAGCTTCATTTTATTAGGGAAGGACATGGAGTTTTAAGGATTATGAAAAACTTACTCAAGATCACATTATGTGTGAATGTTACTATTGAAACAGGAATGATCCACTTTGTTTAACTTAGACATGAAAAAATTTAAAAAATTAAACACAAAACATCATTCAGAAAACCTGAGACATAGGAAACAGATTTGTGGACACAGTGGGATGAACTGAGAGAGGAGCACTGAAGCATACACATTACCATACATTACATATACATTACCATATGTTAAATAGATAGCTGGGGGAATTTGCTGTTTGAACCTGGGAGGGAGCTCAAACCTGGTGCTTTGTGACAATCTAGTCAGGTGGGATGTGAGAGGAAGGTTCAAGAGGGAGGGTGTGTGTATACTAATGTCCGATTCATGTTGATGTATGGCAATACAACGCAACATTGTAAAGTAATCATCCTTCAACTGAAAAGAAGTAATTAAAAAAAAAAACAACCAAGAGCTTTTTAATTGTATGAAAATCAACTATCTAATGCATCTCCCAAATACACTGCTGTGAAGTATGGTATACCTCCTGGTCATTACCACACATCCATGTGATAGGAAGACCTATAATGGCATCAGTTCACAAGAGTGACTTCAGCAGCCATCACCACCAATCATCTGGGGCAGACACAAAAGATAATTGATAATTGGCAGCCATCGTATGAGACTGATACAGGCCTACTTACTGAACTCTTCCAGAAGGGCAGGTATTATCTATGTCCTAAACAAAGACAATGGCATGATAGTATAATCTACTTCATAAAATTACTGATAGCTGTAAATGAGTCAAATATAATAACATGAATTATCTCTGAAGTTTTTCAAAGTAACAGTTAAGAAAGTTTTCAAGAACACTATGTCTTCTCTCATAATCTCAAACTGTCCTGAGATAAAGTATTGCTTACTTTTGGTAACATGACCTCAAAAACAAAAAAAAAAAAATGCACAGACCTATTTAGTAGTAAAGACTCCTTATACTCTTTAGAACTTTAAAGTATTGATAGAAGAATAAAATTATTACAACCAACATTTATTGAGGACTCACTATTAACCAAGCACAGTGTAAAGTGCCTTACGTATTTTTTAATTTGATCATTATAAAAACATGATGAGACAGGTAATATTAGCTTCATTTTATTAGGGAAGGACATGGAGTTTTTAAGGATTATGAAAAACTTACTCAAGATCACATTATGTGTGAATGTTACTATTGAAACAGGAATGATCCACTTTGTTTAACTTAGACATGAAAAATTAAAGAATTAAACACAAAACATCATTCAGAAAACCTGAGACATAGGAAACAGATTTGTGGACACAGTGGGATGAACTGAGAGAGGAGCACTGAAGCATACACATTACCATACATTACATATACATTACCATATGTTAAATAGATAGCTGGGGGAATTTGCTGTTTGAACCTGGGAGGGAGCTCAAACCTGGTGCTTTGTGACAATCTAGTCAGGTGGGATGTGAGAGGAAGGTTCAAGAGGGAGGGTGTGTGTATACTAATGTCCGATTCATGTTGATGTATGGCAATACAACGCAACATTGTAAAGTAATCATCCTTCAACTGAAAAGAAGTAATTAAAAAAAAAAACAACCAAGAGCTTTTTAATTGTATGAAAATCAACTATCTAATGTATCTCCCAAATACACTGCTGTGAAGTATGGTATACCTCCTGGTCATTACCACACATCCATGTGATAGGAAGACCTATAATGGCATCAGTTCACAAGAGTGACTTCAGCAGCCATCACCACCAATCATCTGGGGCAGACACAAAAGATAATTGATAATTGGCAGCCATCGTATGAGACTGATACAGGCCTACTTACTGAACTCTTCCAGAAGGGCAGGTATTATCTATGTCCTAAACAAAGACAATGGCATGATAGTATAATCTACTTCATAAAATTACTGATAGCTGTAAATGAGTCAAATATAATAACATGAATTATCCCTGAAGTTTTTTTCAAAGTAACAGTTAAGAAAGTTTTCAAGAACACTATGTCTTCTCTCATAATCTCAAACTGTCCTGAGATAGTTAAAAGTATCCTAAGATAAAGTTACTTGGATTGTAAAAAAGATTTGTGTTTAATTACTTTAAAACTTAGCAATATTGCAATTATCCTCCAATTAAAGTAAATAAATTAATCTTGAAAATATAAAATAAAACTTAGTCACAGCTTTAAGTTGGTAATAATAAATAATTAACAGTATATCATCTGATTTTTTTGACATTCCTGTCAAAACAAGCATAAGGCTTATTCTGTCTACAAATTTTAAAAATCAACTTTGGTAGGAACATTTCTGTCATATAGCACAGCTTTGATTCTGAAAGAAAATTTTACTATTCTATAGGCAATCACAGAGCAAAACCAAGGAGATTGGATTAGAAATCAAAAAGATGAAGGATGAGATGGTTGGATGGCATCACAAACTTAATGAACATGAGTTTGAGCAAGTTCCAGGAGATGGTAAAGGACAGGTGTGTTGCAGTCCATGGGGTCACAAAGAGTCAGACACAACTGGGCAAATGAACTGAGGCCAATTAGACCAGTTAGAGAATTCCAAAGTAGGAGGCATACTTCTCCAGATTATGCAACACAATCATTTGTGTATGGGAAGAAAATATTAGAAAAAAAAATGTGTCAAATATAGCTAAAAAGAAATATTTTACTGATATTTAGTGAATTGAGAGTAGTGAATGTATGAAACGTACATTGTAAGCTAAAATTTCAAAAAATTTGAAAGGGGGTCTTCCCTGGTGGTCCAGTGTCTAAAGAGTCTGCCTTGCAATGCAAGGGGCACCAGTTAGATCCCTGGCCCTGGAGGATCCCGCATGCTGCAGAGCGGCTGGACTGATATGTCAAATTGCATGCCAGTGTTCTGGAGCATATGCGCCTAGAGCCGGTGCTCTGCAGCAAGAGAGGCCACTGCAGTGGGAGGCCCACACAGGCAGAAGAAAAGAAATGGATGAAACTAAATAAATGAAGAACCAATAAAAAGGGCCAAAATCTAAAAAAAAAAAAAAATTGAAATAAATATGTCATCATAAAGTTATAGTTCACCAAACAAGATGATGGAGAACTTTTCTTGCTTTGAGGTTTTTATAACTTGTTCTAAGGTAGGAATTTCACTTATCTGATGGAAAGAAATTGAGAGGCATTAATAGAGCAAAGATCCAAAACGCCTTTAGAAGTAGCATATAAAGGAATGATTATCTGTTGTCTACTAAGATAACAGAAGGCAATAAGGACTGGTAATAAACTAGAGAGCACTAACCTCCCCTAAATGAAACTATTTATTCCTCAGCGCTAGCTGATTGATGTCATGCAAGTATGTTCAGAGTATTCTAAAATATTCAGAAATTCTATATTTATGTGACTTTTCTTGAGTGTTCATGAGTCTTTAGGGGGGAAAAAAGATAATACAGAACAAAAACACCACTATGGTCATGACCCCACTCTGTGATCAGACCACCACTTCAGTATTGGGCATACTGGTCAGAAGCATGAACTGTAGATAGAGGCAAAGACAGCTAGAAGCCTCTATGTAGGACAAGATGTAATAGAACTGGATATGGAACAACAGACTGGTTCCAAACTGGGAAAGGATACTGTCACCCTGCTTATTTAACTTCTATACAGAGTACATTATGAAAATACCAGGCTGGATGACTCACAGGCTGGAATTCAGATTGCTGGGATAAATATCTACAGCCTCAGATATGCAGATGATACCATTTTAGTTGCAAAAAACAAAGGAGGCTTAAAACTCAATATTTAAAAATGAAGACCATGGCATCTGATCCCATCAATTCATAGCAAATAGATGGGGCAAAAATGGAAACAGTGACAAATTTTATTTTCTTTGGTTCCAAAATCACTGTAGATGGAAAAAAAGCTACTAAAAAGCAGAGACATCACTTTGCCGACAAAGGTCCATATAGTCAAAATTAGACTTTGGCCATTTGATGGGAAGAGTCAACTCATCAGAAAAGATTCTGATGCTGGAAAAGATAGAGGGCAGAAGGAGAGGGGATGCCAGACAATGAGATGGTTGGATGGTACCACTGACTCAATGGACATGAGTCTGAGTAAAGTGCAGGAGACAGTGAAAGACAGGGAAACTTGGTGTGCTGCAGTCCATGAGGTCACAAAAAGTTGGACAGAACTTGTGGCTGAACAACTCAATGCTCAGCTAAGAGATCTATCATTAGTTGTCTGGTTTGGCTCAATTCCTAATCTGACTAATCTTACTTCCTGATTTATAAAATGAGAGTAACAACAGAACCTGCTTCACTGGGATGGTAGTGAGGATTAAATGAAAGAATGTATGCAAGATACTTGAGCAATGTACCTAGCATATAGCAAGCAATCAACAAATTTCAGTTATAGTAACAACTATGTCTTTACTATATACCAAGGATCTTGTTATTTTCAATTAAATCCTCTCACAAATCTATGAGAACAATATGATCTGTGCTATAAAAGAGAAAACTGAGGCTAAAAGAATAGAAAGTGCCCAAAGTCACTATCTTCCCCAAGGCCAGAGTTTCAAGCTCTCTTTATCAAGTTATTCTCATCATATGCATATTCTCATCAGTAGAATCACATCTTCTTTGCTAGAGAAACAATTGAGTAGTTTCAGACATTTTTCAGTTCTATTTAGAAAGCAAAATCAAGCAATATATTTTTTTCCAATGACTTATGATATGAACACCTCACATAACAAAGAATTTTTCCATGTTCAAAGCTTTGTGTGTTACACTGAGCCTACCATTTGTTCAGTTCAAAAAACATTAAAATAAGGGTACCTCAAAGAAGTAAACAGGCCATGATAGACCATGAGGCATAATTATCAGTATTGCCAAATTAATTAAATACCCCATTCTCTTCTGCTACAAATTATGCAGCTTTTCATCGAGGCATGCTATAGTTCCCTTTTAACCTTATTTCTGATTAATATAATTAAAAGGAAAACAAAGTTGTATAAGAACGGGGACTGCCATGAAGTACTTATGTAACAAGACACATAACTTCAAATTTATTAAGAATATATTTATTTCAAGGTTTACAAGTTCTTCATCACTGGGAAAGCAATTCCTTGCAAAATTTTAATTTTAATTTCCATGCAAAGAAATGAAGATTAAAGCAAGGCTATCCACTCACTGGAATTCAATCTCCCAGCTCCCAGCAATCAATTTTATTTTGCATACTTTAGGTTAGGAGTTTGCGAACAATGACCTGTGAGCTACAACTCCGTCTTCCCTTTGTTTTTGTACACAAAACTTTACTGGAACATAATTGTGCTCATTCATTTATGTGTTACTATGACTGCTTCTACATTAACAGGAAAAACTGAGTAGCTGTGACAGACCATAAAGCCAACAAAGTTAAAATATATACTGCTTGGTCCTTCACAGAAAGAGGGTTGACTTGACAGGTGTGCAGTGTTCAAACTCTTTAGCTTTCAAAGAAAGGTGTGACCCTTAACTGTCTCCTGGGACATAACCTCTACCACCTTAGAATAACCTAAGAATATCCTAAGAGTATACAAAGGAGGCCTTAGTTTATCTGATGCCTTGGATTCCATCCTTGGTCAGGAGACTAAGATCCTATATGCTACATGACATGGCCAAAAAAAAAAAGAAAAAAAGACAAACTCAGGCTTAGTTAAGGAGAGAATTTATTTAAAAGTATCAATGAAGGGAGGAAGACAGTTGCAATAGACAGAAATCTCTGACCTAAGATCTGCAAGTCTCTCAAAAGTTAAGTAGAAAAGACTTTTATAGGGAGAAGCAAAGAAACCTAGAAAGAACCAGATACTACATTAATCAGGATTTCCCAGAGAAAGAGAACCAATAGGTTAGACACAGATATATAGGTATGTGTAAGAGTAAGCTGGAGAACCAAGAAATCCAGTGGTGTGATTCAGTCTGAATAAGAAGGGTCAAGAATCATGTGGCCTCCGTATTTTTTCAAGAAAAATTGCCAAATTAATTAAAAAAAACCCCATTCTCTTCTGCTACAAATTATGCAGCTTTTCATCGAGGCATGCTATAGTTCCCTTTTAACCTTATTTCTGATTAATATAATTAAAAGGAAAACAAAGTTGTATAAGAACGGGGACTGCCATGAAGTACTTATGTAACAAGACACATAACTTCAAATTTATTAAGAATATATTTATTTCAAGGTTTACAAGTTCTTCATCACTGGGAAAGCAATTCCTTGCAAAATTTTAATTTTAATTTCCATGCAAAGAAATGAAGATTAAAGCAAGGCTATCCACTCACTGGAATTCAATCTCCCAGCTCCCAGCAATCAATTTTATTTTGCATACTTTAGGTTAGGAGTTTGCGAACAATGACCTGTGAGCTACAACTCCGTCTTCCCTTTGTTTTTGTACACAAAACTTTACTGGAACATAATTGTGCTCATTCATTTATGTGTTACTATGACTGCTTCTACATTAACAGGAAAAACTGAGTAGCTGTGACAGACCATAAAGCCAACAAAGTTAAAATATATACTGCTTGGTCCTTCACAGAAAGAGGGTTGACTTGACAGGTGTGCAGTGTTCAAACTCTTTAGCTTTCAAAGAAAGGTGTGACCCTTAACTGTCTCCTGGGACATAACCTCTACCACCTTAGAATAACCTAAGAATATCCTAAGAGTATACAAAGGAGGCCTTAGTTTATCTGATGCCTTGGATTCCATCCTTGGTCAGGAGACTAAGATCCTATATGCTACATGACATGGCCAAAAAAAAAAAAAAAGACAAACTCAGGCTTAGTTAAGGAGAGAATTTATTTAAAAGTATCAATGAAGGGAGGAAGACAGTTGCAATAGACAGAAATCTCTGACCTAAGATCTGCAAGTCTCTCAAAAGTTAAGTAGAAAAGACTTTTATAGGGAGAAGCAAAGAAACCTAGAAAGAACCAGATACTACATTAATCAGGATTTCCCAGAGAAAGAGAACCAATAGGTTAGACACAGATATATAGGTATGTGTAAGAGTAAGCTGGAGAACCAAGAAATCCAGTGGTGTGATTCAGTCTGAATAAGAAGGGTCAAGAATCATGTGGCCTCCGTTATTAGTCCTGCCAAATCCAATATCCGCCCCCAAAAAAGGAGTACTTACATCCAGGGCAGGAGAAGATGGATCTCTCAGCTCAGAGAGGATGAACTCACGTTTTTGTTTTATTCAGGTCAGTTCGTTGGATGATGCTCGTCTGCATTGGTGAAGGTAGTCTCCTGTTATCAGTCTACTGACAAAGATAGTAATCTCTTTCAGAGACATCCTTACAGATATGTCCCAAATGTTTTACCAGCTTTCTGGCCACTAGAAGTCTATAGTTTGGAATCACACAAAAAGGGTGCCAAGAGAGAGGAAATGTAGCTACTTCTTGAACATCATCCACTTATCTCTGGTTATGAGCTTAGAACAAGAAATTACTAAGCTTCACATCATGTTCTTTTATTATATGTCATTATATTCACAAAGCAAAGGATGCAGCAAGAAAATATCAGCAATGCTAGTAATGAGTAAATCTTTTAATTCAAGCTTATATATCATGTTTCTGTTTAATTTAGTAATTTAGATTAAAAATAAAGATAATTGAGCCTGTACTCTGAGTCAGGCATTAGTATAGGTAGTGGTGGTAGACTATGGAGAAAAGTGGATAAAACCCTGACCTCATGTTGCTTCATTTTCACTGTGGATGAAAGAAACATTTTTAAAGGACCTTATTATTATAGTTACTAGTTGTTATAGATAGTTGAATTGTGTCCCCACTCTCAAAAATTCTGATGTTGGAGTCCAAATTCAGAAAGTGACTGTTCTCAGAGATAAGGACTTTAAGAGGAACTGAACTAAAATCTGGTCATTAGGGTGAGCTCTAATGTGGTTTTACTGTATCCTTATAAAAAGAGGAAATCTGGACATAAACAGAAAAGGAAGACTATGTAAAGACAAAGGAGATGACTATCTACAAGTTATGTAAAGAGTCCTCAGAAAACATGATCTAAAACTCCTTAGCCTCCAAAATTGAGAAAATAAAATTCTGTGAAGTCCCCAAGTCTGTGGTACTTTATTATGGCACCAAAAAAAATTAGCCAGATATGTGTAAGAGTAAGCTGGAGAACCAAGAAATCCAGTGGTGTGATTCAGTCTGAATAAGAAGGGTCAAGAATCATGTGGCCTCCGTTATTAGTCCTGCCAAATCCAATATCCGCCCCCAAAAAAGGAGTACTTACATCCAGGGCAGGAGAAGATGGATCTCTCAGCTCAGAGAGGATGAACTCACGTTTTTGTTTTATTCAGGTCAGTTCGTTGGATGATGCTCGTCTGCATTGGTGAAGGTAGTCTCCTGTTATCAGTCTACTGACAAAGATAGTAATCTCTTTCAGAGACATCCTTACAGATATGTCCCAAATGTTTTACCAGCTTTCTGGCCACTAGAAGTCTATAGTTTGGAATCACACAAAAAGGGTGCCAAGAGAGAGGAAATGTAGCTACTTCTTGAACATCATCCACTTATCTCTGGTTATGAGCTTAGAACAAGAAATTACTAAGCTTCACATCATGTTCTTTTATTATATGTCATTATATTCACAAAGCAAAGGATGCAGCAAGAAAATATCAGCAATGCTAGTAATGAGTAAATCTTTTAATTCAAGCTTATATATCATGTTTCTGTTTAATTTAGTAATTTAGATTAAAAATAAAGATAATTGAGCCTGTACTCTGAGTCAGGCATTAGTATAGGTAGTGGTGGTAGACTATGGAGAAAAGTGGATAAAACCCTGACCTCATGTTGCTTCATTTTCACTGTGGATGAAAGAAACATTTTTAAAGGACCTTATTATTATAGTTACTAGTTGTTATAGATAGTTGAATTGTGTCCCCACTCTCAAAAATTCTGATGTTGGAGTCCAAATTCAGAAAGTGACTGTTCTCAGAGATAAGGACTTTAAGAGGAACTGAACTAAAATCTGGTCATTAGGGTGAGCTCTAATGTGGTTTTACTGTATCCTTATAAAAAGAGGAAATCTGGACATAAACAGAAAAGGAAGACTATGTAAAGACAAAGGAGATGACTATCTACAAGTTATGTAAAGAGTCCTCAGAAAACATGATCTAAAACTCCTTAGCCTCCAAAATTGAGAAAATAAAATTCTGTGAAGTCCCCAAGTCTGTGGTACTTTATTATGGCACCACTAGCAAACAAGAGTGATCATGTTATGTGGAAATAAAACCACAATTTAATAAAATGTGACTGATGAAAGCAGCTTGGTGGGGGAGGCAGCACAGTTAGGTTAGAGAAGTCAGAGAAGAACTGTGTGAAGAGATGACATTTTGATTTAAGCAGATCATACCATAACCCAGGGTAGCCACATTTCTGGAAGAGAAGGCTGTTGTTTAGTCACTAAGTCATGTCCAACTCTTTTGCAACCTCATGGTCTGTGGCCTTCCAGGCTCCTCTTTCATGAGATTTCCCAGGCAAGAATCCTGGAGTGGATTGCCATTTTCTCCTTCAGAGAATCCCCCAATCCAGGGATCAAACCCTTGTCTCTTGCATTGGCAGATGGATTCTTTACCACCGAGACACCCAGAAGCCTGACAGAGAATACTGAATTGCAAAAGTCCCAAAGAACATGAATGAGGCCAAGAGCGCTGATGGGAATAAGAAAAAGAGAGACTGGTCTGAGGCAGTCTAGGAGAGGATATACTTAAATTTGGCTCCTTGATATTTGGAATCTAGGGAAAATATACTAAAGCCCAAAGATCTTGGTTCTATATCCTTCTAACTTTTGGAATGCATACAAATAGTCTTCTGGGCTGCCAAAGTTAGGAGTAAGGCAAAAAGTTAACTGAGAGTTGAGGACCTACATGTTATTCTCAAAATGTAAACCATAATAAAAACCACACTGAGAATTTGACAGGCTTCATCACCCAAACAGTATATTATATTGTCCATCAGTTGAATTGTGTCCCCACTCTCAAAAATTCTGATGTTGGAGTCCAAATTCAGAAAGTGACTGTTCTCAGAGATAAGGACTTTAAGAGGAACTGAACTAAAATCTGGTCATTAGGGTGAGCTCTAATGTGGTTTTACTGTATCCTTATAAAAAGAGGAAATCTGGACATAAACAGAAAAGGAAGACTATGTAAAGACAAAGGAGATGACTATCTACAAGTTATGTAAAGAGTCCTCAGAAAACATGATCTAAAACTCCTTAGCCTCCAAAATTGAGAAAATAAAATTCTGTGAAGTCCCCAAGTCTGTGGTACTTTATTATGGCACCACTAGCAAACAAGAGTGATCATGTTATGTGGAAATAAAACCACAATTTAATAAAATGTGACTGATGAAAGCAGCTTGGTGGGGGAGGCAGCACAGTTAGGTTAGAGAAGTCAGAGAAGAACTGTGTGAAGAGATGACATTTTGATTTAAGCAGATCATACCATAACCCAGGGTAGCCACATTTCTGGAAGAGAAGGCTGTTGTTTAGTCACTAAGTCATGTCCAACTCTTTTGCAACCTCATGGTCTGTGGCCTTCCAGGCTCCTCTTTCATGAGATTTCCCAGGCAAGAATCCTGGAGTGGATTGCCATTTTCTCCTTCAGAGAATCCCCCAATCCAGGGATCAAACCCTTGTCTCTTGCATTGGCAGATGGATTCTTTACCACCGAGACACCCAGAAGCCTGACAGAGAATACTGAATTGCAAAAGTCCCAAAGAACATGAATGAGGCCAAGAGCGCTGATGGGAATAAGAAAAAGAGAGACTGGTCTGAGGCAGTCTAGGAGAGGATATACTTAAATTTGGCTCCTTGATATTTGGAATCTAGGGAAAATATACTAAAGCCCAAAGATCTTGGTTCTATATCCTTCTAACTTTTGGAATGCATACAAATAGTCTTCTGGGCTGCCAAAGTTAGGAGTAAGGCAAAAAGTTAACTGAGAGTTGAGGACCTACATGTTATTCTCAAAATGTAAACCATAATAAAAACCACACTGAGAATTTGACAGGCTTCATCACCCAAATAGTATATTATATTGTCCATCACAAGTTGATTACCTTTGAAAAGATACAGAAAATAGAGTGCCATATGGAAGAATCACAAAATAAAAATTGATTCAGGAAAGTAGAGAACAGAGTCATAAAAACACAAATTAGTCAATTCATGCTGAAAGGCATGTTTCCCAAATTGTGTTTAGGATCTCAAATAACATAAGGGAGTTAATGGTTAAAAGAAGAAGAAAACCATGACACAAAAATGCTTTCCCATCACCTCAACTTCCACATTCACAGGATTAAACACACTGTGAAAACCCAACCAAATTGCATATCTAGGGAAACTACCAGATTTAAAAAATAGTTTTTATAGAAGGCATATGAAAGGCTTTGAGATTATTAGTAGAAATGAAATGTATACCAATATTATATAGAAACTATATCACACATGGAAGATTAGTGGAAGGTATTCCTCTTGGCCTTCATTTCTCTCTGAAACTCACAATAACCATCAACAGTCACTCCTGACCCTCTAATATCCCACTTCAGTTATCTCAGTGGGGATGTTCCCAAACTTTGTAAGTTGGGAAATACTGTTAAAATTACATAATTTATGCTTTTCTTTTCTGCATTTTTATTCATGTGACAGCCCTCAAGTCTGCCTAAAGCTTCTATCTAATAGAGATGGGAGAGGGTTAATAGTTTGCCACAGTAAAATATAAAAGAGAAATCATCCACTTCTCTCTACTTTAAGACAGTATGTTCCAAAGCATGGGCTCAAACCCTTGTCTCTTGCATCGGCAGATGGATTCTTTACCACCGAGACACCCAGAAGCCTGACAGAGAATACTGAATTGCAAAAGTCCCAAAGAACATGAATGAGGCCAAGAGCGCTGATGGGAATAAGAAAAAGAGAGACTGGTCTGAGGCAGTCTAGGAGAGGATATACTTAAATTTGGCTCCTTGATATTTGGAATCTAGGGAAAATATACTAAAGCCCAAAGATCTTGGTTCTATATCCTTCTAACTTTTGGAATGCATACAAATAGTCTTCTGGGCTGCCAAAGTTAGGAGTAAGGCAAAAAGTTAACTGAGAGTTGAGGACCTACATGTTATTCTCAAAATGTAAACCATAATAAAAACCACACTGAGAATTTGACAGGCTTCATCACCCAAATAGTATATTATATTGTCCATCACAAGTTGATTACCTTTGAAAAGATACAGAAAATAGAGTGCCATATGGAAGAATCACAAAATAAAAATTGATTCAGGAAAGTAGAGAACAGAGTCATAAAAACACAAATTAGTCAATTCATGCTGAAAGGCATGTTTCCCAAATTGTGTTTAGGATCTCAAATAACATAAGGGAGTTAATGGTTAAAAGAAGAAGAAAACCATGACACAAAAATGCTTTCCCATCACCTCAACTTCCACATTCACAGGATTAAACACACTGTGAAAACCCAACCAAATTGCATATCTAGGGAAACTACCAGATTTAAAAAATAGTTTTTATAGAAGGCATATGAAAGGCTTTGAGATTATTAGTAGAAATGAAATGTATACCAATATTATATAGAAACTATATCACACATGGAAGATTAGTGGAAGGTATTCCTCTTGGCCTTCATTTCTCTCTGAAACTCACAATAACCATCAACAGTCACTCCTGACCCTCTAATATCCCACTTCAGTTATCTCAGTGGGGATGTTCCCAAACTTTGTAAGTTGGGAAATACTGTTAAAATTACATAATTTATGCTTTTCTTTTCTGCATTTTTATTCATGTGACAGCCCTCAAGTCTGCCTAAAGCTTCTATCTAATAGAGATGGGAGAGGGTTAATAGTTTGCCACAGTAAAAATATAAAAAGAGAAATCATCCACTTCTCTCTACTTTAAGACAGTATGTTCCAAAGCATGGTTTTATTACAAACAAAGAATATTATAAATCCCTTTATCTGCTATTTTTAATAAGGATACAGGCCTGATGACCTTGATATAAAAACTTTATTTTAAGGAGATGCAGGCCAAATCACAAGCAGAAGATAGTACGAATTCAGTAATGATACAACACATGCCTGATACCCGGTCTCAAAGTCAAAATCCCAGAAAAGGGAAAATTGGGGATCCTAGAACCTAATTGTCTATAGACTACACCAAGTAAACCTAGAAGCAACTATATCAAAATAAACTGAGTAAAGATGTAAAGACCAAGTCTTCCTTACTTCACCTGTGGTATGGTGTATAGAAATCCAGAGGTTCCCACATGTCCCAAGGTCATGGAAGATAACTGGGCTGAGAGTTTATGAACCTGCCCCAGGTAGTCTCCTGTAGCAAAACTGAGAAAAAAATAAGGAATGAACATATTATCCCTTGTACAAAAACTAAGGAATGAGCATATCATTCCTTTAGGGAATTGGTTGTGCCACTAGTATCCAAGGTCATCTGGGAAAACCTGGAGACAACATAGAAAGACACTAGTTGTCATTAGACAGGTAGCAAACCAGACTAGCTATATCCAGCAGAGATGGCAAGATTCCAGCAGATGCCACACAAGTCTCAGGACCCTTTCCTCACCTTTATCAGCAAGAGGCCACATGCCATTTTCTCCTCCATTATGACCAAGTACTACTTGAAAAGAAACGCAGAAAAGAAACTCTTAAGATGGAACATTTTTATAAAAGTTTCTTTCATTATTATATTGCATAATAGTAATGTTATCTATTACTATTTTGGAGTCAAAACTTTAATTGCTAATCCCGTATACGTACTACAGTTGGCCCTTCATGTATGCAGATTCCACACCCAAGGATTCAACCAACTGCAAATTGCAAATATTCAGAAAAAATAATTCCTGAAAGTTCCAAAAGTAAGACTTGAATTTGCTGCATTCCAGCAACTATATTCACAGCATTTACATTGTATTAACAATCATTTGTATAGCATTTACATGGCATTAGGTACTATACATAATCTAGAGTTAATTTAAAGTACACAGGAGACTATGCTTAGGTTATACACAAATAGTACTCTATTTTATATAAAGGACTTGAGCATCCTTGGATTTTGAGGTCCAAAGCAGATTTTGGAGCAAATATCCTGAGGCTAACAAAATGACCACATTAAGAAGATAAAGAGTTTCAAGAAGAAAATCCAACCAGTTAATTAAAATTAAAAAAAAAAAATAAGTAAGAGACTCTATTTTCTTTGCATCTCTCCATATAAGTAATTTGTGAACTCAGTAAACACAAAATGGAAATACTAAAGTTTGTGGGCTAAGTCTTTTTCTTGGACAATGCTAATGTGAAGGCTAAAAATACTTGTCTCTGTAATTCTTTGTTCCTAGATATATTAACTTATGCATCCCCAAAGACACTTCAAACTGATTCAGTCTGTCTGTAAAATGTTACTTCAGACAGATTATGTCAGGTCTTGACGCTTGGGAGACATATACTTTTTTTCAGGTGTCCTTTTCCTAATACTCACAATGTTTAAAAGTTTAATTCTCAAAAACCTACTCAGTCTACTTCCTTCATCTCAAAGTGCTGAAGGTGAGGTGGGGAGGCAAAAGGTACTTCCAGATCTACAAGAAAATTTATCATGTTGTCTTTTCCTCAGTCAAATCATACTTATTTACAAACGTATCTTACAAATAATACTCTCAAAATAAACATTAAAATAGACAGATTGGTAATGATCTATCAAAGTACTTTAAACAACTATTGAGTTTCCATATTTATATTGCTCTGGTTCCTCTCTTTCTCTCTCAATCCCTCTATCACCCCTTCTCTTCTCCTCACTTTCACTGGCCATACATTTTCTCATTATTTTTCTGATTGGATCAAAACTTTAATTGCTAATCATGTACTACAGTTGGCCCTTCATGTATGCAGATTCCACACCCAAGGATTCAACCAACTGCAAATTGCAAATATTCAGAAAAAATAATTCCTGAAAGTTCCAAAAGTAAGACTTGAATTTGCTGCATTCCAGCAACTATATTCACAGCATTTACATTGTATTAACAATCATTTGTATAGCATTTACATGGCATTAGGTACTATACATAATCTAGAGTTAATTTAAAGTACACAGGAGACTATGCTTAGGTTATACACAAATAGTACTCTATTTTATATAAAGGACTTGAGCATCCTTGGATTTTGAGGTCCAAAGCAGATTTTGGAGCAAATATCCTGAGGCTAACAAAATGACCACATTAAGAAGATAAAGAGTTTCAAGAAGAAAATCCAACCAGTTAATTAAAATTAAAAAAAAAAAATAAGTAAGAGACTCTATTTTCTTTGCATCTCTCCATATAAGTAATTTGTGAACTCAGTAAACACAAAATGGAAATACTAAAGTTTGTGGGCTAAGTCTTTTTCTTGGACAATGCTAATGTGAAGGCTAAAAATACTTGTCTCTGTAATTCTTTGTTCCTAGATATATTAACTTATGCATCCCCAAAGACACTTCAAACTGATTCAGTCTGTCTGTAAAATGTTACTTCAGACAGATTATGTCAGGTCTTGACGCTTGGGAGACATATACTTTTTTTCAGGTGTCCTTTTCCTAATACTCACAATGTTTAAAAGTTTAATTCTCAAAAACCTACTCAGTCTACTTCCTTCATCTCAAAGTGCTGAAGGTGAGGTGGGGAGGCAAAAGGTACTTCCAGATCTACAAGAAAATTTATCATGTTGTCTTTTCCTCAGTCAAATCATACTTATTTACAAACGTATCTTACAAATAATACTCTCAAAATAAACATTAAAATAGACAGATTGGTAATGATCTATCAAAGTACTTTAAACAACTATTGAGTTTCCATATTTATATTGCTCTGGTTCCTCTCTTTCTCTCTCAATCCCTCTATCACCCCTTCTCTTCTCCTCACTTTCACTGGCGCATACATTTTCTCATTATTTTTCTGATTGGATTCCCTGTTCTCACCTTGTGAATACCAGAATCCTCCCAAGGGTAGACAGGATTCATTCTGACTTCCACTTTTATCTCTAATTTCAAAAGAAGTTCTTCCTGATGAGAAAAAGACAACTATACACACTTTTATGTGGAGTAACACATTCCTATAATTCTGAAAATAGGCAGCATAATTTAACATTATGAAAGTATACGCTGTGTTCAGATATTGATGGTTTCTCTGAGAAATGCCATTCTTATAAAGCAATTCATATTAGTATTCCTAGTGGGCTAGTAATAGATCGTACAAAGAGCAAAAACAAAAACTATCTAAGAACTTCTTCAAAGTAATGCATCTTTTGAAGTTATACTCCAAAAGCCTGAATGGATAAGAAAACTCAAAATGAGAAGTGACAAATACAGAGATGCCTTTGAAAGGTTTGCTTAGTGTATTTTCCATTTTAGAGACAATGCTATAAATACATTTATACTTTTATTTACTACTACACATAACTTGTACTTTTCTCCTTAACTATTAAAGTTGTTCATTATCACAATATCTTAATCATTATTGTTGCTCAGTCGCTAAGTTGTGTCCACCTGTTTGTGACCCCACAGATGGCAGCACACCAGGCCTCCCTGTCCCTCACTATCTGCTGGAGCTTGCCCAGGTTCATGTCCATTGTGTCAGTGAGGCTATTCAACCATCTCATCCTCTACTGCCCTCTTCTTTTGCCTTCAGTCTTTCCCAGAAAAATGTTTAAAAGTTTAATTCTCAAAACCTACTCAGTCTACTTCCTTCATCTCAAAGTGCTGAAGGTGAGGTGGGGAGGCAAAAGGTACTTCCAGATCTACAAGAAAATTTATCATGTTGTCTTTTCCTCAGTCAAATCATACTTATTTACAAACGTATCTTACAAATAATACTCTCAAAATAAACATTAAAATAGACAGATTGGTAATGATCTATCAAAGTACTTTAAACAACTATTGAGTTTCCATATTTATATTGCTCTGGTTCCTCTCTTTCTCTCTCAATCCCTCTATCACCCCTTCTCTTCTCCTCACTTTCACTGGCGCATACATTTTCTCATTATTTTTCTGATTGGATTCCCTGTTCTCACCTTGTGAATACCAGAATCCTCCCAAGGGTAGACAGGATTCATTCTGACTTCCACTTTTATCTCTAATTTCAAAAGAAGTTCTTCCTGATGAGAAAAAGACAACTATACACACTTTTATGTGGAGTAACACATTCCTATAATTCTGAAAATAGGCAGCATAATTTAACATTATGAAAGTATACGCTGTGTTCAGATATTGATGGTTTCTCTGAGAAATGCCATTCTTATAAAGCAATTCATATTAGTATTCCTAGTGGGCTAGTAATAGATCGTACAAAGAGCAAAAACAAAAACTATCTAAGAACTTCTTCAAAGTAATGCATCTTTTGAAGTTATACTCCAAAAGCCTGAATGGATAAGAAAACTCAAAATGAGAAGTGACAAATACAGAGATGCCTTTGAAAGGTTTGCTTAGTGTATTTTCCATTTTAGAGACAATGCTATAAATACATTTATACTTTTATTTACTACTACACATAACTTGTACTTTTCTCCTTAACTATTAAAGTTGTTCATTATCACAATATCTTAATCATTATTGTTGCTCAGTCGCTAAGTTGTGTCCACCTGTTTGTGACCCCACAGATGGCAGCACACCAGGCCTCCCTGTCCCTCACTATCTGCTGGAGCTTGCCCAGGTTCATGTCCATTGTGTCAGTGAGGCTATTCAACCATCTCATCCTCTACTGCCCTCTTCTTTTGCCTTCAGTCTTTCCCAGCATTAGGGTGTTTTCCAATCATCATTATTATTATATTATTATAATCACTATTAAGGTTGCTTATTATCAAATTGTCTTAATCATGAAAATATCACATTTGTTGTTTTGACAAAAAGAAAGAAAAATTTCAGTGAGTGCTTTTCAGGAATGAAGTATTTAAACCAATTAGCATGTAATATGTTGATCATTCAATTTTGTGGAGCATAAAGAACAATAGTCCAAGGTCCTGAGTCCTATTTCTTCAGTAACCTTCTTATATTTGCCACTGACCAGATAGCTGGCCAGCGGTCTTCTCATAAAATGGGCACAATGGACTTTATCTCCTAGTCCCTGTAAGTCTGTAAACTTGACTGTATCAAATTTCTGAATACTATGAAAAAGTATCTAAATAGGACCAGAATTGATTATAATGTCAGAATAAATCAGGTTGTTTTCCTCTGGCTTCTAAATTTGAAGCTATTACTTTTTAAAAAATGTCTGATAGTATACTGGGCTAAATAACAGCACCAAATATAAGTCTATAGCATCCCTGAAACCTGTGGATAGGAAAGGGGCCTTTGCAGAGGTGGTCCAGTTAAGGATCTTGGGCAGAGGAGTTTATCCTGAAGTACTTAGGTGGGCTAAAAATACAATCATACAGAGAAAGGCAGAGGGAGCTTTGAGTCAGATACAGAGAGGAAAAGACACACAAAAAAGGGACAGGCAATACAACCACAGAGGCAGAAACTAGAGTGAGGTGGCCACAAGCCAAGGAAGATGGAAGAAGCAAAAGGTGCCATCCCCAGAAAACAGAAGAAGGAAGGACTTCTTCTCCCCTAGAGCACCAGACTTTTGGCATCCAGAATTATAAGAGAATAAATTCTCGCTGCTTTAACCCACTTAGTTTCTGGCAATTTGTGACAGCAGCCTCAGGAAACTAAGACTGATAGATTTCCTAAGAATTATTTATTAGACAGCCAGTGATTAAGACTTCTCCCTTGGCTGACCTCAGAATGGGGTTCTACTCAAGGAGCTGAAGGAAAGTCCAAAAAGATGCTATGGCAGAGCTTTCTGGTCCCCATTCTTATTTCTCTCCTCAGGCTTTGTCTTTCTATTTCTGCTCCCTCCTGGTTCAGTTTCTGCTTTTGTCCAAAACTGCAGCCAATACTTATTATTTTTAGTGACTTGTTATTCAGTAATGTTCAAAGATGCTAAAAGGTATACTGCTTAGCTTTCTATAGAAACATTTCAGAAAACTAGCAAATTAAAGTTACATGTAATTATTCACACTTTATAAACTCTGAATCAAAATAAAGCATTCTACATGTTTCTTAAAGAAAAGCATTTACCTACTGACTTCTGAACTCTCAGGCTTGCTTGTGTCTTTCATTCCCCACCCCTAAGCCTTAGAATGAACGACTGCATTATTTTGTTAAATAACAGGATTTGTAGCATATTTGGGCTTCTCAAATTTCTGAATACTATGAAAAAGTATCTAAATAGGACCAGAATTGATTATAATGTCAGAATAAATCAGGTTGTTTTCCTCTGGCTTCTAAATTTGAAGCTATTACTTTTTAAAAAATGTCTGATAGTATACTGGGCTAAATAACAGCACCAAATATAAGTCTATAGCATCCCTGAAACCTGTGGATAGGAAAGGGGCCTTTGCAGAGGTGGTCCAGTTAAGGATCTTGGGCAGAGGAGTTTATCCTGAAGTACTTAGGTGGGCTAAAAATACAATCATACAGAGAAAGGCAGAGGGAGCTTTGAGTCAGATACAGAGAGGAAAAGACACACAAAAAAGGGACAGGCAATACAACCACAGAGGCAGAAACTAGAGTGAGGTGGCCACAAGCCAAGGAAGATGGAAGAAGCAAAAGGTGCCATCCCCAGAAAACAGAAGAAGGAAGGACTTCTTCTCCCCTAGAGCACCAGACTTTTGGCATCCAGAATTATAAGAGAATAAATTCTCGCTGCTTTAACCCACTTAGTTTCTGGCAATTTGTGACAGCAGCCTCAGGAAACTAAGACTGATAGATTTCCTAAGAATTATTTATTAGACAGCCAGTGATTAAGACTTCTCCCTTGGCTGACCTCAGAATGGGGTTCTACTCAAGGAGCTGAAGGAAAGTCCAAAAAGATGCTATGGCAGAGCTTTCTGGTCCCCATTCTTATTTCTCTCCTCAGGCTTTGTCTTTCTATTTCTGCTCCCTCCTGGTTCAGTTTCTGCTTTTGTCCAAAACTGCAGCCAATACTTATTATTTTTAGTGACTTGTTATTCAGTAATGTTCAAAGATGCTAAAAGGTATACTGCTTAGCTTTCTATAGAAAAATTTCAGAAAACTAGCAAATTAAAGTTACATGTAATTATTCACACTTTATAAACTCTGAATCAAAATAAAGCATTCTACATGTTTCTTAAAGAAAAGCATTTACCTACTGACTTCTGAACTCTCAGGCTTGCTTGTGTCTTTCATTCCCCACCCCTAAGCCTTAGAATGAACGACTGCATTATTTTGTTAAATAACAGGATTTGTAGCATATTTGGGCTTCTCACGAATTGTTTCCTTCTACCTGTTTGAATACTGATATTAATTATTATTATTTTCATTTACTAGTGGCCTAAACCTCAATTAACATGTAGGAAAATATAGAACAAGATATTCAGTCAGGTTTTCCCAAGACAGCGCATATAAAATAGCTCTACCTAAATAAGCATAAACTTAGCAAGCAGAAAGAACCACACAGACAGAAGTATACACTTTTCTGTGCATGGAAAAATATTTTTCTAAGGACTCAAGAATCACATAGAAGCTGTTAGTCTCAAGTTTTTACATCAATAAACCCATAATTCATCTCTGGATAAGTATTCCCACTCACCCCATCACCAAGTGTTCTTCTAAGGGTATTCAATATACTACACTTTTTGAAAATTACTTTCTTACTTTAAAAAAAAAAAACTGTCTTTCAAACACATCAGATATGAGAAGCTTTTCAATTAGTTTGTTTATATTTGGTTTGGGTTGGGAAGAACAGAGCAATTTTCACCAATCTAATCTCATTAATCTCCAAGTTATCTGAGAGAGAAAAGCTACTTAGCAGGCTATTTATTTTCTGTTCAGTGAATTCTTTTGTCATTCCCTTGCAGCTTAATGAACAGTTTCTCCAAATCCTCAGAGCAGTTGAAGTGTTTATTTCAGCAAATAATGTGTTTGCAGAAGCACAAATCATTGGCAAAGTCTTTCCTAGGAAACTTCCCTTGTGACATATTGTGGCCTCTTATTCCACTGTGCAAAAGAAGGTCATACTAAAGTACATTTATACTTTACCCAACACTGCAGGCTTCTTCAGTGTTAGTGTATTGTTAGGCTAGTGTTATTGTTCAGTCCCTCAGTCACATCTGACTCTTTGCAGCCCCATGGACTGCAGCATGCCAGGGTTCCTGTCCTTAACAATCTCCGGGAGCTTGCTCAAACTCATGTCCATTGAGTCAGTGATATCATCCAACCATTTCACCCTCTGTCACCCCCTTCTCCTCATACCTTCAAGCTTTCCCAGCATCAGGATCTTTTCCAATGAGTCAGCTCTTCACATCAGGTGGCCAAGGTACTGGAGCTTCAGCTTCAACATCAGTCCTTCCAATGAGTATTCGGGGATGATTTTCTTTTAGGACTGACTAGTTTGATCTCCTTGCAGTCCAAGGGACTTTCAAGAGTCCCTTCTCTAGCATCACAGTTCAAAGCATCATTTCTTTGGCACTCAGTTGTGGGGAAACAAACCAGTGATGGTTTTTGTGGCTTTGGCTGAGCCATGAGAAAAGTAATTGGGAATGAGAAATATACTACAAAGATCTAAGACAAACAAGTGATTTGGTTCACATGGGCTTATTAGCTGGGGATATAGTGATCAGCAACAGGTGGGAGACCTGTTATGGACTTTGGAAAGCCGAGTCTGTGCAGACTCCTTAACTTCTTGATGATTTAGTTGCCCCCAGCTGCAACACGCTGTTTCCATCCTCAGAGTCATGAGAATAATCATTGAATAGGGCTGTGACTGAAACCAGCCTAGGCTAATATCATTGCCTGTAAATACCTGGAGGCCTTAGCACTGAATAAAAGCAGTACTGGTAAATGTGTTCTGGGCCTTGACCCAAGAGGTCTTGAGCCCCCCGTTCCCATCCTTTCTCTGTGTGTGTGTGGTGGCGGGGGCAGGGGGCGGTTCTTACCATTTGGTCACACCTGCTATTCTCTATGCACCCGGCTGACGAGTAGCGGCACTCAGTCTTCTTTATGGTCCACCTCTCACATCTATTCCCTTCACTAGTAAAAGTATTAAAATCTAGTAAAGTCCTTATATTTTTAAATTACCAGATTTTTTTAAGTATTAGTTTTATTTCCAGATAATTTTGAATTTGTCATTTTTATTGGAGGATATACGTATTTGAAAAATATAGCGTACTATGAACCTTCATAAATCACCTGTATTTGTAATGCCCAGGTCACGAAGAGACCATGACCAGCACAGAGGATGCTCTTATGCCCTGCATCCAATTGTTACTTCTAAGTTTACCATTATGCTGTCTTCTATCAGAAGATTATTTTGTTGCATTCATACTTTATATAAATAGAATCACACGGTGCATATTTTGTGTCTGAATTCTTTCATTAAACATTATGTTTATGAGATTCTGTCATATTGCTGTATCATAGATCATTCTTTCTCATTCTGCATATAGTATTCCACTTGGTAAATATGCCACCATTTATCTATTATCCTACTGATGAAATGGATAGCTTCCAGTTTGAGATGATCACAAATTGTGCTTTAAGGAACATTCTTATATATTTTCAGTGAATATAAGTATACAGTTTTGTTGGATGTTTGTCAAGGAGTAAAACTGCTGGATCATAGTGCATGTATGTTCGAAATTAGTGAGAAACACCAGTTTAAATGGGCTTAACATGTGGCATTAGTGGTAAAGAACCCACCTACCAATGCAGGAGACGTAAGAGACGCAAGCTCGATCTCCGGTTCAGGAAGATCTCCTTGAAGAAGAAATCGGCAACTCACTCCAGTATCCTTGCCTGGAGAATCCCATGGACAGAGGAGCCTGGTGGGCTATAGTCTATAGGATCTCAAGGAGCTGTTTCCATCCTCAGAGTCATGAGAATAATCATTGAATAGGGCTGTGACTGAAACCAGCCTAGGCTAATATCATTGCCTGTAAATACCTGGAGGCCTTAGCACTGAATAAAAGCAGTACTGGTAAATGTGTTCTGGGCCTTGACCCAAGAGGTCTTGAGCCCCCCGTTCCCATCCTTTCTCTGTGTGTGTGTGGTGGCGGGGGGGGGCGGTTCTTACCATTTGGTCACACCTGCTATTCTCTATGCACCCGGCTGACGAGTAGCGGCACTCAGTCTTCTTTATGGTCCACCTCTCACATCTATTCCCTTCACTAGTAAAAGTATTAAAATCTAGTAAAGTCCTTATATTTTTAAATTACCAGATTTTTTTAAGTATTAGTTTTATTTCCAGATAATTTTGAATTTGTCATTTTTATTGGAGGATATACGTATTTGAAAAATATAGCGTACTATGAACCTTCATAAATCACCTGTATTTGTAATGCCCAGGTCACGAAGAGACCATGACCAGCACAGAGGATGCTCTTATGCCCTGCATCCAATTGTTACTTCTAAGTTTACCATTATGCTGTCTTCTATCAGAAGATTATTTTGTTGCATTCATACTTTATATAAATAGAATCACACGGTGCATATTTTGTGTCTGAATTCTTTCATTAAACATTATGTTTATGAGATTCTGTCATATTGCTGTATCATAGATCATTCTTTCTCATTCTGCATATAGTATTCCACTTGGTAAATATGCCACCATTTATCTATTATCCTACTGATGAAATGGATAGCTTCCAGTTTGAGATGATCACAAATTGTGCTTTAAGGAACATTCTTATATATTTTCAGTGAATATAAGTATACAGTTTTGTTGGATGTTTGTCAAGGAGTAAAACTGCTGGATCATAGTGCATGTATGTTCGAAATTAGTGAGAAACACCAGTTTAAATGGGCTTAACATGTGGCATTAGTGGTAAAGAACCCACCTACCAATGCAGGAGACGTAAGAGACGCAAGCTCGATCTCCGGTTCAGGAAGATCTCCTTGAAGAAGAAATCGGCAACTCACTCCAGTATCCTTGCCTGGAGAATCCCATGGACAGAGGAGCCTGGTGGGCTATAGTCTATAGGATCTCAAGGAGTCGGACACAACTGAAGTGACTTAGCATGCATGCACCAGTTTAAAATATTGGTTAAATCAATTTTCACTCTCAAGTAGTTGAGTGTTCTGATTGCTTTACAGGCTTACCAACATCATACTTTTTAAAAAATTTTAGTCATTATGTCAGGTGTGATGTGGTATGGTATTGCAGTTCAATTAGCATTTCCTTGATAACTGAGGTGGAATATTTATAGATCAATTTATAAATTCTTCTATCATGGGCACTTTTTGGTGTTCAGTTTAAGGAATTCTTGCCTACAAAGGATCATGAAAGTGTTTTCTTGTGTACTTATAACATCTTCAGTGGTTTTTCCTCTGCATTTAGATTGCAAGCCAACCAAAATTGATTTTTGTGTATGGTATAATACAGAAATAAAGATACTTTTTCCAGGGCCTTCCATTGTTAGTCTAGTGGCTAAGACTCCATATGTCCAATGCAGGGGGCATAGGTTCTATCCCTGGTCAGAAAGCTAAGCTCCTGCATGCTGCACAGCCCAAATAAATATTTTTTAAAATACTTCTTCCATATATACATACAATACATCCAGAACTATTTACTGAAAATCTGTCCTGTATTTCCAAAACATTTTTTTCATGATACTCAACCAGGTAATAATCTAGCATCTTTCTTTTAAATTTGTCTACAATCACAACTTTAACATCTTAATTTGGAAAAATATAAACCCTCTGATACACAAATAACACATTTATTAAGTATCAAATTTCAAAATTGGAAACAAGATTCTAAAATGAGTAAGAAGCCATTTTTCTCTTTCTACCTATTTAATATAGTTTTTGTTATTTAAAATGGCATTGTTTTCAATCTTCCTTTATTCAAAATTCTACTTCTCATTTCCTAATGTATTGATGTAGTCTGTGTTTCAAAATGATATTTATCACCTTCTGCCTTAGCCCTGTCAGTCGAAATTTAGCTAACATTTATTGAACATCTATTATATCCTAGGTAGTAGAGTAATTTTCTTTTAATACAATATTTCTTATATGTAGATCCACAGTTTCCAAAGAAATAATTTCCTAATTTTACAACTAGAATACTTATTAATATTTGTAAAAAGTTCAGGTACTTTGAGAATCTGACAAAGGCTTTAAAGTTATTCTCTCCTGAATATACGGACATACACAGCACTGTATACAAAATTTCAGGGGATTCCTATGTCACTAGAGACCACCATTCAAGAATATTTCCACTGTAGAAACTCAAAGAAATTTTCTATGTTATGCAAATAATTCTCTATGAGTATCTCTGTTGGCTAAATTCACATAGGGTACAACATGTTGCTTTACTGAGTATAATTTTATGGTTGCTTTAAGGGCTGAAGAGATGATTCCAATAATAAACATATTAAGCTGGATATAATGGCTATCTATTTTTAACTCTAGAACAATTTAGGACACTTCATTTGGCCCTAATAAGTTTATGAAAATTCCCTTTCAAAAAGAAGTGTCATTAGGAATAGACGCATCCTCCTTTATAATGAAACTCTTGGCAGTTGCCTCCTCCATCCTACTCCAAAGTCACTAAGAGAAAGATGAATGCCTTGTTACTAGCTTTTTTTAATTAACAGAAAAAAAACATAATTGCTTTTGTATAGTTATAAAAGAGCACAGTTGTTGATCCTTTAAAGAATCAAAGTGTACTTAATCAATTTGTGTTACAAAATAAACCAATTTGCTATGACATTCAGAAGCTCCACATGGCAAACTCTGAAGTGTTATGCTTGAGCACAGACACACACACACACACAGACACACACACTCTCCCACATCTGAACATGAGACCAGAACACAAAGCCTGTACGTGGTGTCATAGATCCAGCCATGTATTGCAGTGAGTTGCAACTTCAGTCCCTCATCCTCAAACATCCTCTCACCTAAAGACCTGCTGTTTTCATTTCTTCCTACTGCTTCACTGATGACAGAACTCAAGGCTGACAGCTCTCACTAGTACAAATAGTCTTTGCTTCATCAAAAGAAAATCAAGCTCCAGGAAATAACACCCTGCTTAGATGTGACACATCTAAGAATCCGTGGATTGATCTCCTTGAACTGGTAGTTTCTTCTTCTTCAGCATGTTCAAGTTGTCTTCATGAGCCAAGATAAAAAACAAATAAAATAAAATGTATTTTTCAGTCTAAAAATGGTACACCTCTTACTTCCTAAAATGCCCTAGTTTCATGAAACATTTTCATAATTCTTATACTCTATTGAATAAAAGCATTTCCTGAATGACCTTGTCAACACACAGTAGCATCCTGTGTCCCCTGGGTAGGAGGATATTGAGCTGACTTTAGGCACTGTTTGCTAGTAAGATTAGTGTCTGCTTTTGATTTCAGAGGACACAACACAAAAAAAAAAGAAAGAAAATTAAAAAGGCTGGAATTTAGATGCATCTAACTTTAATAATGGAAACTTTTGTTTTGGGCAAGGGCTGAAGAGATGATTCCAATAATAAACATATTAAGCTGGATATAATGGCTATCTATTTTTAACTCTAGAACAATTTAGGACACTTCATTTGGCCCTAATAAGTTTATGAAAATTCCCTTTCAAAAAGAAGTGTCATTAGGAATAGACGCATCCTCCTTTATAATGAAACTCTTGGCAGTTGCCTCCTCCATCCTACTCCAAAGTCACTAAGAGAAAGATGAATGCCTTGTTACTAGCTTTTTTTAATTAACAGAAAAAAAACATAATTGCTTTTGTATAGTTATAAAAGAGCACAGTTGTTGATCCTTTAAAGAATCAAAGTGTACTTAATCAATTTGTGTTACAAAATAAACCAATTTGCTATGACATTCAGAAGCTCCACATGGCAAACTCTGAAGTGTTATGCTTGAGCACAGACACACACACACACACAGACACACACTCTCCCACATCTGAACATGAGACCAGAACACAAAGCCTGTACGTGGTGTCATAGATCCAGCCATGTATTGCAGTGAGTTGCAACTTCAGTCCCTCATCCTCAAACATCCTCTCACCTAAAGACCTGCTGTTTTCATTTCTTCCTACTGCTTCACTGATGACAGAACTCAAGGCTGACAGCTCTCACTAGTACAAATAGTCTTTGCTTCATCAAAAGAAAATCAAGCTCCAGGAAATAACACCCTGCTTAGATGTGACACATCTAAGAATCCGTGGATTGATCTCCTTGAACTGGTAGTTTCTTCTTCTTCAGCATGTTCAAGTTGTCTTCATGAGCCAAGATAAAAAACAAATAAAATAAAATGTATTTTTCAGTCTAAAAATGGTACACCTCTTACTTCCTAAAATGCCCTAGTTTCATGAAACATTTTCATAATTCTTATACTCTATTGAATAAAAGCATTTCCTGAATGACCTTGTCAACACACAGTAGCATCCTGTGTCCCCTGGGTAGGAGGATATTGAGCTGACTTTAGGCACTGTTTGCTAGTAAGATTAGTGTCTGCTTTTGATTTCAGAGGACACAACACAAAATGAAAGAAATTAAAGGTCATAAAATTGTGTTAAATATATTGCCCTGCACTGTTCAATCACTCAGTCAGTTCCTACCCTTTACAACCCATCAGATTTTTCAGGCAAGAACACTGGAGTGGGTTGCCATCTTCTCCTCCAGGGGATCTTCCCCACCCAGACGACAAACCCACATCTTCTGTGTCTCCTGAATTGATGGCTGATTCTTTACCAGTGAGCCAACTGGGAAGCCCTACTATTTCACTGAGAAAATACAAACAATTGAAAGAGAATTTCTACACCTTTCCATAGGTGGTCCTCACTTCTGTCACAGTGTTAAAAGGAGAAGACCTCTACTTCAGCAAAAGATCCAAGTCTTGCTTGCCTATTCAAAGACTTTCACTCATTACTCTCTCCTGTAACATTATCTTTCCTATTAAAAGGATTATTTCCATTACTACACAAACATTGTATTTATCTAACAAAAGTGAGCATTCTAGACTTTTTATGCCCTACCTGTGACTCCTTCATTTCTCTTTTTTCCAAATATTAATAGCAAAAATCTTGTAAGAATTAACAATTATTTTCTGCACTTTCTCTTCCTGTTGTCCTATTTCTCTTCATCACTAAAAACACTTACAAAGATCACCACTGATCTCCATGTTGCCAAATCCATAATTACTTCTCTGTCCTGTCTTCCTTCATCTTTCAGTGCTTTTAATGGTAATTTTTTTCTCCTTTGAAATCATTTCTTCAAATGGCTTTCTAGACACACTTAATTGATTTTGCCAGCTGTTTCTTTATAATTTCTTCTTCTTCAGCATGTTCAAGTTGTCTTCATGAGCCAAGATAAAAAACAAATAAAATAAAATGTATTTTTCAGTCTAAAAATGGTACACCTCTTACTTCCTAAAATGCCCTAGTTTCATGAAACATTTTCATAATTCTTATACTCTATTGAATAAAAGCATTTCCTGAATGACCTTGTCAACACACAGTAGCATCCTGTGTCCCCTGGGTAGGAGGATATTGAGCTGACTTTAGGCACTGTTTGCTAGTAAGATTAGTGTCTGCTTTTGATTTCAGAGGACACAACACAAAATGAAAGAAATTAAAGGTCATAAAATTGTGTTAAATATATTGCCCTGCACTGTTCAATCACTCAGTCAGTTCCTACCCTTTACAACCCATCAGATTTTTCAGGCAAGAACACTGGAGTGGGTTGCCATCTTCTCCTCCAGGGGATCTTCCCCACCCAGACGACAAACCCACATCTTCTGTGTCTCCTGAATTGATGGCTGATTCTTTACCAGTGAGCCAACTGGGAAGCCCTACTATTTCACTGAGAAAATACAAACAATTGAAAGAGAATTTCTACACCTTTCCATAGGTGGTCCTCACTTCTGTCACAGTGTTAAAAGGAGAAGACCTCTACTTCAGCAAAAGATCCAAGTCTTGCTTGCCTATTCAAAGACTTTCACTCATTACTCTCTCCTGTAACATTATCTTTCCTATTAAAAGGATTATTTCCATTACTACACAAACATTGTATTTATCTAACAAAAGTGAGCATTCTAGACTTTTTATGCCCTACCTGTGACTCCTTCATTTCTCTTTTTTCCAAATATTAATAGCAAAAATCTTGTAAGAATTAACAATTATTTTCTGCACTTTCTCTTCCTGTTGTCCTATTTCTCTTCATCACTAAAAACACTTACAAAGATCACCACTGATCTCCATGTTGCCAAATCCATAATTACTTCTCTGTCCTGTCTTCCTTCATCTTTCAGTGCTTTTAATGGTAATTTTTTTCTCCTTTGAAATCATTTCTTCAAATGGCTTTCTAGACACACTTAATTGATTTTGCCAGCTGTTTCTTTATAGTCTCCTTGACTTCACCTAAGAATTTAGCTCTCAGCTTTCATCTTGCATCTCATTTACACTTACTCCCTTTGGGATCTGATCCATTTCTGTTTAAATATCCAATCTCTACAGTAAAAGCTTAATTTATTTCTATCTCTGCTCCTAAATTCTTTCCTGAACTCTGTTCTGTATACACAACAGGCTAATTCAGTATCAACCTTTGATGTCTAATAGGCTCAACAAAACTTAACATCCAAAGTCAAATCCAAACCCTCAGATCTACTCTTCTCCAAATTTCTCTCTTTCAATAAATGGCACCAATGTCCTTCCAAATGCTCTGATCAAAAACTCTGAAGTCGCCTTTGATTTCTTTATTTCTTGCAATCCAGTAGTAAATCCTGTGAGTCTTTTCAAAACGTATCCAGAATCTAACAAATTTCATACTAAGTCCCTATTCTACCAAGTCCAAGTCCCTATTCAGCCAGGTCCCTATTAACTCTCACAAGGACTACAGCCATAGACTCAATCTGTTTCAGCCTACACATGACACAGAAACCAAAACTAGTTATTCTGATGAAATACCCTAAACATTTAAAATTAAGATCTTATCATTCCTATAAACAAATCTTTCAACAGTTTGCCTTAACACTTAAATCCCACTCTTTACCTTGATCTACAAAATCATACATGATGTAGTCTCTG
Organism: Tragulus kanchil; assembly: GCA_022376925.1. NCBI lineage: Eukaryota > Metazoa > Chordata > Mammalia > Artiodactyla > Tragulidae > Tragulus > Tragulus kanchil. The sequence goes on along the minus strand of JAIOJX010000029.1, from coordinate 61,609,639 downwards.
TATACGTCTCTGGCCTTTTCTTTGATAATTCTTCCACTTCCTTACAATATTCTAATAACCATCTAGGGGGCCCTTGTACACTGTTGATATGAATATAAATTGGTGCAGCCACTGTGAAAATAGTATGGAATTTTCTCAGAAAACTAGAGTTACCTTGTGTGCATGTGTGCTCAGTCATGTCCAACTCTGTGACCCCATAGACAGTAGCATGCCAGACACCTCTGCCCATGGGATTTTTCAGACCAGAATACTGATCTCCATGTTGCCAAATCCATAATTACTTCTCTGTCCTGTCTTCCTTCATCTTTCAGTGCTTTTAATGGTAATTTTTTTCTCCTTTGAAATCATTTCTTCAAATGGCTTTCTAGACACACTTAATTGATTTTGCCAGCTGTTTCTTTATAGTCTCCTTGACTTCACCTAAGAATTTAGCTCTCAGCTTTCATCTTGCATCTCATTTACACTTACTCCCTTTGGGATCTGATCCATTTCTGTTTAAATATCCAATCTCTACAGTAAAAGCTTAATTTATTTCTATCTCTGCTCCTAAATTCTTTCCTGAACTCTGTTCTGTATACACAACAGGCTAATTCAGTATCAACCTTTGATGTCTAATAGGCTCAACAAAACTTAACATCCAAAGTCAAATCCAAACCCTCAGATCTACTCTTCTCCAAATTTCTCTCTTTCAATAAATGGCACCAATGTCCTTCCAAATGCTCTGATCAAAAACTCTGAAGTCGCCTTTGATTTCTTTATTTCTTGCAATCCAGTAGTAAATCCTGTGAGTCTTTTCAAAACGTATCCAGAATCTAACAAATTTCATACTAAGTCCCTATTCTACCAAGTCCAAGTCCCTATTCAGCCAGGTCCCTATTAACTCTCACAAGGACTACAGCCATAGACTCAATCTGTTTCAGCCTACACATGACACAGAAACCAAAACTAGTTATTCTGATGAAATACCCTAAACATTTAAAATTAAGATCTTATCATTCCTATAAACAAATCTTTCAACAGTTTGCCTTAACACTTAAATCCCACTCTTTACCTTGATCTACAAAATCATACATGATGTAGTCTCTGTATACGTCTCTGGCCTTTTCTTTGATAATTCTTCCACTTCCTTACAATATTCTAATAACCATCTAGGGGGCCCTTGTACACTGTTGATATGAATATAAATTGGTGCAGCCACTGTGAAAATAGTATGGAATTTTCTCAGAAAACTAGAGTTACCTTGTGTGCATGTGTGCTCAGTCATGTCCAACTCTGTGACCCCATAGACAGTAGCATGCCAGACACCTCTGCCCATGGGATTTTTCAGACCAGAATACCAGAGTAGGTTTCCACTTCCTTTTCTAAGAGCTGTTTTATGACCTAGCAATTTCATTACTAGGTGCAAAAAAACCCCAAAACACTAATTTGAAAAGATACATGAACCCATGTTCACTGCCAAACATCTACAGTTGCCAAGATATGGAAGCAAGCTAAGTGTACATCAGTAGATGAAACGATAAAAAGATGTGGTATACATATACAACAGAATATTGAAAGTGTTAGTCACTCGGTCGTGTTCAATTTTTTGCAACCTATAGACTGCAGCACACCAAACTTCTCTGTCCCTCACCATCTCCCAGAGTTGGCTCAAACTCATGTCCATTGAGTCAGTGATGCCATCGAACTATCTCAACCTCTACTTCCCCTCCCCTTCTAACCTCAATCCTTCCCAACATCAGGGTCTTTTCCAATGAGTTGGCCCTTTGCGTCAGGTGTTCCAAGTATTACAGCTATAGCATCAGTTCTTCCAATGAATATTCAGGGTTGATTTCCTTTCAAATTGACTGGGTTGATCTCCTTTCTGTCCCCAGTTTGCCTTTATCTACGTCAAGAAGCTATAAGATTCATTTAATCAGTCAAATCCAAATCACCTGCTTAATATAAGCAGGCTTTTCATAAGCGGTAAACAACATGCAGAGGCTCAGTCTTATCAATAGAACACATATAGAAACATAATCATCTCTCAATTCATACTTTCTGAATATAAGATTCATCAGGCACAGGTGTAGCTACTGAGAACTAAAAAAGGTAGACAGAAATAAAGAGAGTCCAAAGGACACACCTCAGTTTGGGTGTTTGTAATAAGAAAGGCTGTCCTTCACACAACCTGTATATAATAATGTATGGGGAGGTATTTATCTTCAGAGAGAGGGAAAGAAATGAAAAGCCAATGTGAAAATACTGCAATAGTCACTTAGACAATCTAGTAAATAGAGTATAGAAGAACACAGGACAAAGGTGTCCAGAAGTCAAATAAAAGGGAAAAAGTAATTCAAAGGGGAGACTTAAAATTAGTCAACATGGAAAGCAACAAATTGCATGCCAGACACCTCTGCCCATGGGATTTTTCAGACCAGAATACCAGAGTAGGTTTCCACTTCCTTTTCTAAGAGCTGTTTTATGACCTAGCAATTTCATTACTAGGTGCAAAAAAACCCCAAAACACTAATTTGAAAAGATACATGAACCCATGTTCACTGCCAAACATCTACAGTTGCCAAGATATGGAAGCAAGCTAAGTGTACATCAGTAGATGAAACGATAAAAAGATGTGGTATACATATACAACAGAATATTGAAAGTGTTAGTCACTCGGTCGTGTTCAATTTTTTGCAACCTATAGACTGCAGCACACCAAACTTCTCTGTCCCTCACCATCTCCCAGAGTTGGCTCAAACTCATGTCCATTGAGTCAGTGATGCCATCGAACTATCTCAACCTCTACTTCCCCTCCCCTTCTAACCTCAATCCTTCCCAACATCAGGGTCTTTTCCAATGAGTTGGCCCTTTGCGTCAGGTGTTCCAAGTATTACAGCTATAGCATCAGTTCTTCCAATGAATATTCAGGGTTGATTTCCTTTCAAATTGACTGGGTTGATCTCCTTTCTGTCCCCAGTTTGCCTTTATCTACGTCAAGAAGCTATAAGATTCATTTAATCAGTCAAATCCAAATCACCTGCTTAATATAAGCAGGCTTTTCATAAGCGGTAAACAACATGCAGAGGCTCAGTCTTATCAATAGAACACATATAGAAACATAATCATCTCTCAATTCATACTTTCTGAATATAAGATTCATCAGGCACAGGTGTAGCTACTGAGAACTAAAAAAGGTAGACAGAAATAAAGAGAGTCCAAAGGACACACCTCAGTTTGGGTGTTTGTAATAAGAAAGGCTGTCCTTCACACAACCTGTATATAATAATGTATGGGGAGGTATTTATCTTCAGAGAGAGGGAAAGAAATGAAAAGCCAATGTGAAAATACTGCAATAGTCACTTAGACAATCTAGTAAATAGAGTATAGAAGAACACAGGACAAAGGTGTCCAGAAGTCAAATAAAAGGGAAAAAGTAATTCAAAGGGGAGACTTAAAAATTATCACTGTCCAGTTACATGGAAAGCAACAATCATTCTTCTGATGTTGCATTTAACTCCTACATTTTAAATCACTTTTTAATTCTCAGTTCAGTAACTGGCATAATGATATTTTTCTCTGCAAAAGTTCCAAGACTCATAGACACTCTCATAGATTCATAGACTCTCTTCAGTTCTCCTTTATCTCAAAATTACTCCAAATACTAATGAAGAAAGTCAGTGTATTTTATTGATGTTACATTTGGTAACAACTTAGAGAAGAATGTCTTGGCTTATAACACATATTAATAGAAGCAGAGCAATCTTTACTACCTGTAATCAATCTATCTTTACATTTTCTATGGGAGGATACTTATGTGACATACATAAAATTGATTATGGGCAGCTGTCACGCTTCATAGGAACCATAGTTCACAGCCACTATAAGAATACAAACAGTAAGAATAATCAAAGCTATTTGTATTTCTCCTATAATAGTGCAGGAAATTTTTCAGGCATTTCCATTGGCTATTTAAGGTCAATTTTGTTCTCATATTTACAAGAAAATACACCAATATGTAAGCACATGTTAAAAAGTGTATAGCAAACAACAAACCACAAAATAAACTCGAAATGGATTACATAAGGCCAGAAACTATAAAATTCTTAAAGGAAAACATAGGTAATACAGTCTTTGCCAGTCCCATGGACTGGAGCCAGACAGGCTCCTCTGTCGATGGGATTCTCCTGGTAAGAATATTGGAGTGGGGTGCCATTTCCTCCTCCAGGGGATCTTCCCAACCCAGGAATTGGTCCCATGTCTCTTAGGTCTCCTGTACTGTGACACAGATTCTTCACCACTAGCAGCCCCATCAAAGTAATGAAAATAAAAACAAAAATAAACAAATGGAACCAAATTAACCTTAAAAGCTTTTCACAGAAAAGGAAACAATAAAGAAGATTAAAAGACAATCATCAGGGCTTCCCTGGTGGTCCAGTGTGTGAAAAGTCCACCTTGCAGTGCAGAGGGCACTTCCCTGGCTGAAGAAGATCCTACATGCTGTGGAACGGCTGGACTGATGTGTCCAATTATAGAGAACAACTGTCCAAAAAAAAGTATCCTTAAAATTATCACTGTCCAGTTACATGGAAAGCAACAATCATTCTTCTGATGTTGCATTTAACTCCTACATTTTAAATCACTTTTTAATTCTCAGTTCAGTAACTGGCATAATGATATTTTTCTCTGCAAAAGTTCCAAGACTCATAGACACTCTCATAGATTCATAGACTCTCTTCAGTTCTCCTTTATCTCAAAATTACTCCAAATACTAATGAAGAAAGTCAGTGTATTTTATTGATGTTACATTTGGTAACAACTTAGAGAAGAATGTCTTGGCTTATAACACATATTAATAGAAGCAGAGCAATCTTTACTACCTGTAATCAATCTATCTTTACATTTTCTATGGGAGGATACTTATGTGACATACATAAAATTGATTATGGGCAGCTGTCACGCTTCATAGGAACCATAGTTCACAGCCACTATAAGAATACAAACAGTAAGAATAATCAAAGCTATTTGTATTTCTCCTATAATAGTGCAGGAAATTTTTCAGGCATTTCCATTGGCTATTTAAGGTCAATTTTGTTCTCATATTTACAAGAAAATACACCAATATGTAAGCACATGTTAAAAAGTGTATAGCAAACAACAAACCACAAAATAAACTCGAAATGGATTACATAAGGCCAGAAACTATAAAATTCTTAAAGGAAAACATAGGTAATACAGTCTTTGCCAGTCCCATGGACTGGAGCCAGACAGGCTCCTCTGTCGATGGGATTCTCCTGGTAAGAATATTGGAGTGGGGTGCCATTTCCTCCTCCAGGGGATCTTCCCAACCCAGGAATTGGTCCCATGTCTCTTAGGTCTCCTGTACTGTGACACAGATTCTTCACCACTAGCAGCCCCATCAAAGTAATGAAAATAAAAACAAAAATAAACAAATGGAACCAAATTAACCTTAAAAGCTTTTCACAGAAAAGGAAACAATAAAGAAGATTAAAAGACAATCATCAGGGCTTCCCTGGTGGTCCAGTGTGTGAAAAGTCCACCTTGCAGTGCAGAGGGCACTTCCCTGGCTGAAGAAGATCCTACATGCTGTGGAACGGCTGGACTGATGTGTCCAATTACAAGTCAGCGCTCTGGAACGCATGCATCCAGAGCCACTGCTCGGCAATGAGAGAGGCCACTGCAATGGGAGGCCCACACAGGCCAAAGAATACAGATGGATGAAAATAAATAAATAAATAAACCAAAAAAAAAGAAGCCAAAATTTAAAAAAAAAAAAAAAAAAAACACTAGTCATACTGTAAAAGAAAATGAACAGGCAAATTCAGAATTTCTTTAAAAAAATAAAAGACAGTCATCAGAATGGGAGAAAATAGTGGCAAAGATAAACAACTGACAAATGATTCATCTCCAGAACATATAAGCAGCACATACCACTCAATACCAGGAAAATAAACAGCCAAATCAAAATATGGGCAGAAGACCTAAATAGATATTTCTTCAAAGAAATAAACACATGAAAAGATGTGTTCACCAATAAGATCAAGTTCACTAATTATTACAGAAATGCAAATCAAAACTGAAATGAGATGCCTCACACCAATCAGAATGGGCATCACCAAAAAATCTACAAACAATAAGCCCTGGAGAGGATGGGGGGAAAAGGGAATCCTCCTACCCTGTTGATGGGAATGTAGACTGGTAAAGCCATTATGGACAACTGCATGAAGATTATTTTAAAAACGAGGGATAAACCTGCTATATGACCCAGAAACGCCACTACTGGGCATATACCCTGAGAAAACCACAGTTCTAAAAGACTCACATGTACCCCTCATGTTCACTGCAGCACGATTAACAACAGCTAAGACATGGAAGTAACCATGGAGGTCCATCAACAGATGAATGGATGAAGATGTCGTACAAACTATATATACAATTGAATGTTACTTGGAATGCATTTGAGTCAGTTCTAGTGAATTGTCCCATTCTCTTAGGTCTCCTACTGTCCAGTTCTTACCCTGACCACAAGTTCTTCACACTAACCCCATAAAAAAATAAACAAATGGAACCAAATTAACCTTAAAAGCTTTTCACAGAAAAGGAAACAATAAAGAAGATTAAAAGACAATCATCAGGGCTTCCCTGGTGGTCCAGTGTGTGAAAAGTCCACCTTGCAGTGCAGAGGGCACTTCCCTGGCTGAAGAAGATCCTACATGCTGTGGAACGGCTGGACTGATGTGTCCAATTACAAGTCAGCGCTCTGGAACGCATGCATCCAGAGCCACTGCTCGGCAATGAGAGAGGCCACTGCAATGGGAGGCCCACACAGGCCAAAGAATACAGATGGATGAAAATAAATAAATAAATAAACCAAAAAAAAAGAAGCCAAAATTTAAAAAAAAAAAAAAAAAAAACACTAGTCATACTGTAAAAGAAAATGAACAGGCAAATTCAGAATTTCTTTAAAAAAATAAAAGACAGTCATCAGAATGGGAGAAAATAGTGGCAAAGATAAACAACTGACAAATGATTCATCTCCAGAACATATAAGCAGCACATACCACTCAATACCAGGAAAATAAACAGCCAAATCAAAATATGGGCAGAAGACCTAAATAGATATTTCTTCAAAGAAATAAACACATGAAAAGATGTGTTCACTAATAAGATCAAGTTCACTAATTATTACAGAAATGCAAATCAAAACTGAAATGAGATGCCTCACACCAATCAGAATGGGCATCACCAAAAAATCTACAAACAATAAGCCCTGGAGAGGATGGGGGGAAAAGGGAATCCTCCTACCCTGTTGATGGGAATGTAGACTGGTAAAGCCATTATGGACAACTGCATGAAGATTATTTTAAAAACGAGGGATAAACCTGCTATATGACCCAGAAACGCCACTACTGGGCATATACCCTGAGAAAACCACAGTTCTAAAGACTCACATGTACCCCTCATGTTCACTGCAGCACGATTAACAACAGCTAAGACATGGAAGTAACCATGGAGGTCCATCAACAGATGAATGGATGAAGATGTCGTACAAACTATATATACAATTGAATGTTACTTGGAATGCATTTGAGTCAGTTCTAGTGAGGTGGATGAGCCTGTTACACAGAGTAAAGTCAGAACGAAAAAATCAAATACAGTATATATTAACACATATACATGGAATCTAGAAAAATGGTATTGATTAACCTCTTTGCAGGGAAGGAATGGAGAGGCAGAGAATGGATTTGCAGACACAGTGAGGGAAGTAGTGAGTGGAGAAAGTAGCATCAGCATATATATACTATCATGAGTCTAATGGATAGTTGGTGCAAAGTTGCTGTGTAATACAGGGAGCCCAATCTGGCACTATGTGAGGAAGCAGGAGAGGAAGCAGGGAAGGTGGCACAAGAAGGAGGGAATATCTGCATAATTATGGCTGATTTGCATTTTCGTATGACAGAAACCAACACAACATACTTATTTTTTTTTTAATTTAAGCCTATAGTAATATATACAGGTGTGTTTTATAGGACTTTTCTGTCATATGTTAGTAGATATTCTAAAGAAAAATGGATCTTGTTCAATTAAGTTTTAAAACACTAGATTAAGAGTTTTTTGTTTTGTTTTGTTTTGTTTTACTATAGGATTTCACAGTATAGTTGACATGCTCAAGTGTTTAGCAAAGGCAATAGACTACAGTTTCATATCTATCTGATTAGGAATCCAGGACAGTGAGAATCTATCCGGTAATGTTAGAGTTACTCAGAACACATTTTCATAACTACTGTTCTGCTTATTCATGTGTTCACTAATAAGATCAAGTTCACTAATTATTACAGAAATGCAAATCAAAACTGAAATGAGATGCCTCACACCAATCAGAATGGGCATCACCAAAAAATCTACAAACAATAAGCCCTGGAGAGGATGGGGGGAAAAGGGAATCCTCCTACCCTGTTGATGGGAATGTAGACTGGTAAAGCCATTATGGACAACTGCATGAAGATTATTTTAAAAACGAGGGATAAACCTGCTATATGACCCAGAAACGCCACTACTGGGCATATACCCTGAGAAAACCACAGTTCTAAAAGACTCACATGTACCCCTCATGTTCACTGCAGCACGATTAACAACAGCTAAGACATGGAAGTAACCATGGAGGTCCATCAACAGATGAATGGATGAAGATGTCGTACAAACTATATATACAATTGAATGTTACTTGGAATGCATTTGAGTCAGTTCTAGTGAGGTGGATGAGCCTGTTACACAGAGTAAAGTCAGAACGAAAAAATCAAATACAGTATATATTAACACATATACATGGAATCTAGAAAAATGGTATTGATTAACCTCTTTGCAGGGAAGGAATGGAGAGGCAGAGAATGGATTTGCAGACACAGTGAGGGAAGTAGTGAGTGGAGAAAGTAGCATCAGCATATATATACTATCATGAGTCTAATGGATAGTTGGTGCAAAGTTGCTGTGTAATACAGGGAGCCCAATCTGGCACTATGTGAGGAAGCAGGAGAGGAAGCAGGGAAGGTGGCACAAGAAGGAGGGAATATCTGCATAATTATGGCTGATTTGCATTTTCGTATGACAGAAACCAACACAACATACTTATTTTTTTTTTAATTTAAGCCTATAGTAATATATACAGGTGTGTTTTATAGGACTTTTCTGTCATATGTTAGTAGATATTCTAAAGAAAAATGGATCTTGTTCAATTAAGTTTTAAAACACTAGATTAAGAGTTTTTTGTTTTGTTTTGTTTTGTTTTACTATAGGATTTCACAGTATAGTTGACATGCTCAAGTGTTTAGCAAAGGCAATAGACTACAGTTTCATATCTATCTGATTAGGAATCCAGGACAGTGAGAATCTATCCGGTAATGTTAGAGTTACTCAGAACACATTTTCATAACTACTGTTCTGCTTATTCATGAAAGAGAGCCACGACAGGTAAAACTACAATGGCAAACCTACACAGTCTTTATTCCTTACATGATATAAGAGAGTAGCTTTGCTCTTAATTAGGCTTCCCTCGTGACTCAGATGGCAAAGAATCTGCCTGCAATGTGGGAGACCTGGGTCCCATCCCTGGGTCAGGAAGATTCCCTAGAGGGCATAGCAACCCACTCCAGCATTCTTGCCTGGAGAATTTCACAGACAGAAGAACCTGACAGGCTACATCCATGGGGCCGCAAAGAGTCAGATACAACTAAACGACTAACACACACACATACACAAACTCTTAATCAGTCAGAACACAAAATGAGAGGTGTTTGGTCTACACATATGAAATGTGTATTATTCTCTAATGCATATGTGGAATGGAATTATTCTCTGCAAGCTGATAACTAATGGCAGATTATTTCAACAAAGCCAACATTTTGCCCAACAGTTTCCACATATCAATATGAAAAGGATTTATGCGCCCTCTAATCCACATATTTGTGGGGAAATAAAAAGGGAAAGCGAAGAGGAGTAGAGTAGAATTTTAGGTTTTATGATTGTGTTTTTGGGTCATAGTTCGATTTGGATTGAAGGCTTATTTGGAAAAATGCAATATAACACAGTTTACTGAGCATTATAAAATGATTCAAAGTCATAAAATGAGAGTCAATCATTAAATAAGCCATTTGTCACCTTGGAGATTTAAAACAAATCAGAGTTAACATTCAAAGCTTACCCTACATTATTTATAGGATTTGTCTTCACCTTTAAAGGATATGGCTCCTTAGATAAAACCATGAAATACAGGCTCACCACCACAAAATACAGGCTCTGGCAAGTACAAAATATCTTTATAAACTAGGCTTCTACTAAAATCACTTACTAGCATGTGACCTTGCACAAAATACTTAACATTATGTGCATCTCAGAGTGCTTATAAGTGCAACTATGGAGACCCAGATGGAAGCAACAGCACGACTGCCACCCTCTTTCAAATGTCCTTGTGTCGTTCAAGATCCACCTGGTAAATGTGACACAGTGCACAGCTGGCCCTTAAGTATGCTACACAAACATCGCTGTGGCTTCCTCTTCTCATACCATCCCCGCCTTCTGTTGATTTTCCCTGTCCTCCTCCATTGAAAGGCTGACAATAGTAGAAACTCTGAGATGCTGCATTACAACATAATACCCTGCCTAGTTAAAGATGGCGACACTGTTACACGCCACACCCCTGTGCTGAGCTAGAAGGGCTTTATCTCTGAATGCTACTGACAATGTGGCTGAGAATTCCTTTGGCGACACCAAGCTAAGGCTTCAAAAGAGCCTCAGGTTCTGCCTCTTCTCTGCTTCTTCACTTTCTGCAGCTGACTCCCCTGCCTGCCTCTCCTCTAACTACATCTCCTCTTTCAGAGTACTAGCACATTAATTAATTCTTTAACATTTTCCATTTTTAAATTTCTCAATGTAGTAATATAGGTAAGAAAATGAGAATCTGCCGAGGCAGTGCAGTTGAGATAGAGTAAGAATTCAAGAAAGCATTTGGGAGGAGATGTACATGGTTGAAAGAATCCTAGGTAACAGACTGAAAACAGCAATAGATTAAATAATATAGATGAAGAAGGTTTTGTGATTGTTTTTGGGTCATAGTTCGATTTGGATTGAAGGCTTATTTGGAAAAATGCAATATAACACAGTTTACTGAGCATTATAAAATGATTCAAAGTCATAAAATGAGAGTCAATCATTAAATAAGCCATTTGTCACCTTGGAGATTTAAAACAAATCAGAGTTAACATTCAAAGCTTACCCTACATTATTTATAGGATTTGTCTTCACCTTTAAAGGATATGGCTCCTTAGATAAAACCATGAAATACAGGCTCACCACCACAAAATACAGGCTCTGGCAAGTACAAAATATCTTTATAAACTAGGCTTCTACTAAAATCACTTACTAGCATGTGACCTTGCACAAAATACTTAACATTATGTGCATCTCAGAGTGCTTATAAGTGCAACTATGGAGACCCAGATGGAAGCAACAGCACGACTGCCACCCTCTTTCAAATGTCCTTGTGTCGTTCAAGATCCACCTGGTAAATGTGACACAGTGCACAGCTGGCCCTTAAGTATGCTACACAAACATCGCTGTGGCTTCCTCTTCTCATACCATCCCCGCCTTCTGTTGATTTTCCCTGTCCTCCTCCATTGAAAGGCTGACAATAGTAGAAACTCTGAGATGCTGCATTACAACATAATACCCTGCCTAGTTAAAGATGGCGACACTGTTACACGCCACACCCCTGTGCTGAGCTAGAAGGGCTTTATCTCTGAATGCTACTGACAATGTGGCTGAGAATTCCTTTGGCGACACCAAGCTAAGGCTTCAAAAGAGCCTCAGGTTCTGCCTCTTCTCTGCTTCTTCACTTTCTGCAGCTGACTCCCCTGCCTGCCTCTCCTCTAACTACATCTCCTCTTTCAGAGTACTAGCACATTAATTAATTCTTTAACATTTTCCATTTTTAAATTTCTCAATGTAGTAATATAGGTAAGAAAATGAGAATCTGCCGAGGCAGTGCAGTTGAGATAGAGTAAGAATTCAAGAAAGCATTTGGGAGGGGAGATGTACATGGTTGAAAGAATCCTAGGTAACAGACTGAAAACAGCAATAGATTAAATAATATAGATGAAGAAGGTTTTGTAATGAATACATTAAAACCAGTTTTGGATGTTTGCAATGCTAAGTGCCTGTAGTACAACTAAATATAATAGATATGCTGAAAAAGCAGCTGAAAATGCGAATTGAGTTGGGAGCCAAGAGCATTTGGGAAAGTATAAATTGAGCCATGAATGTGGACTACATATCCCAAGAAAATTAAAGAACAGAGAGCAGGGTGTCAAGTATAAAAATAACTTTCAGAAGAATGATGGTTTTGTTTTTAAAGCTGGAAGTTTTGTGTAATACAAAAGCAAAGATCTCTGAAGAAAACAAAGTTTGATTTCGAGTGGTTACCATTCTTATTACTGGCCCTCCATGTGATTCTGTATAATAGGATAACTATTGAAGTGTTACATTACCCTTTAAAAAATAAAACTACTCTCCACGTTGGAGTCATGGCACAGTTAAACAACCTTAAACGAAGCGACAGAAACTGTCCACAGCTAGTCAACCAATGCCCTGCGCTAAATCAGAACAACATGGAGCCGACTCCATTACAACATGAAGCGCTCAACACTGCTTGAAATCTTGCTTCTGACAGGTTACAGTGCCTAGCAACGCAATTCTCAAAATTCATTAAAGAGGTCACTTGCCTGCCTGCTGCCATCTCCTTCCCCGGGGGTCCGTGCTTTTCCGGCTGCCCCAGGCCCCAGAGCCATGCTCCTGGCGGCTCTCACCGCAACTTCAGCACCTGGGCCCAGATAGACCCTGTGAGGGGCTGCCTGCAGGCAGAGGCACACACAGCCACGTGTGTTGCTGGCTAAGAGCAGCCCAGACCCCTGTATCAGCCAGGACTCTGGGGGGCTGGGGGAAGCTGCCTCCTGGTGCTGGCCTGCTGGCCTGTGGCTGCCTAGGCAGGTCCTAATACCTGGCAGGAAGTGGGGGAGAGAAAGCCCAGGAGAGGGGGAAGGTAGTCCAACCCCAGGGGCCATGCACTTTTCCAACCCTCCCCTACCCCACCTGGCTAGCTCCGGCTCCAGTGTCCCCAGCATTTGGGAGGGGAGATGTACATGGTTGAAAGAATCCTAGGTAACAGACTGAAAACAGCAATAGATTAAATAATATAGATGAAGAAGGTTTTGTAATGAATACATTAAAACCAGTTTTGGATGTTTGCAATGCTAAGTGCCTGTAGTACAACTAAATATAATAGATATGCTGAAAAAGCAGCTGAAAATGCGAATTGAGTTGGGAGCCAAGAGCATTTGGGAAAGTATAAATTGAGCCATGAATGTGGACTACATATCCCAAGAAAATTAAAGAACAGAGAGCAGGGTGTCAAGTATAAAAATAACTTTCAGAAGAATGATGGTTTTGTTTTTAAAGCTGGAAGTTTTGTGTAATACAAAAGCAAAGATCTCTGAAGAAAACAAAGTTTGATTTCGAGTGGTTACCATTCTTATTACTGGCCCTCCATGTGATTCTGTATAATAGGATAACTATTGAAGTGTTACATTACCCTTTAAAAAATAAAACTACTCTCCACGTTGGAGTCATGGCACAGTTAAACAACCTTAAACGAAGCGACAGAAACTGTCCACAGCTAGTCAACCAATGCCCTGCGCTAAATCAGAACAACATGGAGCCGACTCCATTACAACATGAAGCGCTCAACACTGCTTGAAATCTTGCTTCTGACAGGTTACAGTGCCTAGCAACGCAATTCTCAAAATTCATTAAAGAGGTCACTTGCCTGCCTGCTGCCATCTCCTTCCCCGGGGGTCCGTGCTTTTCCGGCTGCCCCAGGCCCCAGAGCCATGCTCCTGGCGGCTCTCACCGCAACTTCAGCACCTGGGCCCAGATAGACCCTGTGAGGGGCTGCCTGCAGGCAGAGGCACACACAGCCACGTGTGTTGCTGGCTAAGAGCAGCCCAGACCCCTGTATCAGCCAGGACTCTGGGGGGCTGGGGGAAGCTGCCTCCTGGTGCTGGCCTGCTGGCCTGTGGCTGCCTAGGCAGGTCCTAATACCTGGCAGGAAGTGGGGGAGAGAAAGCCCAGGAGAGGGGGAAGGTAGTCCAACCCCAGGGGCCATGCACTTTTCCAACCCTCCCCTACCCCACCTGGCTAGCTCCGGCTCCAGTGTCCCCCAGAGGGCCTGCTCTTGACCTGTGCTTCTTCAAGGTTGCAAAGTCCTGGCTCTAGGGCCAAAAGTAACTTATTTTACATAGTACTTTAAGAGACTAACCTTGTTCTTCCTACAGATTCCTGCAGAGTCCATACAATGAAGACAGTCAGTGATATCCAGGGTAGTGGACTGGTCCAAGATTCCAGTCTTTCGACCAGAGGATTAAAACTAAGCTTTCCTGGTGAGTGCCAGGGGCTTATTTAGATCACTAAGGCCTCCTTCAAGAAGCTGAAGACTCTGCTTCCTCTTATGGACACTTGGAAGGCTCTCTCCTACGGTGGGCAGATTGGGCCCACCCCAGGTGTTTTAAAGGTGCAGGAGTTTGCGACTACTTAAGCCCAAGTTATTTTTAGCCATTTTCTAGGGCTGCAATTATCAAACTCTGGTGGGTGTGTGGGTGTATGTGTCGGAATCACCTGAAAGTTGTTTAAGAGGATGAGGCTTACTGAAGGATCTGGGACTCTGTTTTTACCAAGTGCTGCAAGTGATTGTAATACAATCAAAGTTTGAAAACTCAGGAGATGGCTACAGTGTCTCTTAATTATCACACCTGAAAGTGGGGTGGGTGGGGGGAGTGATTACTGAATGAGAGGCCACATTTCTTGTTTAGCTTTTGTCCTTCAGATCAGTATATTGTGCATTGCATTCATTTGAAAACTACATACACAAATAAATAAATTTAAAAAATCATGAGAGCAGAAGCTGACTATTCCAAGGTTTTTTGGTGCTTCTACACATGTGCAGAGGTTTCTTTCTGCGTGAAACCGTTTCTCTCTCCACTCTCCTCCCCAATCCCCTCTACACCTGGGCTGAACACTTCTCCTTTGTCAACCACAGGCCTACCTCTGATCTTTGCTCATTCATTTCACATTATTGTTTACAAGCCTCTTACCTAGGAGTCACATGTTTTCTGCCATCCTCTATGAAACTATAGCAGGATACCTTGTTAGCTGGCAAGCAGAGTAAAAATGTCAGGCCTTTCACGGATCCTGAAATAAAACCAGGACCAACAAGTCTAAATACCCTCACAACAAGTCCCACCTGTTCTCTGACGCCCAGTGTTTCATTCCGTCTCTAGATTAACACTATGTCTTTGTTAAACTCCATCCAAATATCCCCAGAGAGAAAAGAATAGTTATCATATATGAAAAAAAAAAAATACAACAACACAGGAGCAAAGTTCTAAGGATATTATGGAAAGTATTCCACTGAGCAACACACGCACAAAAATCTGATATTATCCAAGGCAGAAGTGACACCATCAGATTATTATTTTAACACCACTATTTCTGTTCTGGTTTCACCATTTTTATACTTTCAGTATTCATGCTGGATTTACTTTAAATTTGGCTGCCTCAGCGCTGCAGAAAATATCTATAAAATGACATTGTTTTTTTCAACTTTTGAGAAAATAACTTACTTTAACTGATTTGTTACCCAAATCATTCTGGACTTTGAAGAATTTGGCTTCTGACATTCTTATATGTCTTAATCTTACACAAGATGCAAGACGTGACTTCTTAAAGCAAGAAGTAAGGTGAACCAAGAGAACTAATACTGCTCAGCAAGAATTTATTTTTTAAAATGTTTACTAAACATTTTAAATCACTGTTAGCTTAGACTTGTGGAGAAAAGTTCAAAAAAAATAAAACTCTTACAAGCAATTCTTTCCATTTATCATTTAAAAGCTCTAATTTATAGGTATTGTAATTCATATTATAAGTAAGGGAAATAAGTAAGCACATAAATTATGGCCCCTCCTATCTAATTAGGGACCAAAAGGACCCACCAAGGTATTCAGTCATGTTTCTAAGGAACACAGCTTTCTAAACTGTAAATAGAACCCAACACTTGATCACAGTGTCTGTATCTGGACAGAGTCTATAATAAAGTCCCCTGGGTATTATAATAATAGGCACATTTCTATGAATTTTAACAGCTTTCTGAAATCCTGATAATGGAAGGCTGTATTTATGCTTTTAGTCACCATGAATTTGGTAGTCACATTCAGGCAAATGTTTCCAACATTTTGGGCAGTCCTCTAGAAATAGAAACTTGTTAGCTGGCAAGCAGAGTAAAATGTCAGGCCTTTCACGGATCCTGAAATAAAACCAGGACCAACAAGTCTAAATACCCTCACAACAAGTCCCACCTGTTCTCTGACGCCCAGTGTTTCATTCCGTCTCTAGATTAACACTATGTCTTTGTTAAACTCCATCCAAATATCCCCAGAGAGAAAAGAATAGTTATCATATATGAAAAAAAAAAAATACAACAACACAGGAGCAAAGTTCTAAGGATATTATGGAAAGTATTCCACTGAGCAACACACGCACAAAAATCTGATATTATCCAAGGCAGAAGTGACACCATCAGATTATTATTTTAACACCACTATTTCTGTTCTGGTTTCACCATTTTTATACTTTCAGTATTCATGCTGGATTTACTTTAAATTTGGCTGCCTCAGCGCTGCAGAAAATATCTATAAAATGACATTGTTTTTTTCAACTTTTGAGAAAATAACTTACTTTAACTGATTTGTTACCCAAATCATTCTGGACTTTGAAGAATTTGGCTTCTGACATTCTTATATGTCTTAATCTTACACAAGATGCAAGACGTGACTTCTTAAAGCAAGAAGTAAGGTGAACCAAGAGAACTAATACTGCTCAGCAAGAATTTATTTTTTAAAATGTTTACTAAACATTTTAAATCACTGTTAGCTTAGACTTGTGGAGAAAAGTTCAAAAAATAAAACTCTTACAAGCAATTCTTTCCATTTATCATTTAAAAGCTCTAATTTATAGGTATTGTAATTCATATTATAAGTAAGGGAAATAAGTAAGCACATAAATTATGGCCCCTCCTATCTAATTAGGGACCAAAAGGACCCACCAAGGTATTCAGTCATGTTTCTAAGGAACACAGCTTTCTAAACTGTAAATAGAACCCAACACTTGATCACAGTGTCTGTATCTGGACAGAGTCTATAATAAAGTCCCCTGGGTATTATAATAATAGGCACATTTCTATGAATTTTAACAGCTTTCTGAAATCCTGATAATGGAAGGCTGTATTTATGCTTTTAGTCACCATGAATTTGGTAGTCACATTCAGGCAAATGTTTCCAACATTTTGTATATGAGAAAGTATGTATGTGTCAACATTGGACTGATGAAATATATTCTTTTAATTGATTAACTAGTTTTCATTATAATGCTTTAAAGGTTTTCCTGAGATTTTAACACAGTTGTCTCAGAGTGTTCTGTGGCAAATGAACTCAAAGCAAAAGTTGTGAACTTCCAATCAGAAAGATGAGAATTTGAGAATGATAGAAGAAAACGATGCCAACTTTGAATAGAGTGAGTGAGATGATGTTAAGATTGCATCTCAGGGAATTTCTCTGTTGGCTCAGTGGTTAAGAATCTACCTTCCAATGCAGGGGAGACAGGTTCAATTCCTGGTCAGGGAACTAGGATCCCCCATGCTACAGAAGAACTACTAAGCCTGCACAGCACAATTAAGACCTGACATGGCCATATAAATAATAAGTAAATTTAAAAAGAAAAACTGCATCTCAGGGGGTGCTTCCCAGGTAAGACAGCTGCAACAGTTGATACGGGATGTGGTCCAAGAAAGAGAGCTAAGACTGACTTTTAACTGAATCACATGCTACCCACTAGCAATAAGGATCTCCACTGCCAGTCACAGATGGCACACTATAATCTGTGGCACAAGTTGCAGTCCAATTGTTAAAATTCCCCAGAGCCATTCAATTCAAAGGTTATTCCAGTGGAGGAAAATACACTAATTGGCACGTTGTGTCAAACATCTGAGAAATATGGAGAAGCAGCAACTAAAAATAAGACTATGCAATTGGGTGGTTATTGTTTATCATTGAAGTTCTGAGAAAAGATAAACAAAAGCTAAGCAATTAATCACTGATTAATAGTTAAGTGTGAGATACCAGGTGGCCTCCTAGGTAGCTGAAAGAGTCGCTAATCTCTTGTAGAGGGCAGAGAAAATTGAGCCCAGGCCCAAGACTTAATAGCTGAAGTAACCAAACTCCAAAGAAAGTTAAACCTTGAACCAAAACTGATCTGCTCTGCTGTGATGAAAGTTTCTGAGAGCTCGGTTTGTCAACAATGAGAACCAAGCCATTTTCTGTGGGACCCAGAGCACAAAAGGCCCTGCTGAGCACTCAAGTTGCAATGGAAGCAGCTCAGCTACTTGAGCAAATCAATTGGAAGTACCTATGGTATGAAAGATTTTAGTGGCAGGAAAGGTTCACAACGAACTTAGGGAAAACTCCTAGAAAATCACAATGGAGACTGCTAGAGGTCTTCAGCAAAGCCATGCGCCCTGTGGTTGACATTGTGCACCTTTTGAACACCTCCTGGCGTGCTACTAACCTAGCTTGCTCATGCAGTACTAAGTGATCTTGTTGCCAAACTTGCCCATCATGGGTGTGGTATTTTCAGGCCCATCAAGTCATATGAAAAAGTGGGCCACCCATCTTAGGATGGAACTAGCATAAGCAGGACCAGAGGCTACAGGCACACTGTGTAAGCCTGCACAGCACAATAAAGACCTGACATGGCCTTATACATAATAAGTACATTTAAAAAGAAAAACTGCATCTCAGGGGGTGCTTCCCAGGTAAGACAGCTGCAACAGTTGATACGGGATGTGGTCCAAGAAAGAGAGCTAAGACTGACTTTTAACTGAATCACATGCTACCCACTAGCAATAAGGATCTCCACTGCCAGTCACAGATGGCACACTATAATCTGTGGCACAAGTTGCAGTCCAATTGTTAAAATTCCCCAGAGCCATTCAATTCAAAGGTTATTCCAGTGGAGGAAAATACACTAATTGGCACGTTGTGTCAAACATCTGAGAAATATGGAGAAGCAGCAACTAAAAATAAGACTATGCAATTGGGTGGTTATTGTTTATCATTGAAGTTCTGAGAAAAGATAAACAAAAGCTAAGCAATTAATCACTGATTAATAGTTAAGTGTGAGATACCAGGTGGCCTCCTAGGTAGCTGAAAGAGTCGCTAATCTCTTGTAGAGGGCAGAGAAAATTGAGCCCAGGCCCAAGACTTAATAGCTGAAGTAACCAAACTCCAAAGAAAGTTAAACCTTGAACCAAAACTGATCTGCTCTGCTGTGATGAAAGTTTCTGAGAGCTCGGTTTGTCAACAATGAGAACCAAGCCATTTTCTGTGGGACCCAGAGCACAAAAGGCCCTGCTGAGCACTCAAGTTGCAATGGAAGCAGCTCAGCTACTTGAGCAAATCAATTGGAAGTACCTATGGTATGAAAGATTTTAGTGGCAGGAAAGGTTCACAACGAACTTAGGGAAAACTCCTAGAAAATCACAATGGAGACTGCTAGAGGTCTTCAGCAAAGCCATGCGCCCTGTGGTTGACATTGTGCACCTTTTGAACACCTCCTGGCGTGCTACTAACCTAGCTTGCTCATGCAGTACTAAGTGATCTTGTTGCCAAACTTGCCCATCATGGGTGTGGTATTTTCAGGCCCATCAAGTCATATGAAAAAGTGGGCCACCCATCTTAGGATGGAACTAGCATAAGCAGGACCAGAGGCTACAGGCACACTGTGTAAGCCTGCATCCACACCCCGTGTCATCACCATTGCACCACCAGCTCTCCTGCAGCCCAGGCCAGAAGCCATATGAGGCCTCTCTCATACCCAGCTGACCAAGGAATAAACAGCCTGAGCCTGGTTCAGAAATGGGACAACTTGGTATGTGGGCAGCAACCAAAAAAGGACAGCAGTTATAATATCCTTATTCAGGAGGTGGTTTACAGGTCAGTGTCTAGGGATAATTCTCCTAATGTACAGAACTTGGGGACAGTGCACTTTGTCATACGCTTACATGAAAAGAAAAGAAAAGTAGCCTGAGAAAAGAATTAACATGAGCTTTCCCTCCTATGAGCAAGAAATATTTCATCGTGCAGTTAAATCATATGCTGTGATTCTAGTCAAATAAGTATGCTTCCTTCCTGCTGGTTATATGATCAGAAATATACAGTGAATGATGTCTCTATTTATATTTTTTGGCTTGCTGAAAACTTCAAGTCAAAGATAAGGCCCAACTGTGGCATCTTTGCTGATCCACCTTGCTATCTGAATTGTGGTTTTTTCAAAGTAAGATTTGAACTTTCTACTAATAGATATTTTTCCAGATTCTAAATTCCCACTTAGACTTCTTTTAAAATATAATGCCTTGCTGTAACCTTAAGGTTCTATGGTTGAATAAGAAGTAGATGAGTGATTTATAAAAGACTGACAGATAGGTACTAATACGTTTTTTCAAAGCAATCACAAATATGAAAGTGATCCTAAGGCAAGACTGTTTATTGGGATAACCTTTGTTGGGCATTCTACTAAGTTCAGTGTAGTTTCTACTCTCTGCTTTTTACCAACTTGGCTTCTTTTCACTTTTATCCTAGAGTTTCTTATAACTTTTGTCACAGAATTATGGGCTTAACCAACTGGGGCTTCAGCAAAGCCATGCGCCCTGTGGTTGACATTGTGCACCTTTTGAACACCTCCTGGCGTGCTACTAACCTAGCTTGCTCATGCAGTACTAAGTGATCTTGTTGCCAAACTTGCCCATCATGGGTGTGGTATTTTCAGGCCCATCAAGTCATATGAAAAAGTGGGCCACCCATCTTAGGATGGAACTAGCATAAGCAGGACCAGAGGCTACAGGCACACTGTGTAAGCCTGCATCCACACCCCGTGTCATCACCATTGCACCACCAGCTCTCCTGCAGCCCAGGCCAGAAGCCATATGAGGCCTCTCTCATACCCAGCTGACCAAGGAATAAACAGCCTGAGCCTGGTTCAGAAATGGGACAACTTGGTATGTGGGCAGCAACCAAAAATGGACAGCAGTTATAATATCCTTATTCAGGAGGTGGTTTACAGGTCAGTGTCTAGGGATAATTCTCCTAATGTACAGAACTTGGGGACAGTGCACTTTGTCATACGCTTACATGAAAAGAAAAGAAAAGTAGCCTGAGAAAAGAATTAACATGAGCTTTCCCTCCTATGAGCAAGAAATATTTCATCGTGCAGTTAAATCATATGCTGTGATTCTAGTCAAATAAGTATGCTTCCTTCCTGCTGGTTATATGATCAGAAATATACAGTGAATGATGTCTCTATTTATATTTTTTGGCTTGCTGAAAACTTCAAGTCAAAGATAAGGCCCAACTGTGGCATCTTTGCTGATCCACCTTGCTATCTGAATTGTGGTTTTTTCAAAGTAAGATTTGAACTTTCTACTAATAGATATTTTTCCAGATTCTAAATTCCCACTTAGACTTCTTTTAAAATATAATGCCTTGCTGTAACCTTAAGGTTCTATGGTTGAATAAGAAGTAGATGAGTGATTTATAAAAGACTGACAGATAGGTACTAATACGTTTTTTCAAAGCAATCACAAATATGAAAGTGATCCTAAGGCAAGACTGTTTATTGGGATAACCTTTGTTGGGCATTCTACTAAGTTCAGTGTAGTTTCTACTCTCTGCTTTTTACCAACTTGGCTTCTTTTCACTTTTATCCTAGAGTTTCTTATAACTTTTTGTCACAGAATTATGGGCTTAACCAACTGGGGTCAGCAAAGATGCTAGTTCATAATGCTTTAAGGAGTTACTCTTCCCAGGACCATTTATATTTTAGTAGAAATCTATAAAAATACATAGGCTCAAGGCCCAAAGGAATGATTTCCAGATGATTGAATTTGACACATGCAGAGAGAGATATGGTAACCATCTCTCTTTTTATACCCTCTTCTGTATTTGGAGCATGAGAATTGTGTTATCTATGAACATCAAAAAATTGCCATTTCTAGCTCAGAGATCTTGACGTTTTGTTAGGCCTCAGAAGGCAACTCAGAAGGGGCATATTTTTATAACTGTCCTATCATTTTTCCTTCTAAATTATTATATTCATATCAAAGACTCTTTTGAGAAAAAGATACAATTCTAGAACTCACATCAACAGATATTCAACAGAACTATTTTCACTTTTGCAAATTCAAATCTATACAGACTTATTAATAAAATCTGCCTTAACTTACTTTTAGAATATAATTTCCCATTTTTCTATATAACCATTCATTTTAGTAGCTGAATAATTTTCCATTAATTTGATATAATGTAGTTTACCTTTATGCTATTAAATTAAGCCTACCTATATATTTTTGCTATTGTGAATAACATTTCAATAAGTATTTGGCATACTTAGCTATATACTCATTTTGAATTATTCCAGTGGAGTCAAATAACAGTAGTAGTGCTTAAGACATACATACTTTTAATGTCTCCTGATTATTATCATTATCTCTTATTATATCTGCTCTCCAAAATTTTCATAGCAACTATAATAATTTAACCCACTCAATGCGGCATTAAATCACCTAGCAACGAAGGAACTTAAAGAGCTCCATCAGTAACAGAACAGACTTTAGGGCTCATTTCTTGACTCCCTGACATTAGTTTATTGCAGACAGCTATACATATTTTTTAAAAAAGGAAATCACGGACTTGGTTTTGCCAAGAAGAGGCTTACAGATTTCACTAAATCTCAAGGACAACTGGGACAACATTTGATGCTGTTTTCTCAATATAAAATGCTCTTTCCTGATCCTCTCCTTTCTTAAAAATTTCTATACATTC
This sequence comes from Tragulus kanchil, assembly GCA_022376925.1. Taxonomy (NCBI): domain Eukaryota; kingdom Metazoa; phylum Chordata; class Mammalia; order Artiodactyla; family Tragulidae; genus Tragulus; species Tragulus kanchil. Next base: position 61,586,612 of record JAIOJX010000029.1, on the reverse strand, counting down.
TTCCTTAGAGTGGAACTCAAATTTTACTTTATGGAAGAAATTTCTCCCCTCTGTCAGATTAAATTAGGTTTCTTACTAAATACTGTCACTCCAAACTAGCTTCCTCTTATAGAACCTATTACAAATGTAATTAAATCATAGGCCACTTTCTAGCTCAGAAAATTGGTAACCATCTCTCTTTTTATACCCTCTTCTGTATTTGGAGCATGAGAATTGTGTTATCTATGAACATCAAAAAATTGCCATTTCTAGCTCAGAGATCTTGACGTTTTGTTAGGCCTCAGAAGGCAACTCAGAAGGGGCATATTTTTATAACTGTCCTATCATTTTTCCTTCTAAATTATTATATTCATATCAAAGACTCTTTTGAGAAAAAGATACAATTCTAGAACTCACATCAACAGATATTCAACAGAACTATTTTCACTTTTGCAAATTCAAATCTATACAGACTTATTAATAAAATCTGCCTTAACTTACTTTTAGAATATAATTTCCCATTTTTCTATATAACCATTCATTTTAGTAGCTGAATAATTTTCCATTAATTTGATATAATGTAGTTTACCTTTATGCTATTAAATTAAGCCTACCTATATATTTTTGCTATTGTGAATAACATTTCAATAAGTATTTGGCATACTTAGCTATATACTCATTTTGAATTATTCCAGTGGAGTCAAATAACAGTAGTAGTGCTTAAGACATACATACTTTTAATGTCTCCTGATTATTATCATTATCTCTTATTATATCTGCTCTCCAAAATTTTCATAGCAACTATAATAATTTAACCCACTCAATGCGGCATTAAATCACCTAGCAACGAAGGAACTTAAAGAGCTCCATCAGTAACAGAACAGACTTTAGGGCTCATTTCTTGACTCCCTGACATTAGTTTATTGCAGACAGCTATACATATTTTTTAAAAAAGGAAATCACGGACTTGGTTTTGCCAAGAAGAGGCTTACAGATTTCACTAAATCTCAAGGACAACTGGGACAACATTTGATGCTGTTTTCTCAATATAAAATGCTCTTTCCTGATCCTCTCCTTTCTTAAAAATTTCTATACATTCTTCCTTAGAGTGGAACTCAAATTTTACTTTATGGAAGAAATTTCTCCTCTCTGTCAGATTAAATTAGGTTTCTTACTAAATACTGTCACTCCAAACTAGCTTCCTCTTATAGAACCTATTACAAATGTAATTAAATCATTAATAATTCATTACTTTCCTAATAGTAGAAAAGCTAACATCTAGCTGTCTTATTCTCACCATACATATAAAGCTTTGGCCATCTGATGAAAAGAGTCGACTCGTTGGGAAAGATTCTGTTGCTGGGAAAGATTGAGGGCAGGAGGAGGAGGCAACAGAAGATGAGATGGCTGGATGGCATCACTGACTCAATAGATACTAGTTTGAGAAAACACCGGAAGATGGTGAAGGACAGGAAGCCTGGCATGCTGCAGTCCATGGCATCTCAAAGAGTTGGACATGACTTAGCGACTAAACAACAACAAAACTTATAAAACACCTAAGACAGTGCCTTATATATTAAAAGTCCTCAATATTAATTGAATGAATAACCAACAAATGGATTGTAGAATGGATGGTCATATTATTTAAGCAAGATTGAATCACATTCACCATAACTACTGTTATTTACCCTTTGCTAAAGTCTTTAAGGAAACTTCTAGTTCAAGATAAGAGATTTATTGTTAGTATTTTTCTTTATTGATTTCAAAAATTACAGTGGGATAATAGTGAAGATACACCACAAATAACAAAATGCACTCTTAAAAATAGAAAATATGCCATTGAAGAAGGAAAAATTCCTAACAGACAGAATATACTTGAAAGTGCAAGTGTGGACAAATCAGACCAGTGAAAATTACAAACCAAAGCTTTAAAGTGAACGGATAAATGCAGAGATGGGAGTTGTTTAGCTTAGTGGTGATCTGAAAAGGGTTCAAGTTTAGTAAATACGGATATAGGGAAGCACGGACTTGGTTTTGCCAAGAAGAGGCTTAAAGATTTCACTAAATCTCAAGGACAACTGGGACAACATTTGATGCTGTTTTCTCAATATAAAATGCTCTTTCCTGATCCTCTCCTTTCTTAAAAATTTCTATACATTCTTCCTTAGAGTGGAACTCAAATTTTACTTTATGGAAGAAATTTCTCCTCTCTGTCAGATTAAATTAGGTTTCTTACTAAATACTGTCACTCCAAACTAGCTTCCTCTTATAGAACCTATTACAAATGTAATTAAATCATTAATAATTCATTACTTTCCTAATAGTAGAAAAGCTAACATCTAGCTGTCTTATTCTCACCATACATATAAAGCTTTGGCCATCTGATGAAAAGAGTCGACTCGTTGGGAAAGATTCTGTTGCTGGGAAAGATTGAGGGCAGGAGGAGGAGGCAACAGAAGATGAGATGGCTGGATGGCATCACTGACTCAATAGATACTAGTTTGAGAAAACACCGGAAGATGGTGAAGGACAGGAAGCCTGGCATGCTGCAGTCCATGGCATCTCAAAGAGTTGGACATGACTTAGCGACTAAACAACAACAAAACTTATAAAACACCTAAGACAGTGCCTTATATATTAAAAGTCCTCAATATTAATTGAATGAATAACCAACAAATGGATTGTAGAATGGATGGTCATATTATTTAAGCAAGATTGAATCACATTCACCATAACTACTGTTATTTACCCTTTGCTAAAGTCTTTAAGGAAACTTCTAGTTCAAGATAAGAGATTTATTGTTAGTATTTTTCTTTATTGATTTCAAAAATTACAGTGGGATAATAGTGAAGATACACCACAAATAACAAAATGCACTCTTAAAAATAGAAAATATGCCATTGAAGAAGGAAAAATTCCTAACAGACAGAATATACTTGAAAGTGCAAGTGTGGACAAATCAGACCAGTGAAAATTACAAACCAAAGCTTTAAAGTGAACGGATAAATGCAGAGATGGGAGTTGTTTAGCTTAGTGGTGATCTGAAAAGGGTTCAAGCTTGGAGTCAGCAGGTCAAGTAAATACGGATATAGGGAAGCACCATGTATTAATTATAAGGCCCATGTCTGCTCCTGGATCTATTTTATTAAGAGAAAGGTTACTCTGGTGGCCAAACATGATGTGAATGTTAAGAATTGGGACTGGGGAGATGAAAGTCTTCAGGGACTCTAGACCTCTGCAGTGGACCTGTGGGAATGTAATTGGGGATGCAGTAAGAAAAGAAACATCTCTCCCTCAGAATAAAATATATTCCACCATCTCCCCACTGGAGTAGAGAATATTTAAATGAGTGGCTGTCATGGTTCAGAGACTACCAGGATGTTATCTAATTTGGGGGTAAAAAAGTACCGTTCTATGTAATAAAATCTATGTTATTGTTTGTTGTTTGGTTACCCAGTTGTGTGTGACTCTTTACGACCCATGGACTGCAGCAAGTCAGGTCTCCTTGTCCTTCACCATCTCCCAGAGTTTGCCCAACTTCATGTCCATTGCATCAGTGATGCCATCCAGCCGTCTTCTCCTCTGATGCCCTCTTCTCCTTCTGCCCTCAATCTTTCTCAGCATCAGAGGCTTTTCTAATGAGTCATCTACACGTACAAATTCACATCCAATCAGTCTACTGAGGGTAGAGGTTTTAGATTATATAGACACATGAACTTTGACTATTACCTATCTGTACTAATCAGCATAGGCCTTTATCTGTAAACTTGAGTGGTCAAATGAGGGTCACAACACTGTTTAATAAAAATAACAACATGGAAAAGAGACATTTCATTTTCAAGTTTAAAAACAGAGCCCTGGACTAAATATCAACCTTGTAAGGAGCAGAAGATAATTAAAAATTCTAGTTTTATGCTAAGAGAGATCAAAGAAAATCATTACTGGAAGTTCTTTTTCTGTCAAGGATTTAGAAAGCTGGAAGGAACATTGTGCCCACAGAAAAACAAGAAAATTCTGAATAAGCTTCAAAAAAACACATAATTTTTCTTGAACTAAGTTTGTAAGGTAATGAAGTAGCCTGAAATCCAAGGGACTATGGGTCCCTCCTCAGACAGATGAGATGTGAGCTCCAGCTAGTCTGTGGCAGAACATGGGAAGAAAAAGTCAGGTATCATAAAAGTATTAGAGTTTTCACATTCAGGAAAATTTGTTTTTAAATGCTGTATTAGTCAGCAATCTCCAGAGAAACAGAACTAATAGAAGAGACAGACAGACAGACACACATTTCAAGGATTTGGCTCATGCAATTATGGAGGCTGGCAAATCCAAAATCTATAGGATGGGCCAGCAATCTGGAAACTCAGGAAAGAGCTGCTGCTGACGTTCAATCAAAAACAGAGGTCGGGAACCTGGTGCCATGAGGAGCCGCCGGAAACCCGGGCGCCGCGAGGAGCCGCGGGCGCCGGTAAGTTCAGCCACTCCAACTGGAGGGCTTGCTGAATGGAGAGGGGAAGTCGTCCACGGGTTGCTGACCAGGGACTGGGCACGAGTTGGATGGAAAGCTCGCGTCTGCCTTTGGGACTTGGGCACGTAACTGGCAGTGCACGTGTGCCAGTGGCGGAGGAGCCCGCGCTCCCATAGAGCTGCAGCAGCAGCGGAGGAAGCTGGGGAAAGAGCAGGGATTGGAGACTACAGGCGGGTGCGCGGTAGAGCCGGGGCGCCCCCCTCCAGCACGGGACTGCGCACGCAGGGGCGTCAGCCCGACTGACTGGAATCAGCCCACCATCCCCCCGAAACCCTCATTTTGCTGAACATAAAACAGAAACCACAGCAACCGGCTGGAGTTTAGTTATCACATGAATTTTGTTTTTGGGTTTCAACAAACCCCTGTTTAATAAAAATAACAACATGGAAAAGAGACATTTCATTTTCAAGTTTAAAAACAGAGCCCTGGACTAAATATCAACCTTGTAAGGAGCAGAAGATAATTAAAAATTCTAGTTTTATGCTAAGAGAGATCAAAGAAAATCATTACTGGAAGTTCTTTTTCTGTCAAGGATTTAGAAAGCTGGAAGGAACATTGTGCCCACAGAAAAACAAGAAAATTCTGAATAAGCTTCAAAAAAACACATAATTTTTCTTGAACTAAGTTTGTAAGGTAATGAAGTAGCCTGAAATCCAAGGGACTATGGGTCCCTCCTCAGACAGATGAGATGTGAGCTCCAGCTAGTCTGTGGCAGAACATGGGAAGAAAAAGTCAGGTATCATAAAAGTATTAGAGTTTTCACATTCAGGAAAATTTGTTTTTAAATGCTGTATTAGTCAGCAATCTCCAGAGAAACAGAACTAATAGAAGAGACAGACAGACAGACACACATTTCAAGGATTTGGCTCATGCAATTATGGAGGCTGGCAAATCCAAAATCTATAGGATGGGCCAGCAATCTGGAAACTCAGGAAAGAGCTGCTGCTGACGTTCAATCAAAAACAGAGGTCGGGAACCTGGTGCCATGAGGAGCCGCCGGAACCGGGCGCCGCGAGGAGCCGCGGGCGCCGGTAAGTTCAGCCACTCCAACTGGAGGGCTTGCTGAATGGAGAGGGGAAGTCGTCCACGGGTTGCTGACCAGGGACTGGGCACGAGTTGGATGGAAAGCTCGCGTCTGCCTTTGGGACTTGGGCACGTAACTGGCAGTGCACGTGTGCCAGTGGCGGAGGAGCCCGCGCTCCCATAGAGCTGCAGCAGCAGCGGAGGAAGCTGGGGAAAGAGCAGGGATTGGAGACTACAGGCGGGTGCGCGGTAGAGCCGGGGCGCCCCCCTCCAGCACGGGACTGCGCACGCAGGGGCGTCAGCCCGACTGACTGGAATCAGCCCACCATCCCGGCCAGCACCCAGAATGGCAGCAAAGCCCTCATTTTGCTGAACATAAAAACAGAAACCACAGCAACCGGCACTGTAAGGGAAAGACTACGCCATCAAGACACCACCATCAAGAGCAGATTGGTTTCCAACAGGCAGATGAGAAGATAAAAACCAGGGACAGTATTTAACTTTTTTTCTTTTTTTTTTCCTTTTCTTCTGCTTGTTTGTGGTAGACTGTTTTACTTATTCAATTGATTGGTCTGGTTTGGGGTTTATTAGTTTCCTTGTTTATTGGGGTTTTTTTTTTTGGTGTTTTTTGTTGTTGTTGTTGTAGTTGTTGTTTTCATTTGTTTGTTTTGTTTTATGTTTTTTATTTGTTTTTCGGTCTCATTAATTTTTTCTGCTCTTTTTAATTTTTAACTTATTTTTTTGACTTTTATTTTATTGTATTTTTTTAACTTTAATTTTAATTCTTGAAAACCTCTAATTCTCTTTTCTCTTTCCTCTTTCCCACTGCTTTCCTCCTCTATGTTCTAAATGTAAAACATTTTCCTAGCTACCAATATCCTCTAGATAAATTATTTCCTATCTTCTGTCTCCACATTCACTTCCAAATACACTAAACAATACGCACATTAATCTTTGCTACCTAATCCTATAAAATACTTCCAAGACAAATCTTTTCCTTTTTATTACCTATAGACTCTCCTCCTTGTCACCCCTAACACATGTCCTAATTAAAAATTGCTCTCATTGTAATTATCCAAGCCAGGACCTTTTGCTAGATCTATTATTCAGGCACTATTTCAATTAATTCAAAGCTTAATGGGCAAGTATCATCTGTGATTGCATGACTTGCCAGAAAGATTTCCTGTGCCTTAGCTCTGTAAAACTGGTCAGTTGTGGGGATTGCTGTATATGTATGTATATCTTACGATTATGTTAGGAAACATCTGCATGCTTTTATGACTGTCACCCATCAGGGATGCACCTCTTGTTCCTCAGATGCTAGTATGTGAACTAATATCACGGAACACCATAGCAAACCAGACATAGAGCCTACACCCCTTGACCAGTCATCAAACTAAGGATCCTCGGAGAGCCTACAACCCACTATCAAAGAACATACAACACTACAGATTATTCACCTGTAAAAAAAAATAGAGCATACATCAGAATGGCCAGCACCCAGAATGGCAGCAAAGCCTCATTTTGCTGAACATAAAACAGAAACCACAGCAACCGGCACTGTAAGGGAAAGACTACGCCATCAAGACACCACCATCAAGAGCAGATTGGTTTCCAACAGGCAGATGAGAAGATAAAAACCAGGGACAGTATTTAAGTTTTTTTTTTTTTCTTTTCTTCTGCTTGTTTGTGGTAGACTGTTTTACTTATTCAATTGATTGGTCTGGTTTGGGGTTTATTAGTTTCCTTGTTTATTGGGGTTTTTTTTTTTGGTGTTTTTTGTTGTTGTTGTTGTAGTTGTTGTTTTCATTTGTTTGTTTTGTTTTATGTTTTTTATTTGTTTTTCGGTCTCATTAATTTTTTCTGCTCTTTTTAATTTTTAACTTATTTTTTTGACTTTTATTTTATTGTATTTTTTTAACTTTAATTTTAATTCTTGAAAACCTCTAATTCTCTTTTCTCTTTCCTCTTTCCCACTGCTTTCCTCCTCTATGTTCTAAATGTAAAACATTTTCCTAGCTACCAATATCCTCTAGATAAATTATTTCCTATCTTCTGTCTCCACATTCACTTCCAAATACACTAAACAATACGCACATTAATCTTTGCTACCTAATCCTATAAAATACTTCCAAGACAAATCTTTTCCTTTTTATTACCTATAGACTCTCCTCCTTGTCACCCCTAACACATGTCCTAATTAAAAATTGCTCTCATTGTAATTATCCAAGCCAGGACCTTTTGCTAGATCTATTATTCAGGCACTATTTCAATTAATTCAAAGCTTAATGGGCAAGTATCATCTGTGATTGCATGACTTGCCAGAAAGATTTCCTGTGCCTTAGCTCTGTAAAACTGGTCAGTTGTGGGGATTGCTGTATATGTATGTATATCTTACGATTATGTTAGGAAACATCTGCATGCTTTTATGACTGTCACCCATCAGGGATGCACCTCTTGTTCCTCAGATGCTAGTATGTGAACTAATATCACGGAACACCATAGCAAACCAGACATAGAGCCTACACCCCTTGACCAGTCATCAAACTAAGGATCCTCGGAGCAGAAGCCCTTATTCCAAGACCCCACACTATCAAAGAACATACAACACTACAGATTATTCACCTGTAAACAAGGTCTAACGCCACCCAAGACACAAACCACTGAACCCTTCTACAAGGATAGAAACCCAAAGGAAGGGAGAATTCAACCAAGAAACCTGGTGGGAATAAGAACTCCATACACACAGACACACACAAAGAAACAAAAATTAACCTAATAATGAAACGTCAGAGAAACACTGTACAAATGAAGGACCAAGCTAGAGAAACACCACTTCAAATGACAGAGGAGGAGATAGACAAACTATCTGAAAGAGAATTCAGAAAAGCTATACTAATGCGGATGCAAAACACCGAAAACAGAATATTAGAGGAAATTAGTGCATTGAGAAGAGACATGCAAGAAATGAAAAATAAGCAAATGGAGACAACTAACTCCATTACTGAACTGAAAAATACTATAGAAGGTCTCAACAGTAGAGTATCAGAGGCTGAAGAACTGATAAGTGAGCTGGAAGACAGAATGGTGGAAATAAGTGCTGTAGAACAGAACAAAGCCCAAAGAATTAAAAGAACCGAGGATAGCCTCAGAGACCTATGGGACAATCTCAAACGCACCAACATTAGAATTATAGGAGTTCCAGAAGAAGAAGAAGAGAAGAAAGGCTATGAAAAATTCTTGAGGAGGTTATAGTGGAAAACTTCCCCAGAATGGGAAAGGAGATAGTCAACCAAGTCCAAGAAGCACAAAGAGTTCCATACAGGAGAAACCCCAGAAGAAACACACCAAGGCACATTCTAATCAGACTAACGCAGACTAAATATAAAGACAGATTACTAAAAGCAGCTAGGAGCAAACAACAAATAACATATAAAGGAAACCCCATACGTTTAACTGCGGATCTCTCAACAGAAACCCTACAGGCCAGAAGAGAATGGCAAGATACATTTAAACGGCTAAAAGAGAACAACCTCCAACCAAGAATTCTCTACCCAGCAAGAAACTCATTCAGAATCGATGGTGAAGTCAAAAGCTTCACAGACAAGCAAAAACTGAAAGAATTCTGTACCACAAAACCAGCCCTACAACAAGTGTTAAACGGCCTGATATAGCCAATAAACACAAGAGTAGGAGAAGCCTTACAAATCAAACCCCAAATTTCTAAGAAGATGACAATAGAAAAGACATAGAGCCAACCTACTAAAAATTAAATTCCAAGACCCCACACTATCAAAGAACATACAACACTACAGATTATTCACCTGTAAACAAGGTCTAACGCCACCCAAGACACAAACCACTGAACCCTTCTACAAGGATAGAAACCCAAAGGAAGGGAGAATTCAACCAAGAAACCTGGTGGGAATAAGAACTCCATACACACAGACACACACAAAGAAACAAAAATTAACCTAATAATGAAACGTCAGAGAAACACTGTACAAATGAAGGACCAAGCTAGAGAAACACCACTTCAAATGACAGAGGAGGAGATAGACAAACTATCTGAAAGAGAATTCAGAAAAGCTATACTAATGCGGATGCAAAACACCGAAAACAGAATATTAGAGGAAATTAGTGCATTGAGAAGAGACATGCAAGAAATGAAAAATAAGCAAATGGAGACAACTAACTCCATTACTGAACTGAAAAATACTATAGAAGGTCTCAACAGTAGAGTATCAGAGGCTGAAGAACTGATAAGTGAGCTGGAAGACAGAATGGTGGAAATAAGTGCTGTAGAACAGAACAAAGCCCAAAGAATTAAAAGAACCGAGGATAGCCTCAGAGACCTATGGGACAATCTCAAACGCACCAACATTAGAATTATAGGAGTTCCAGAAGAAGAAGAAGAGAAGAAAGACTATGAAAAAATTCTTGAGGAGGTTATAGTGGAAAACTTCCCCAGAATGGGAAAGGAGATAGTCAACCAAGTCCAAGAAGCACAAAGAGTTCCATACAGGAGAAACCCCAGAAGAAACACACCAAGGCACATTCTAATCAGACTAACGCAGACTAAATATAAAGACAGATTACTAAAAGCAGCTAGGAGCAAACAACAAATAACATATAAAGGAAACCCCATACGTTTAACTGCGGATCTCTCAACAGAAACCCTACAGGCCAGAAGAGAATGGCAAGATACATTTAAACGGCTAAAAGAGAACAACCTCCAACCAAGAATTCTCTACCCAGCAAGAAACTCATTCAGAATCGATGGTGAAGTCAAAAGCTTCACAGACAAGCAAAAACTGAAAGAATTCTGTACCACAAAACCAGCCCTACAACAAGTGTTAAACGGCCTGATATAGCCAATAAACACAAGAGTAGGAGAAGCCTTACATATCAAACCACAAATTTCTAAGAAGATGACAATAGGAACATACGTATCAATAATTACTTTGAACGTAAATGGACTAAATGCTCCAACCAAACGACACAGGCTGGCTGAATGGATCCAGAAGCAAGACCCATATGTATGCTGTTTACAAGAGACCCACTTCAGACCTAGAGACACTCATAGACTGAAAGTGAAAGGCTGGAAAAAGATATTCCATGCAAATGGAAATCAAAAGAAAGCTGGAGTAGCAATCCTTATATCAGACAAAATAGACTTTAAAGTAAAGAAGATTCTAAGAGACAAGGCAGGTCACTACATCATGATTAAGGGATCTATCCAAGAGGAAGACATAACAGTCATGAATATCTACGCACCCAACACAGGGGCACCTCAATACATAAGACAGGTACTTTCAGACATAAAAGAAGAAATCAACAATAACACAATAATAGTAGGAGACTTTAACATTCCTCTCACACCAATGGACAGATCAACAAAACAGAAAATTAATACAGAAACACAAGCCTTAAATGCCACACTAGAAGAAATGGACCTCACTGATATCTTTAGGACGTTCCATCCAAAAGCAGAAGAATACACTTTCTTCTCAAGTGCTCACGGAACATTCTCCAGGATAGACCACATCTTGGGCCACAAATCAATCCTCAGTCAATTCAAGAAAACCGAAATTCTATCAACCATCTTCTCGGACCACAATGCAATGAGACTAGAGATCAACTACCAGAAAAAAAAACCGCTAAAAACACAAATACATGGAGATTAAACAACACATACCTAAAAAACCAACTGATCATTGAGGAAATCAAAGGAGAAATAAAAAACTTCTTAGAGGAACATGATAATGAACACACGACAGTGCAAAACCTATGGGATCCTGCAAAAGCAGTTCTAAGAGGGAAGTTTATAGCAATTCAATCCCACCTCAAGAAACTAGGAAAATCTCAAACAGACGACCTTAAAAACTAAAAGAATTCTGTACCACAAAACCAGCCCTACAACAAGTGTTAAACGGCCTGATATAGCCAATAAACACAAGAGTAGGAGAAGCCTTACATATCAAACCACAAATTTCTAAGAAGATGACAATAGGAACATACGTATCAATAATTACTTTGAACGTAAATGGACTAAATGCTCCAACCAAACGACACAGGCTGGCTGAATGGATCCAGAAGCAAGACCCATATGTATGCTGTTTACAAGAGACCCACTTCAGACCTAGAGACACTCATAGACTGAAAGTGAAAGGCTGGAAAAAGATATTCCATGCAAATGGAAATCAAAAGAAAGCTGGAGTAGCAATCCTTATATCAGACAAAATAGACTTTAAAGTAAAGAAGATTCTAAGAGACAAGGCAGGTCACTACATCATGATTAAGGGATCTATCCAAGAGGAAGACATAACAGTCATGAATATCTACGCACCCAACACAGGGGCACCTCAATACATAAGACAGGTACTTTCAGACATAAAAGAAGAAATCAACAATAACACAATAATAGTAGGAGACTTTAACATTCCTCTCACACCAATGGACAGATCAACAAAACAGAAAATTAATACAGAAACACAAGCCTTAAATGCCACACTAGAAGAAATGGACCTCACTGATATCTTTAGGACGTTCCATCCAAAAGCAGAAGAATACACTTTCTTCTCAAGTGCTCACGGAACATTCTCCAGGATAGACCACATCTTGGGCCACAAATCAATCCTCAGTCAATTCAAGAAAACCGAAATTCTATCAACCATCTTCTCGGACCACAATGCAATGAGACTAGAGATCAACTACCAGAAAAAAAAACCGCTAAAAACACAAATACATGGAGATTAAACAACACATACCTAAAAAACCAACTGATCATTGAGGAAATCAAAGGAGAAATAAAAAACTTCTTAGAGGAACATGATAATGAACACACGACAGTGCAAAACCTATGGGATCCTGCAAAAGCAGTTCTAAGAGGGAAGTTTATAGCAATTCAATCCCACCTCAAGAAACTAGGAAAATCTCAAACAGACGACCTTACCTTACGCTTAAAACAACTGGAGAAAGAAGAACAAAAACACCCCAAAGCCAGCAGAAGAAGAGAAATCATAAAGATCAGAGCAGAAATAAATGAGAAAAAAACAAAAGAAACAATTGTAAAGATAAATAAAACAAAAAGATGGTTCTTTGAAAAGGTAAACAAAATTGACAAGCCACTGGAAAGACTCATTAAGAAAGAGAGAGAAGAACCAGATCAACAAAATCAAAAACGAAAAAGGAGAGATTACAACAGATAATGCAGAAATCCAAAGGATTCTAAGAGACTATTATGAGCAACTCTATGGCAATAAACTGGACAACCTGGAAGAAATGGACAGTTTCTTGGGGAAGATCAATCTCCCAAGACTGAGCCAGGATGAAACAGAACCTTTGAACAACCCAATCACAAGCTAAGAAATTGAATCTGTGATGAAAAATCTACCTAAAAATAAAAGCCCAGGGCCAGATGGCTTCACAGCCGAATTCTACCAAACATTTAAAGAAGAGCTAATGCCTGTCCTTCTAAAACTCTTCCAAACAATTGCCCAGGAAGGAACACTTCCAAACATATTCTACGAGGCCACCATCACCCTGATACCCAAACCAGGCAAATACAACACAATAAAGGAAAACTATAGGCCAATATCACTGATGAACGTAGATGCCAAAATCCTCAGCAAAATCCTAGCAAACAGAATTCAATGACACATCAAAAAACTCATACATCACGATCAAGTCGGGTTCATCTCAGGCATACAAGGATTCTTCAACATCCGCAAATCAATCCATGTGATACACCATATCAACAAATTGAAAGACAAAAACCACATGATCATCTCAATAGATGCAGAAAAAGCCCTCAACAAAGTACAACATCCATTTATGATAAAAACTCTTCAGAAAATGGGCATAGAAGGAACCTATCTCAACATCATAAAAGCCGTCTATGAGAAGCCCACAGCGAACATTATCCTCAACGGTGAAAAACTGAAAGCATTCCCTCTAAGATCAGGAACAACACAGGGCTGTCCACTTTCACCACTACTATTCAACATAGTCCTGGAAGTCCTAGCAACAGCAATAAGAGAAGAGAAAGAAATCAAAGGAATCCAGATTGGAAAGGAAGAAGTCAAGCTCTCTCTTTTTGCAGACGACATGATATTATACATAGAAAATCCCAAAGACACGGTTACAAAGCTACTAGAGCTAATCAATGAATTCAGCAAAGTCACAGGATACAAAGTCAACACACAGAAGTCACTGGCATTCCTATACACAAACAATGAAAAATTAGAAAAGGAAATCAAAGAGGCAATCCCCTTTACCACTGCAACCAAAAGAATCAAATATCTAGGAATAAACCTGCCCAAAGAAACAAAAGAATTGTACACAGAAAATTACAAGACACTCATGAGAGACATTAAAGAAGACTTAAACAGATGGAAAGATATTCCATGTTCCTGGATCGGAAGAATCAATATTGTGAAAATGACCATACTACCAAATATCATCTACAGATTCAATGTAATACCTATCCAACTACCATTGACATTTTTCACAGAATTAGACCAAAGAATAACACAGTTCATATGGAAACACAGAAGACCTCGAATAGCCAAAGCAATCCTGAGGAAGAAGAATGGAGTTGGAGGGATCAGCCTCCCTAACTTCAGACTCTACTACAAAGCCACAGTCCTCAAGACAGTATGGTACTGGCACAAAAACAGAACTATAGATCAATGGAACAAGATTGAGAACCCAGAGATCAACTCACGCACCTATGGGTACCTTATTTTTGACAAAGGAGGAGAAACTATAAAATCGGAGAAAGACAGTCTCTTCAACAAATGGTACTGGGAAAATTGGACAGCTACATGCAAAAAAATGAAGTTAGAACATTCCCTGACCCCATACACAAAGATCAACTCAAAATGGATTAAATACCTAAATGTAAGACCAGAAACCATCAAACTCTTAGAGGAGAATATAGACAAAACCCTCAAGGACATCAATCAAAGCAAGATCTTCTCTGACCCACCTACTAGAACAGCAGAACTTAAAAGACAAATGAACATGTGGGACCTAATGAAACTTAAAAGCTTTTGTACAGCAAAAGAAATCACAAAAAAGCTGAACAGACACCCCACAGAATGGGAGAAAATCATTGCAAATGAAACAACTTACAAAGAATTAACCTCCAAAATGACAAGCAACTCAGACAACTCAGCACAGGGAAAATGAGCAGCCCAATCAAAAAATGGGAAAAAGATCTAAAGAGACGCCTCTCCAAAGAGGACATACAGATGGCCCAAAAATACATGAAACGATGCTCAACCTCGCTTATTATCAGAGAAATGCAAATTAAAACTACAATGAGATACCACCTCACACCTGTCAGAATGGCCATCATCAACAAATCGACAGACAACAAATGCTGGAGGGGGTGTGGAGAAAAGGGAACCCTCTTGCATTGCTGGTGGGAATGTAAATTGATACAACCTCTATGGAAGACAATATAGAGATTCCTTAAAAAACTAAAAATAGAAGCACCCTATGACCCAGCAATCCCACTATTAGGCCTATATCCTGATGAAATCAAAAATGAAAGAGGCACCTGTACCCCAATGTTCATTGCAGCTCTCTATACTAAAAAAATTTGGCCCTATGAATTCCTATAAATCGAAGACTTTTTCACAGAATTAGACCAAAGAATAACACAGTTCATATGGAAACACAGAAGACCTCGAATAGCCAAAGCAATCCTGAGGAAGAAGAATGGAGTTGGAGGATCAGCCTCCTAACTTCAGACTCTACTACAAAGCCACAGTCCTCAAGACAGTATGGTACTGGCACAAAAACAGAACTATAGATCAATGGAACAAGATTGAGAACCCAGAGATCAACTCACGCACCTATGGGTACCTTATTTTTGACAAAGGAGGAGAAACTATAAAATCGGAGAAAGACAGTCTCTTCAACAAATGGTACTGGGAAAATTGGACAGCTACATGCAAAAAAATGAAGTTAGAACATTCCCTGACCCCATACACAAAGATCAACTCAAAATGGATTAAATACCTAAATGTAAGACCAGAAACCATCAAACTCTTAGAGGAGAATATAGACAAAACCCTCAAGGACATCAATCAAAGCAAGATCTTCTCTGACCCACCTACTAGAACAGCAGAACTTAAAAGACAAATGAACATGTGGGACCTAATGAAACTTAAAAGCTTTTGTACAGCAAAAGAAATCACAAAAAAGCTGAACAGACACCCCACAGAATGGGAGAAAATCATTGCAAATGAAACAACTTACAAAGAATTAACCTCCAAAATGACAAGCAACTCAGACAACTCAGCACAGGGAAAATGAGCAGCCCAATCAAAAAATGGGAAAAAGATCTAAAGAGACGCCTCTCCAAAGAGGACATACAGATGGCCCAAAAATACATGAAACGATGCTCAACCTCGCTTATTATCAGAGAAATGCAAATTAAAACTACAATGAGATACCACCTCACACCTGTCAGAATGGCCATCATCAACAAATCGACAGACAACAAATGCTGGAGGGGGTGTGGAGAAAAGGGAACCCTCTTGCATTGCTGGTGGGAATGTAAATTGATACAACCTCTATGGAAGACAATATAGAGATTCCTTAAAAAACTAAAAATAGAAGCACCCTATGACCCAGCAATCCCACTATTAGGCCTATATCCTGATGAAATCAAAAATGAAAGAGGCACCTGTACCCCAATGTTCATAGCAGCTCTCTATACAATAGCCAGAACATGGAAGCAACCTAGATGTCCATCGACAAATGAATGGATCCAGAAGCTCTGGTACATATATACAATGGAATACTACTCAGCTGTTAAAAGAAATGCAGAAGACTCAGTCCTAATGAGGTGGCTGGCTCTAGAACCTATCATAAAAAGTGAAGTAAGTCAAAAAGAGAAAGACAAGTATAGTATACTAACTCATATATATGGGATCTAGTAAGATGGTCATGATAACATACGCAGTGAACTCTTGAAAAAACAGAGAATAGACATAAAGACATTATGGAGACCAAACAGTGGGAGGGAGGCATGGAGGGAGTAACATGGAAACCTATACTGTCATGTGTGGAAAAGATAGCTATCGTCATTGTGCTAGGGGAATAGGAGTACCTACAACCACTTGGGGCGATGGTCTGGAGGGATGGGAGGGGAGGAACTGAGTGGGGGGAGGGTCCAGGGATATGCATATGAATGATCTGGGAACATACATGTTGCTGAACAACAAAACTCTGTAAAATTTTTAAAATAAAGGAAAAAAAAAAGGTCATCTGCTGGAAAAATTTCTTGCTTCGAGAATATCAGACTTTTGTTTTATCTGGCCCATCAACTGATTGGATCAGGCCAACCTATAACATGGAGGGCAACTTGGCTTTATACAACATTCACCAAGTTAAATGGTAATCTCATCCAAAAACATTTTCACAAAAACATTTAGAATAATGTCTGACAACATATCCAGGTACCGTGCTTACATAACCAGCTGAGTTGATCTACCAGCTTAACCATCACAATTACTAAAATCAGAACTGGGCTAACAGGAGTGTGTTGATCCCTGGGACGCTGAATACATAGGGGATTTTGTTTCCATTCACAGGTTCCTTTCCATTGACCTCCACCTCATGCTCATGAAAAAGACTGGGGCAAAGTAGGAGGCCAAGGAGATGCTTTGTTGCTGGTGCAGATCTATAAGACTGAAGCTTGAAATCCTAATCAGACCCCTACCAAAGGAAATCCTTAAGTACATTAAGGATAAAAGGAAACTCTACCACCTTGGGCACAGCAGAAAAGTAAAAGACAAACTCCTACCCCTGACAGAGAGGCAAGAAATATTCCAAATTCCATACCAATTGGGGTCTCCTACTTATTGGAAAAGGCAAAAAAACCTGCTCCAGCCCAACATTTACAAAATATGAGTCAGAAATTGGCTGTCATGGGTATAGGGAGCAAGATCACAAACCACATTCCTCATTGAAGGACACAGGGCATACTTAAGACTCAGGCTGAATCAGAACCACAGACAACACCCTTTGTTTCTCATTCCCCACTACATGGCTTGAAAACATCAAAAATGTGCAACAACTGTCTACTACTGGCATGCATGATAAACCACTTCAGTTGTATTCAACCCTGTGCAACCCTATGGACTGTAGCCTGCCAGGCTCCTCTGTCCATGGGATTCTCCAGGCTAAAATATTGGAGTGGGTTGCCATTTCCTTCTCCAGGTTTACTACTGGAGGAGAGGAAAAGTATGGAAAGACATTTGCACTGTGGCATAGTTGAAAGAAAGAAAGCTGACCCTGCAAGGGAACATAGAGAAAAACTTTCTGGTAAATCCCAGATTAAACAAGAGGAAACACTAGAGCAATTGAAGCTGGTCGTGCCCTGAGGGCAAACATAGAAACAAGAAATTTCAGAGTCATTCAAGTCCTGACAATATGGACTCAATATTTGACTCCAAGAGCATAGCAGAAGAGATCTTCCCATTGCTAGGCATTAACACAATTTCACTCAGTCTTTCCTAAAATACTGGAGTGGGTATTCATTACCTTCTCCAGGGAATCTTCCTGACCCAGGGATCAAGCCCAGGTCTCCTGCATTGCAGGTAGACCCTTTATCATCTGAGTTACCAGGGAAGCCCTATATTATGAAACATTACATCTAAAATAACTTATAGTAATTATGTATAAAATGAAAAACACACTGTCGAAAAACACAAATCCACAGAATTGAAGTGACAGACTATGTAGATGCTGGACTGTACAGTACAGGACACTAAGGAAATAAAGAACATCTATAAAATAATAACTGAAAGCCAGACTCAAGTCTTCATATTTAAAGGATATTTTGTTTTGTAATTTAAGCTTTTTATTTTCTATTGGGGTACAGACTACTAACAATACCGTGGTAGTTTCAGGTAAACAATGAAGGGACTTATCTATATATACATTCTCCCACAAACTCACCGTCCATTCAGGCTGCCACAAAACATTGAGCAGAGGTCCATGTGCTATAAAACAGGAGCTTGTTGGTTATCCATTTTAAATATAGCAGTCTGTACATGCCCATTCCAAACTCCCTAACTATACGTTCCTTTTCCTTTCATCAAGGAAAATCAGGCTGAATCAGAACCACAGACAACACCCTTTGTTTCTCATTCCCCACTACATGGCTTGAAAACATCAAAAATGTGCAACAACTGTCTACTACTGGCATGCATGATAAACCACTTCAGTTGTATTCAACCCTGTGCAACCCTATGGACTGTAGCCTGCCAGGCTCCTCTGTCCATGGGATTCTCCAGGCTAAAATATTGGAGTGGGTTGCCATTTCCTTCTCCAGGTTTACTACTGGAGGAGAGGAAAAGTATGGAAAGACATTTGCACTGTGGCATAGTTGAAAGAAAGAAAGCTGACCCTGCAAGGGAACATAGAGAAAAACTTTCTGGTAAATCCCAGATTAAACAAGAGGAAACACTAGAGCAATTGAAGCTGGTCGTGCCCTGAGGGCAAACATAGAAACAAGAAATTTCAGAGTCATTCAAGTCCTGACAATATGGACTCAATATTTGACTCCAAGAGCATAGCAGAAGAGATCTTCCCATTGCTAGGCATTAACACAATTTCACTCAGTCTTTCCTAAAATACTGGAGTGGGTATTCATTACCTTCTCCAGGGAATCTTCCTGACCCAGGGATCAAGCCCAGGTCTCCTGCATTGCAGGTAGACCCTTTATCATCTGAGTTACCAGGGAAGCCCTATATTATGAAACATTACATCTAAAATAACTTATAGTAATTATGTATAAAATGAAAAACACACTGTCGAAAAACACAAATCCACAGAATTGAAGTGACAGACTATGTAGATGCTGGACTGTACAGTACAGGACACTAAGGGGAAATAAAGAACATCTATAAAATAATAACTGAAAGCCAGACTCAAGTCTTCATATTTAAAGGATATTTTGTTTTGTAATTTAAGCTTTTTATTTTCTATTGGGGTACAGACTACTAACAATACCGTGGTAGTTTCAGGTAAACAATGAAGGGACTTATCTATATATACATTCTCCCACAAACTCACCGTCCATTCAGGCTGCCACAAAACATTGAGCAGAGGTCCATGTGCTATAAAACAGGAGCTTGTTGGTTATCCATTTTAAATATAGCAGTCTGTACATGCCCATTCCAAACTCCCTAACTATACGTTCCCTTTCAATGGATCTTTAAATGCATAGCATAATGAATTTGAAATAACCCAAATCTAAATTCCTCATCATATCATTCAGATATCTGAGGATAAATTCAAAGTTTTAAAAATACATAAAAAGTAAGTTTACCTTCAAAGGTATAAAAATGATTTTGCATCTAATTTCCCATCAGCATTACTGGCAACTAGACCAACATTTTTAAAGGTCCAAAAACAGTAGATTTTAAATGAAATTCTTACTTTAAATTTTTTAAGCCTTGCACTTTAAATATTAGTAACTTTGATTTGAAAACAAAATAAAGACATTTGCAGTTATAAAAGGAGAAGGAAAATTTATTTCAGGTAAAAAACAAGGAAACTTTTTTTTTATTTTTTGGCCGCTTTTATTGGTCTTTCTTTTATTTATTTTCATCTTTGGCCTGTGTGGGCCTCCCATTGCAGTGGCCTCTCTTCTTGCAGAGCACCAGCTCTGGGCACATGTGCTCCAGAGCACCGGTTCATAATTGGACATACAGGTTCAGCCACTCCATGGTACGTGGGATCTTCCCATGCCAGGGATCAAACCGGTGGCCTTTGCAGGGCAAGGCAAACTCTTCACCCACTGGACCACCAGGGAAGCTCCAAGGAAACATTTTTTGAAACAGAAAATCTAATAGAAAAAAAATAGGAGATCCCAGAAACAATGACACTAACTCAAGGAAGAGCTGACAAGAAGTTGTAGAACAACATTTTTTGTAAGATTTAGAAAACAGTCCATCCCAATTTGACCAAATAATAATAAGTATGATTACAGGCTGCATGTTCTTAATTATTATCTGCATTTTCATTAGATCACCAGGTACAGTATATGTATGTTAAAGTTTGAGAAAAACTGTTTATGATCTAAAATAATAACTGAAAGCCAGACTCAAGTCTTCATATTTAAAGGATATTTTGTTTTGTAATTTAAGCTTTAATTGGGGTACAGACTACTAACAATACCGTGGTAGTTTCAGGTAAACAATGAAGGGACTTATCTATATATACATTCTCCCACAAACTCACCGTCCATTCAGGCTGCCACAAAACATTGAGCAGAGGTCCATGTGCTATAAAACAGGAGCTTGTTGGTTATCCATTTTAAATATAGCAGTCTGTACATGCCCATTCCAAACTCCCTAACTATACGTTCCCTTTCAATGGATCTTTAAATGCATAGCATAATGAATTTGAAATAACCCAAATCTAAATTCCTCATCATATCATTCAGATATCTGAGGATAAATTCAAAGTTTTAAAAATACATAAAAAGTAAGTTTACCTTCAAAGGTATAAAAATGATTTTGCATCTAATTTCCCATCAGCATTACTGGCAACTAGACCAACATTTTTAAAGGTCCAAAAACAGTAGATTTTAAATGAAATTCTTACTTTAAATTTTTTAAGCCTTGCACTTTAAATATTAGTAACTTTGATTTGAAAACAAAATAAAGACATTTGCAGTTATAAAAGGAGAAGGAAAATTTATTTCAGGTAAAAAACAAGGAAACTTTTTTTTTTTAATTTTTGGCCGCTTTTATTGGTCTTTCTTTTATTTATTTTCATCTTTGGCCTGTGTGGGCCTCCCATTGCAGTGGCCTCTCTTCTTGCAGAGCACCAGCTCTGGGCACATGTGCTCCAGAGCACCGGTTCATAATTGGACATACAGGTTCAGCCACTCCATGGTACGTGGGATCTTCCCATGCCAGGGATCAAACCGGTGGCCTTTGCAGGGCAAGGCAAACTCTTCACCCACTGGACCACCAGGGAAGCTCCAAGGAAACATTTTTTGAAACAGAAAATCTAATAGAAAAAAAATAGGAGATCCCAGAAACAATGACACTAACTCAAGGAAGAGCTGACAAGAAGTTGTAGAACAACATTTTTTGTAAGATTTAGAAAACAGTCCATCCCAATTTGACCAAATAATAATAAGTATGATTACAGGCTGCATGTTCTTAATTATTATCTGCATTTTCATTAGATCACCAGGTACAGTATATGTATGTTAAAGTTTGAGAAAAACTGTTTATGATCTAAATTAGTGGCTTACTATATCACAAGTAAACTGATATAATCTGAAGTTGATAAATCAAGAAAGAAATAAAGGTTTAAGAATGATATTTAGAATTAAAGACAGGGGAGAATAAAAACTTGAACTCAGAAATGTTTAATGATTATTACCTCTAAGAAATAAGATTATATGATTAAATAGAATATTTCACTTTTCATATTCTACTCTGTATATTAATACCTTGTGTTTATATTTTTAACTATGTAAATAAGTTACTTTATAGCTATTATAAGATTGGGGATTCCAATGACTACAAGACATTCATAGCTCCTTAACTGTTTAAAACCTCCATAACTGTTTGAATTTCTTAAATTAATTTTGGTGTACTGGACCAGATAATCATTACATGCAAATTAAATTTAGAAAAAACAAATACTATTACAGTGAGGCATGAGAAAAGATTTATAAACTACAGTTAAGGTTCTATTTATTTTTAAAGTATTCAATATAGTAAAATTCCATTTTGGTTCAACAAAAGGCTTTGACAGCTTCTTAGATTTGACTGGAATTAAACTTGAAATGTTTGCCTTTGGGACCAAAAAACAATTACCCTTGAACTAGCAACTATTCATTGTTCATATCACAACATAATGAATTTCTAAATGAGAAACCATTATTTCTACATATTCACAATTGAAAGTTGAACTTATAACTCTTTAATCCATGTTTAAAGTGGAGTAATTCTAAAATGAGATTAATCCCTTCTCTCCTTCAAACCCTAAAACTAATTTACCATTTTTTATTTTCATTACTGAAATAAACACAATCTACTCATAATTTCCTGAAATTACCCACAACCATTTTGTATGAGTTAGTTTTATTATAATAATAAGTAGCCTATATGTTTCACTAGCTTGTAATAATGGAGGTTTACTTTTCACTGATGTTTTATGTTGGCTATTGTGGGTCTCTGCTCTACATATTCTGTCATTCAAGGATCCAGGCTGAAGATTAGATATCCACCTGGGACATAAACTTCTCAAAGCAGGGGGGAAAGCACAAGAGAACCAATGAAAATAGACACAATGACTGTTGAAAATCTCTGCTTAGATGTGGCATATCTAACATCTGATCACATCTCATTGGCCAAAGGTCAATGTCCATGGAATAGGAATCTGTCTTTCACACAGTAGGCACAACAAGTTACCTAGAAACCCACAGAATGGAAGAAAATATTTGCAAACCTTGCAACCAAAAAGGAATTCATCTCCAAAATTTAAAAACAGCTTCTGCAGCTGAATATCAGAAAATAAAAAAGAGCAAACCACCCAATCGAAGAATGGACAGGTGATCTAAATACACATTTCTCCAAAGAAGACATAGACATGGTCAAAAAGCACATGAAAAGATGTTCCACATCACTAATTATTAGAGAAATGCAAATCAAAACTATGAGTTATCACCTCATA
The DNA here is from genome assembly GCA_022376925.1 of Tragulus kanchil. NCBI lineage: Eukaryota > Metazoa > Chordata > Mammalia > Artiodactyla > Tragulidae > Tragulus > Tragulus kanchil. The sequence continues at coordinate 61,563,358 of JAIOJX010000029.1, read as the reverse complement.
CTGGTCAGAATGGCTATCATCAAAGAGCCAACAAACAAATGCTGGAGAAGTTTGAGGAAAAGGAAACCCTCCTACACTACTGGCGGGGATGTACATTGGTATAGCCACTATGGAAAACAGTATGGAGTTTCCTTAAGAAACTAAAAACAGAGCTACCATATGTCCCACTCCTGGACATATTACCAGAGAAACCATAATGCAGAAAGATACATGCACCCAATGTTCACACTCATTTTTTGGCCTTTGGGACCAAAAACAATTACCCTTGAACTAGCAACTATTCATTGTTCATATCACAACATAATGAATTTCTAAATGAGAAACCATTATTTCTACATATTCACAATTGAAAGTTGAACTTATAACTCTTTAATCCATGTTTAAAGTGGAGTAATTCTAAAATGAGATTAATCCCTTCTCTCCTTCAAACCCTAAAACTAATTTACCATTTTTTATTTTCATTACTGAAATAAACACAATCTACTCATAATTTCCTGAAATTACCCACAACCATTTTGTATGAGTTAGTTTTATTATAATAATAAGTAGCCTATATGTTTCACTAGCTTGTAATAATGGAGGTTTACTTTTCACTGATGTTTTATGTTGGCTATTGTGGGTCTCTGCTCTACATATTCTGTCATTCAAGGATCCAGGCTGAAGATTAGATATCCACCTGGGACATAAACTTCTCAAAGCAGGGGGGAAAGCACAAGAGAACCAATGAAAATAGACACAATGACTGTTGAAAATCTCTGCTTAGATGTGGCATATCTAACATCTGATCACATCTCATTGGCCAAAGGTCAATGTCCATGGAATAGGAATCTGTCTTTCACACAGTAGGCACAACAAGTTACCTAGAAACCCACAGAATGGAAGAAAATATTTGCAAACCTTGCAACCAAAAAGGAATTCATCTCCAAAATTTAAAAACAGCTTCTGCAGCTGAATATCAGAAAATAAAAAAGAGCAAACCACCCAATCGAAGAATGGACAGGTGATCTAAATACACATTTCTCCAAAGAAGACATAGACATGGTCAAAAAGCACATGAAAAGATGTTCCACATCACTAATTATTAGAGAAATGCAAATCAAAACTATGAGTTATCACCTCATACTGGTCAGAATGGCTATCATCAAAGAGCCAACAAACAAATGCTGGAGAAGTTTGAGGAAAAGGAAACCCTCCTACACTACTGGCGGGGATGTACATTGGTATAGCCACTATGGAAAACAGTATGGAGTTTCCTTAAGAAACTAAAAACAGAGCTACCATATGTCCCACTCCTGGACATATTACCAGAGAAACCATAATGCAGAAAGATACATGCACCCCCAATGTTCACTGTAACACTGTTTAAAATAATCAAGACATGGAAGCAACATAAATGTCCATCAACAGATGAATGGATAAAGAAGATGTCGTATATATACATAAACAATAAAATATTACTCAGCCATTAAAAAGAATGAAAAAATGCCATTTGCAGTAACATGGACTGACCTGGAGATTAACATATGAAAAGAAGTAAGTTATGCAAAGACAATTATCATATGATATTGCTTTTATATGGAATCTAAAAAAAATCATGCAAACAAATTTATTTATAAAATAGATACAGACTCACAGACTTAAAAAACAAATTTATGATTATCATAGGGGAAAGGTAGTAGGGAAGGATAAGTTGGGAATTTGGAATGAATATATACACATTACAGTATTTAAAATAGATAACCAACAAGGGCCTACTGTACAACACAGGGAACTCTGCTCAATAATCTGTAACAACCTAAATGGGAAAAAAAGTTGAAAAAGAGTACATACGTGTATATGTATAATTGGATCATTTTGCTGTATACTTGCAACTAACACAATATACTTCATACAACTATATTCCATTATAAAATAAAATGAACATTAAAAAAATGGTTGGGAATCATAATCCTCTTTCGAAAAGCTGAAGTAAATTTGAAGTATCACTAATACAATCTTCCATAATCCCTTTCTTTCCCTTTTACTCCATTCTGTCACACTACCTGGTGAAACATTCTGACGGTAGCACACCAGATGATGACTATTCCACAGAGTAACGGCAAAGCTGGAGGAGGAGCTGAATTCCTGTCAAAAGTACAGCTGAGTAAACTGAATAATGAGACATTTTTAACATTTATTTATTTATTTATTTTGGAGGGTGGGGAGGGAGGGGGGTGGGCAGGCCACTTTTATTGGTCTTCCATTTGTCTATTTTCATCCATCTTTGTTCTTTGGCACATGTGGGCCTCCCATCGCGGTGGCCTCTGTTGTTGCAGAGCGCTGGCTCTGGGCACATGTGCTCCAGAGCTCCGGCTCGGTAATTGGACACATCGGTCCAGCCGTTCCGCAGCACGTGGGATCTTCCCAGGCCAGGGATCGAACCTGCGCCCCTTGCACTTCAAGGCAGTGTCCTTACCCACTGGACCACCAGGGAAGCCCAATGAGACATTTTTAATCCACTTTAACTCCACAAAAAATTCTGTACTTTCACTAAACTGATGCCTCTTCAAATTGTCCGTTAATTTATAATTAAATCATTAATTTATGAATATAATTTCTATATAGAATTATAAAAAAAAGTCAATGAGATAAAACATACATGAGATGCTTTAAGTAAGCATAGGATTAAAACTAGGAGCCAAATTTGACACCAGATTAGTTTTGAATATTGATTTCTCAGTGGAATAGAAAGAGCTGTTTAATTCTAATCAGATATGTGTAAACTTAAACTCAGAATAGAATTTTGTATAGGGCGGTGTAGAAGGACGTGCACTCATCTCTCCTGCAAAATCGCCTCGAGTTCCTGGGAAACCATCGACAAAAGGAGGTTGGATTTGATCACAGAGAGGATACCCCATATTGAAGAACAAAGGAGAAGCCGCATCAAGACGGTAGGAGGGGCGCAATCGCACTTTTAAAAGTCAAACCTCATACCCACCAGAGAGGTTGGGAGGGCCAAAGGCGCAAAGCCTGTTGCAGATCAAAACCCAGGAGAGGAGCAGTGACACCTCCAAGGGACAGAGCCAGACCTGCTGTGGAGGGTCCAGGTGCCCCCCTGAGCTAGAAGTGCCCTTGAGCAGACCTCAGAAGGACGGTACTCAGTTTCCTTTGGAGGAGGTTACCATTAACCCAATCAGAGTCGCCGAGGAGGACTGGAAAGTCTGTGTGCACTGTGATCCGGGAGAGGGGAATAGCGATCCTGCATGAGACTGAGCCAGACTCGCCTCTGAGTAACCTGACGTCTCCCGCGGTGGCGGGGGTCAACGGTGGCCTGCAGCAGGGTAGGGGTCACTGCGGGAAATCCTTCCAAAAGAGCGTGTGGGAATAAATCCTCTGTGAGACAGACGCCATTTTCCCTACTGTAGTTTGGCTGCTGGGCAAACTGCAGGGCTGCTGGTCAAGCTACAGGGAGGGAATTTAGCTCCACCCAGCAAGAAAAGGGATTTGGATTAAGAAACTCCCAGGGCCAGACTGGGTGGGCCTTTTAATTCTGGAATAGGCCGAAATAAACAAGCAGTCAAAGAGGTCTTCAGACCCAACAACTGCCAGAGGCAAGAAAAAGACTGATAATTCCTGAATAGTCAGCAAGAGACAGCTAAACTGATGCCTCTTCAAATTGTCCGTTAATTTATAATTAAATCATTAATTTATGAATATAATTTCTATATAGAATTATAAAAAAAAGTCAATGAGATAAAACATACATGAGATGCTTTAAGTAAGCATAGGATTAAAACTAGGAGCCAAATTTGACACCAGATTAGTTTTGAATATTGATTTCTCAGTGGAATAGAAAGAGCTGTTTAATTCTAATCAGATATGTGTAAACTTAAACTCAGAATAGAATTTTGTATAGGGCGGTGTAGAAGGACGTGCACTCATCTCTCCTGCAAAATCGCCTCGAGTTCCTGGGAAACCATCGACAAAGGAGGTTGGATTTGATCACAGAGAGGATACCCCATATTGAAGAACAAAGGAGAAGCCGCATCAAGACGGTAGGAGGGGCGCAATCGCACTTTTAAAAGTCAAACCTCATACCCACCAGAGAGGTTGGGAGGGCCAAAGGCGCAAAGCCTGTTGCAGATCAAAACCCAGGAGAGGAGCAGTGACACCTCCAAGGGACAGAGCCAGACCTGCTGTGGAGGGTCCAGGTGCCCCCCTGAGCTAGAAGTGCCCTTGAGCAGACCTCAGAAGGACGGTACTCAGTTTCCTTTGGAGGAGGTTACCATTAACCCAATCAGAGTCGCCGAGGAGGACTGGAAAGTCTGTGTGCACTGTGATCCGGGAGAGGGGAATAGCGATCCTGCATGAGACTGAGCCAGACTCGCCTCTGAGTAACCTGACGTCTCCCGCGGTGGCGGGGGTCAACGGTGGCCTGCAGCAGGGTAGGGGTCACTGCGGAAGTCCTTCCAAAAGAGCGTGTGGGAATAAATCCTCTGTGAGACAGACGCCATTTTCCCTACTGTAGTTTGGCTGCTGGGCAAACTGCAGGGCTGCTGGTCAAGCTACAGGGAGGGAATTTAGCTCCACCCAGCAAGAAAAGGGATTTGGATTAAGAAACTCCCAGGGCCAGACTGGGTGGGCCTTTTAATTCTGGAATAGGCCGAAATAAACAAGCAGTCAAAGAGGTCTTCAGACCCAACAACTGCCAGAGGCAAGAAAAAGACTGATAATTCCTGAATAGTCAGCAAGAGACAGAAGAACATAAACACTATTTTCACGTTTTGTCTGAAGCTGGAGTTACTGCTGGACTTTAAAATTTCATTTTTTATATTGTATTACTTTGTTTAAATTTTTTTTATTTCTCTTTTTTCCAAACCCACTCAGTGCACCCACCGCTTTTTTTTTTTTTTCTTTTTTTGGGTGTGTGTGTGTGTGTGTGTGTGTGAGAGAGAGAGAGAGAGAGTGGGTGTGTTCATTTCCTTCACTGAATTCTATTGAACATACTAATCTTATCAGCAAGACTGAATATATTCAAGTTTACATAATTTTTTCTTTCTTTCTTTTTCCTTTTAAACCACACATTTTATTTTGGTATAAACTTCTGGTTCCCCACTGGCCTTGTAAGGTTCTGTGGGGGTTTTGTTTGTTTTTATTATTTTTGCTTTGTTTTTCTATATTTTTCTATATAATTAGCTCTTTTAATTTTAAAAAAATTTTCATTTGTACTACTACTTCCTCTATAATTCTTTGCTTTCTCTGAAGCTCCTTTCGACAGCAACACAATCATAGTAGGAGACTTTAACACTCCTCTCACACCAATGGACAGATCATCCAAACAGAAAATTAATAAAGAAACACAAGCCTTAAATGCCACACTAGAAAAAATGGACCTCATTGATATCTTTAGGACTTTCTATCCAAAAGCAGAAGAATACACTTTCTTCTCAAGTGCTCATGGAACATTCTCCAGGATAGACCACATCTTGGGCCACAAATCTAACCTCAGTCAATTCAAGAAAACTGAAATTCTATCAACCATCTTTTCGGACCACAATGCAGTGAGACTAGAGATCAACTACAGGAAAAAAACCGCTAAAAACACAAATACATGGAGATAAAACAACACATACCTAAAAAACCAACTGATCATTGAGGAAATCAAAGGAGAAATAAAAAACTTCTTAGAGGAACATGATAATGAACACAAACCAGTGCAAAACCAATGGGATCCTGCAAAAGCAGTTCTAAGAGGAAGTTTATAGCAATTCAAGACCCACCAAAAAGTAAGGCTACCCACTGCCAGAGGCAAGAAAAAGACTGATAATTCCTGAATAGTCAGCAAGAGACAGAAGAACATAAACACTATTTTCACGTTTTGTCTGAAGCTGGAGTTACTGCTGGACTTTAAAATTTCATTTTTTATATTGTATTACTTTGTTTAAATTTTTTTTATTTCTCTTTTTTCCAAACCCACTCAGTGCACCCACCGCTTTTTTTTTTTTTTCTTTTTTTGGGTGTGTGTGTGTGTGTGTGTGTGTGTGTGTGTGAGAGAGAGAGAGAGAGAGAGAGTGGGTGTGTTCATTTCCTTCACTGAATTCTATTGAACATACTAATCTTATCAGCAAGACTGAATATATTCAAGTTTACATAATTTTTTCTTTCTTTCTTTTTCCTTTTAAACCACACATTTTATTTTGGTATAAACTTCTGGTTCCCCACTGGCCTTGTAAGGTTCTGTGGGGGTTTTGTTTGTTTTTATTATTTTTGCTTTGTTTTTCTATATTTTTCTATATAATTAGCTCTTTTAATTTTAAAAAAATTTTCATTTGTACTACTACTTCCTCTATAATTCTTTGCTTTCTCTGAAGCTCCTTTCGACAGCAACACAATCATAGTAGGAGACTTTAACACTCCTCTCACACCAATGGACAGATCATCCAAACAGAAAATTAATAAAGAAACACAAGCCTTAAATGCCACACTAGAAAAAATGGACCTCATTGATATCTTTAGGACTTTCTATCCAAAAGCAGAAGAATACACTTTCTTCTCAAGTGCTCATGGAACATTCTCCAGGATAGACCACATCTTGGGCCACAAATCTAACCTCAGTCAATTCAAGAAAACTGAAATTCTATCAACCATCTTTTCGGACCACAATGCAGTGAGACTAGAGATCAACTACAGGAAAAAAACCGCTAAAAACACAAATACATGGAGATAAAACAACACATACCTAAAAAACCAACTGATCATTGAGGAAATCAAAGGAGAAATAAAAAACTTCTTAGAGGAACATGATAATGAACACACGACAGTGCAAAACCTATGGGATCCTGCAAAAGCAGTTCTAAGAGGGAAGTTTATAGCAATTCAATCCCACCTCAAGAAACTAGGAAAATCTCAAACAGACGACCTTACCTTACGCTTAAAACAACTGGAGAAAGAAGAACAAAAACACCCCAAAGCCAGCAGAAGAAGGGAAATCATAAAGATCAGAGCAGAAATAAATGAACAAGAAACAAAAGAAACAATAGTAAACATAAATAAAACAAAAAGATGGTTCTTTGAAAAAGTCAAAAAAATCGACACACCACTGGCCAGACTCATCAAGAAAAAGAGAGAGAAGAACCAGATCACCAAAATCAAAAATGAAAAAGGAGAGATTACAACAGATAATGCAGAAATCCAAAGGATTATAAGAGACTATTATGAACAACTCTATGGCAACAAACTGGACAACCTGGAAGAAATGGACAGTTTCTTAGAGAAGATTAATCTCCCAAGACTCAACCAGGAAGAAATAGAAACTATGAACAAGCCAATCACAAGCTCAGAAATCGACCTTGTGATCAAAAATCTACCCAAAAATAAAAGCCCAGGCCCAGATGATTTCACAAGTGAATTCTATCAAACATTTAAAGAAGAGCTAATGCCTGTCCTTCTAAAACTCTTCCAAAAAATTGCACAGGAAGGAACACTTCCAAACACATTCTACGAGGCCACACTCACCCTGATACCAAAGCCAGGCAAAGACGACACAAAAAAAGAAAATTATAGACCAATTTCACTGATGAATCTAGATGCCAAAATCCTCAACAAAATCCTAGCAAACAGAATTCAACAACACATCAAAAAGCTTATTCATCTCGATCAAGTTGGGTTCATCCCAGGCATGCAAGGATTTTTCAACATCCGCAAGTCAATCAATGTGATACACCATATCAACAAATTGAGAGACGAAAATCACATGATCATCTCAAAATTTGGAACATGATAAATAACTAACAGGACCACAATGCAGTGAGACTAGAGATCAACTACAGGAAAAACCGCTAAAAACACAAATACATGGAGATAAAACAACACATACCTAAAAAACCAACTGATCATTGAGGAAATCAAAGGAGAAATAAAAAACTTCTTAGAGGAACATGATAATGAACACACGACAGTGCAAAACCTATGGGATCCTGCAAAAGCAGTTCTAAGAGGGAAGTTTATAGCAATTCAATCCCACCTCAAGAAACTAGGAAAATCTCAAACAGACGACCTTACCTTACGCTTAAAACAACTGGAGAAAGAAGAACAAAAACACCCCAAAGCCAGCAGAAGAAGGGAAATCATAAAGATCAGAGCAGAAATAAATGAACAAGAAACAAAAGAAACAATAGTAAACATAAATAAAACAAAAAGATGGTTCTTTGAAAAAGTCAAAAAAATCGACACACCACTGGCCAGACTCATCAAGAAAAAGAGAGAGAAGAACCAGATCACCAAAATCAAAAATGAAAAAGGAGAGATTACAACAGATAATGCAGAAATCCAAAGGATTATAAGAGACTATTATGAACAACTCTATGGCAACAAACTGGACAACCTGGAAGAAATGGACAGTTTCTTAGAGAAGATTAATCTCCCAAGACTCAACCAGGAAGAAATAGAAACTATGAACAAGCCAATCACAAGCTCAGAAATCGACCTTGTGATCAAAAATCTACCCAAAAATAAAAGCCCAGGCCCAGATGATTTCACAAGTGAATTCTATCAAACATTTAAAGAAGAGCTAATGCCTGTCCTTCTAAAACTCTTCCAAAAAATTGCACAGGAAGGAACACTTCCAAACACATTCTACGAGGCCACACTCACCCTGATACCAAAGCCAGGCAAAGACGACACAAAAAAAGAAAATTATAGACCAATTTCACTGATGAATCTAGATGCCAAAATCCTCAACAAAATCCTAGCAAACAGAATTCAACAACACATCAAAAAGCTTATTCATCTCGATCAAGTTGGGTTCATCCCAGGCATGCAAGGATTTTTCAACATCCGCAAGTCAATCAATGTGATACACCATATCAACAAATTGAGAGACGAAAATCACATGATCATCTCAATAGATGCAGAAAAAGCCTTTGACAAAGTACAGCAAGCATTTATGATAAAAACTCTTCAAAAAATGGGCATAGAAGGAACTTATCTTAGCATAGTGAAAGCCATATATGAGAAGCCCACAGCGAACATTATCCTCAATGGTGAAAAACTCAAAGCATTCCCTCTAAGATCAGGAACAAGGGTGTCCACTTTCACCACTACTATTCAACATAGTCCTAGAAGTTCTAGCAACAGCAATAAGAGAAGAGAAAGAAATAAAAGGAATCCAGATTGGAAAAGAAGAAGTCAAACTCTCTCTATTTGCAGATGACATGATATTATACATAGAAAATCCCAAAGACACTATTACAGAGCTACTAGAGTTAATCAGCGAATTCAGAAAAGTTGCAGGACACAAAATCAATATACAGAAATCATTGGCATTCCTATACACAAACAATGAAAAATCAGAAAACGAAATCAAAGAGGCAATCCCTTTCACCATCACAACCAAAAGAATCAAATATCTAGGAATAAGCCTACCCAAAGAAACAAAAGTACTGTACACAGAAAATTACAAGACACTCATGTGAGACATTAAAGAAGACTTAAACAGATGGAGAAATATTCCATGTTCCTGGGTCAGAAGAATCAATATTGTGAAAATGACCATACTACCAAATGTCATCTATAGATTCAGTGCGATCTCTATCAAACTTCCAATAACATTCTTCACAGAACTAGACCAATGAATAACACAGTTCATATGAAAACACAAAAGACCTCTAATAGCCAAAGCAATCCTGAGGAAGAAGAACGGAGATGGAGGGATCAGCCTCCCCAACTTCAGACTCTACTACAAAGTAACAGTCCTCAAGACAGTATGGTACTGGCACAAAAACAGAAATATCGACCAATGGAACAAGATAGAGAACCCAGAGATAAAGCCACGCACCTATGGGTACCTTATTTTGACAAAGGAGGAAAAAAAGGGGGAAAGGGACAGCCTCATACGTTGGGTTCATTGCAAGGAGTTTACAACATCCGCAAGTCAATCAATGTGATACACCATATCAACAAATTGAGAGACGAAAATCACATGATCATCTCAATAGATGCAGAAAAAGCCTTTGACAAAGTACAGCAAGCATTTATGATAAAAACTCTTCAAAAAATGGGCATAGAAGGAACTTATCTTAGCATAGTGAAAGCCATATATGAGAAGCCCACAGCGAACATTATCCTCAATGGTGAAAAACTCAAAGCATTCCCTCTAAGATCAGGAACAAGGGTGTCCACTTTCACCACTACTATTCAACATAGTCCTAGAAGTTCTAGCAACAGCAATAAGAGAAGAGAAAGAAATAAAAGGAATCCAGATTGGAAAAGAAGAAGTCAAACTCTCTCTATTTGCAGATGACATGATATTATACATAGAAAATCCCAAAGACACTATTACAGAGCTACTAGAGTTAATCAGCGAATTCAGAAAAGTTGCAGGACACAAAATCAATATACAGAAATCATTGGCATTCCTATACACAAACAATGAAAAATCAGAAAACGAAATCAAAGAGGCAATCCCTTTCACCATCACAACCAAAAGAATCAAATATCTAGGAATAAGCCTACCCAAAGAAACAAAAGTACTGTACACAGAAAATTACAAGACACTCATGTGAGACATTAAAGAAGACTTAAACAGATGGAGAAATATTCCATGTTCCTGGGTCAGAAGAATCAATATTGTGAAAATGACCATACTACCAAATGTCATCTATAGATTCAGTGCGATCTCTATCAAACTTCCAATAACATTCTTCACAGAACTAGACCAATGAATAACACAGTTCATATGAAAACACAAAAGACCTCTAATAGCCAAAGCAATCCTGAGGAAGAAGAACGGAGATGGAGGGATCAGCCTCCCCAACTTCAGACTCTACTACAAAGTAACAGTCCTCAAGACAGTATGGTACTGGCACAAAAACAGAAATATCGACCAATGGAACAAGATAGAGAACCCAGAGATAAAGCCACGCACCTATGGGTACCTTATTTTTGACAAAGGAGGCGAACATATAAAATGGGACAGAGACAGCCTCTTCAACAAATGTTGCTGGGAACATTGGACAGCTACATGCAAGAAAATGAAGGTGGAACATACCCTGACACCATGCACAAAGATCAACTCAAAATGGATTCAAGACTTAAATGTAAGACCAGAAACCATCAAACTCTTAGAGGAGAATATAGGCAAAACCCTCAAGGACATCAATCAAAGCAAGATCTTCTCTGACCCACCTACTAGAATAGCGGAACTTAAAAGACAAATGAACATGTGGGACCTAATGAAACTTAAAAGCTTTTGTACAGCAAAAGAAATTACAAAAAAGCTGAACAGACAGCCCACAGAGTAGGAGAAAATAATAGCAAATGAAATAATAGACAGAGAATTAATCTCCAAAATCTACAAGCAACTCAGACAACTCAGCACTGGAAAAACGAACAACCCAATCAAAAAATGGGAAAAGGACCTAAACAGACACCTCTCCAACGATGACATACAGATGGCCCAAAAGCACATGAAACAATGCTCAACTTCACTAATAATTAGAGTAATGCAAATCAAAACTACAATGAGATATCACCTCACACTCGTCAGAATGGCCGTCATCCACAAATCGACAGGCATTAAATGCTGGAGAGGGTGCAAAGAAAAGGGAATACTCCCATTGCTGGTGGGAGTATAAATTGATACAGCCTCTATGGAAGACAGTCTGGAGATTTCTTAAAAAACTAAAAATAGAAGCACCATATGACCCAGCAATCCCACTCTTAGGCTTATACCCTGATGAAATCAAATCTGAAAGAAGCACCTGTACCCCAATGTTCATTGCAGCTCTCTATACAATAGCTAGAACATGGAAGGAACCTAGATGCCCATCGACAAACGAATGGATCCAAAAGCTCTGGTACATATATACAATGGAATACTACACAGCTGTAAAGAGAAATGCAGAAGAATCAGCCCTAATGAGGTGACTGGATCTAGAACGTATCATAAAAAGTGAAGTCAGTCAGAAAGAGAAGGACAAATACAGTATATTAACAACATATATATTTGTGGAATCTAGTAGGATGGTGATGATGGCACACGCAGTGAAGCGATGGAAAGACAGACATGGACAGTGGATATATGGACATTGTGGGGAAGGAACAGAAGGTGGGAGGCATAAAGGAAGTATCATGAAGGCCTGTACTATCATAAGTGGAGAAAATAGCTCTAGTCATTGCTCTGTGAGAAAAGGGGATCCTTCAGAGGAGAATATAGGCAAAACCCTCAAGGACATCAATCAAAGCAAGATCTTCTCTGACCCACCTACTAGAATAGCGGAACTTAAAAGACAAATGAACATGTGGGACCTAATGAAACTTAAAAGCTTTTGTACAGCAAAAGAAATTACAAAAAAGCTGAACAGACAGCCCACAGAGTAGGAGAAAATAATAGCAAATGAAATAATAGACAGAGAATTAATCTCCAAAATCTACAAGCAACTCAGACAACTCAGCACTGGAAAAACGAACAACCCAATCAAAAAATGGGAAAAGGACCTAAACAGACACCTCTCCAACGATGACATACAGATGGCCCAAAAGCACATGAAACAATGCTCAACTTCACTAATAATTAGAGTAATGCAAATCAAAACTACAATGAGATATCACCTCACACTCGTCAGAATGGCCGTCATCCACAAATCGACAGGCATTAAATGCTGGAGAGGGTGCAAAGAAAAGGGAATACTCCCATTGCTGGTGGGAGTATAAATTGATACAGCCTCTATGGAAGACAGTCTGGAGATTTTTTGAAAAACTAAAAATAGAAGCACCATATGACCCAGCAATCCCACTCTTAGGCTTATACCCTGATGAAATCAAATCTGAAAGAAGCACCTGTACCCCAATGTTCATTGCAGCTCTCTATACAATAGCTAGAACATGGAAGGAACCTAGATGCCCATCGACAAACGAATGGATCCAAAAGCTCTGGTACATATATACAATGGAATACTACACAGCTGTAAAGAGAAATGCAGAAGAATCAGCCCTAATGAGGTGACTGGATCTAGAACGTATCATAAAAAGTGAAGTCAGTCAGAAAGAGAAGGACAAATACAGTATATTAACAACATATATATTTGTGGAATCTAGTAGGATGGTGATGATGGCACACGCAGTGAAGCGATGGAAAGACAGACATGGACAGTGGATATATGGACATTGTGGGGAAGGAACAGAAGGTGGGAGGCATAAAGGAAGTATCATGAAGGCCTGTACTATCATAAGTGGAGAAAATAGCTCTAGTCATTGCTCTGTGAGAAAAGGGGATCCTTCAGGGGTGCTGTGTGATGGTCGGGAGGGGTGGGAAGGGGGGGATATACATATGACTAATCTGGGAACATACATATCTGTAAACAACAAAACTCTGTAAAAGTTAAAAGCAAAATAAAGGTTTAAAAAAAAAAGAAAGAATTTTGTATAAAACAGTAGAGTTTGTCAGACTATGTGATTTTTCTCTATTAGAAGGCAGAGGATCTGCAAGTCAGACTGCAGACTGAAACTTTGTCAATATCATTGTACCACAATTATTAGGGAGAGTTTGCCTGTACTTCTTACCCAAATAGCTATTATTTTCAGTCTATAGAATATCTGGTGTTAAATTTTAGCACTACCAAGACCACAAATGATGCAAAGGACAAGTATTCTCATCGAGACATAAGAGAGGAATAAAATATATTTCAATGATTACTTAATGATTTTTATTATAAAAGCATAGAGTATAGCTGTTGCCAAAAAAAAAAAAAAGGAAGAAGTACCAAGAAGGCACTGATTGCACCAAATAGACAGTCAGGACTCTAGAAATAAAACAAGAAATAGATCTGTGCTGATATACATTCACCTCTATGTTTTGTTATTTTGTATTCAAATACAAAGATGTAAGGGGAGGTGTGGAGGGGGGATGTCTTTTTGCCCTTAAATTTTAAGGCAAAATACTCAGTTAACTGATACAAGGTTTCCAAGGTGATATCATATGACACAGACACAGATCTGCTTTTATTTTTCCTCCTCAACATCAATCTTGTGATTGATAGAAATAAACCAGATGTAGAACCATAAAGAAGTAATCCGTGGGTGCGAGGTTTTGAAGTTGTTGAAGAATTAGAATGTAGGACAGTAAGAATATTGCTGTAACTTTCCCAATTCTGTTTCATTTTGTATATACAGAGAAAATTTTAGCTTCTGGCATGAGGTGTAGTGTGTTTCAAATAGTTCTGTTTGTGAACTCAGCCGTGCAGTGGTGGAAAACTGAATTAAGTTGTTTGACCTTAATGTATAAAATGGGGGAAAGTAAGACGTATCTCCAAACACTAATAAATTAGAGAGACTGCATATAAAAACCTAGCATAATTTTTGGTACATAAGTAACATTCTATTTTTTCAAGTGTTTATTGTTATGGTTGGTTTTTTTTTAATGTTTACTAACATGAAAAATTATTACAGCCTCAATAAGTTGTTCTGGTGCTTATTTTAAATCCTGTCCATTCAACACAGTTTGGGAGCATGTCCTACACAAGGGGATGGGTTAAGGGCTATGAAAGAAACAAAACACAGAAGACTTGCTTCCATCCTGTTGTAAATGTGGAATTGAAAAGGGATGGGAGGAGTTAGAATTAGCACTAGACTTACTTGGTTGTCACTTTTGTAACTGACTGAACAAAAAAGGAAGAGTCCTGTGTGTTCTGCAAGTTTCAGCATGCATGGGACAAGCACTGGTCTTCCTCTACATATTTTGATTATGGAAAGCATAATACGGGAAACAGGTATGTAGTTTTTTTTTTTTTTTTTTTCACTAATTCCTAACACAGAGCTCTTAAATCCTTTGTAATTTCCTGAGTGATAGAACCATCTTTTGTCTTAATGAGGCAATTCTTGGTGGGCCGCTAGATAGCTTCAGGATGGTGGCTGGTCACTAGAAAGGCCAGGCAAGGCTAGATTTTCTAGGACTCGTTGAACCAAGCTCACTTTAACGACAAAATATTACGAGGATATACAAGGAATAGGATTATTTGTCTGAAGAAGAAGTATTTGCCTAGTAATTGCTTTAAAAGTTTTATTTATTTAAATGCAATGATATAATAACAGATTTCAATTTATCTAGAATTACTGAGTCCAAAGAGAAAAACAGAAATTAAAAGATGTTTTGTTATAATGATGTAGGGAAGCACACAGTTTAAAGAATGCAGAGACTAAATTACTTTCAGTATTTCCAGATATAGTCAATTACTTCACATTTTCCTAATTAACAGGTAAGCACGATAATAGATTAAAATCTCACAGTTTGTGCTCGCATTAGTCAGTCATAAATTCTTTAAGTAGATAAATAGCAAAAGTCTGATCCATAGATAAATAAAAGAGTCGTTTTTAAGGAGTTTTCAAATGAAAGAAGAAAAACAGAAGTTGAAGAAATAGACCAAATGTGAATTCTCTCAAGCCAATATCAATTTTAGTAGTAGTAGTAGCGGTAGTGGTTTAGTCACTAAGTCGTGTCTGACTCTTTCAACCCCATGGACTGTAGCCTGCCAGGATCCTCTGTCCAGGGGATTCTCTAGGCAGGAAAACTGGACTGGGTGGCCATTTCCTTTTCCAGTGCATCTTCCCAACCCAGAGATAGATTCAACACAGTTTGGGAGCATGTCCTACACAAGGGGATGGGTTAAGGGCTATGAAAGAAACAAAACACAGAAGACTTGCTTCCATCCTGTTGTAAATGTGGAATTGAAAAGGGATGGGAGGAGTTAGAATTAGCACTAGACTTACTTGGTTGTCACTTTTGTAACTGACTGAACAAAAAAGGAAGAGTCCTGTGTGTTCTGCAAGTTTCAGCATGCATGGGACAAGCACTGGTCTTCCTCTACATATTTTGATTATGGAAAGCATAATACGGGAAACAGGTATGTAGTTTTTTTTTTTTTCACTAATTCCTAACACAGAGCTCTTAAATCCTTTGTAATTTCCTGAGTGATAGAACCATCTTTTGTCTTAATGAGGCAATTCTTGGTGGGCCGCTAGATAGCTTCAGGATGGTGGCTGGTCACTAGAAAGGCCAGGCAAGGCTAGATTTTCTAGGACTCGTTGAACCAAGCTCACTTTAACGACAAAATATTACGAGGATATACAAGGAATAGGATTATTTGTCTGAAGAAGAAGTATTTGCCTAGTAATTGCTTTAAAAGTTTTATTTATTTAAATGCAATGATATAATAACAGATTTCAATTTATCTAGAATTACTGAGTCCAAAGAGAAAAACAGAAATTAAAAGATGTTTTGTTATAATGATGTAGGGAAGCACACAGTTTAAAGAATGCAGAGACTAAATTACTTTCAGTATTTCCAGATATAGTCAATTACTTCACATTTTCCTAATTAACAGGTAAGCACGATAATAGATTAAAATCTCACAGTTTGTGCTCGCATTAGTCAGTCATAAATTCTTTAAGTAGATAAATAGCAAAAGTCTGATCCATAGATAAATAAAAGAGTCGTTTTTAAGGAGTTTTCAAATGAAAGAAGAAAAACAGAAGTTGAAGAAATAGACCAAATGTGAATTCTCTCAAGCCAATATCAATTTTAGTAGTAGTAGTAGCGGTAGTGGTTTAGTCACTAAGTCGTGTCTGACTCTTTCAACCCCATGGACTGTAGCCTGCCAGGATCCTCTGTCCAGGGGATTCTCTAGGCAGGAAAACTGGACTGGGTGGCCATTTCCTTTTCCAGTGCATCTTCCCAACCCAGAGATAGAACCCCGGGTTTCCTGCATTACAGGCATACTCTTACCAACTGGGCTAAAAGAGAGGCCCTATCAATTTTATTAATTTACTGTAATTTAGTCAACAGTAAGATCTATTACATACTCAAGAACCAAACTATCAATAATATGACAGAAGAACCAGATGGGGTGAATGCTTTGGATAAACATTTTGTCATTTTTGTATTAAATAAAAATGTTAGCTATAGTTTCTAATAGAAGAACCTGATTGAGTGAGTGTTTTGGATACACATTTTGTCATTTTTGTATTAAATAAAAATTTTAGCTACAATTTCTAATGCCTAGGCAAAATTATTTTTATACGAAATGAGAATATGGCTAGAAATGTGACATCTAAAGAGAGCTTAGCACTGTTTATTCATATTTTGTTTTCATACCTTGAAATAGACATAGATAGTACCAGAGGGAAATAGAGGGAAATAGTTTCTTTGACTTGATTAACATAAGGCCGTATGTTTGCCACTGGAGAGCATGTTCTTGTGACTGACCTCACTCACAGACTGTGTACTATGATTTTTTAATTCATTCTTCCTTCCTCTTTTCCTCTCCTCCTTTGATCCCAAGTGTTCATCTGCTAGCACTCACCTGCTATTTCTACTGAAATATTCTGTTGGCCAAATTTTCTGTACCAAATATTCCCACTCCAAAGGACAATGATGGAAATTAAAATAAGAATAAATAAAGATAAGTACGTAACTCACTATTATCATAATTAAATAATGCTACTTGCAAGTATCATTATGATTTTTGCTTTTGAGAAAACTGAAAATTAAAAAGGAATGCCATTTCAAACATAAAAAAAATAAAACCCACCAATAAAAATGAATTTATAGATAAAAGTAAATAATGCCTTTGGATAAATAATCAAGAACAAATATCTCCTATATGGTGAAAATTAAAACTGCACATAGGGCTTCCCTGGTGGTCCAGTGGGTAAGGATACCGCCTTGCAGTGCAAGGGGCGTCAGTTCGATCCCTGGCCTGGGAAGATCCCATGTCCCGTGGAGCGGTTGGACCAATGTGTCCAATTACTGAGCCAGAGTTCTGGAGCGCATGCGCCCAGAGCCAGTGCTCTGCAACAACAGAGGCCACCGCGATGGGAGGCCCACATGGGCCAAAGAACAAAGATGGATGAAAATGAAAGACCAGTAGATGTGGCCCGCCCGTCCCCCCCCCCCCCCACCCCCCCCCCCAAAAAAAAAATAAGAAAAAAAAAAAAGAAGCTCAATAAACGGATGATGAGTGAATTTATTAAAAAAAAAAAAACTGCATATAAAAACAGATTATTCTAGAAGGTTAGGCAAAGGAAATAAAAGCATATATTCCATATGATTAATGAGTGCTTATCAAATATTAAGTCAGAAACAGTATATTAATTTTGATTCTGACAAGGAGAGAGTTTGCTGTTTCAAACAAGAATAGAAGAAAATTAATTTGCTAATTGAGAGCACTAAATTAGGAAGCGGTTTCTTCTAGAAATTTGTTTTCATTTTTACTGTTCCTACATTCAAGAGACTACACAAAATGTATTTGTCAAATCAGTTCTTAGTGAATTTTGAATGATCACTTAGAAATCTTTTTAGTTTCTCAAAGGCTCAAAATAAGAGAAATAATTAAATCTTTCTATCTGTATCATAAAAGCATTAGAGACTAATACACATTCAGAACAATAATTATAATCAAGAAGTGGGGGAAGAATTAGTATTCAAGAAAAAAGTAATTCCTAATCACTGGGCTCTCACTACTCACTGTCAGGAAAGCAGTGCTGATTAAGTGCTCAGAGTGCCCTCAGAGCTGTGTCAGGCCAGGGGGCACTAATTCTCAATTCACAGCAATATCATGAGAGTATTTCATGTGAAAATGTATGATCCAGTCCCAAAGAAAAATTGCCTTTGAGAAAACTGAAAATTAAAAAGGAATGCCATTTCAAACATAAAAAAAATAAAACCCACCAATAAAAATGAATTTATAGATAAAAGTAAATAATGCCTTTGGATAAATAATCAAGAACAAATATCTCCTATATGGTGAAAATTAAAACTGCACATAGGGCTTCCCTGGTGGTCCAGTGGGTAAGGATACCGCCTTGCAGTGCAAGGGGCGTCAGTTCGATCCCTGGCCTGGGAAGATCCCATGTCCCGTGGAGCGGTTGGACCAATGTGTCCAATTACTGAGCCAGAGTTCTGGAGCGCATGCGCCCAGAGCCAGTGCTCTGCAACAACAGAGGCCACCGCGATGGGAGGCCCACATGGGCCAAAGAACAAAGATGGATGAAAATGAAAGACCAGTAGATGTGGCCCGCCCGTCCCCCTCCCTCCCCACCCCACCCCCCACAAAAAAAATAAGAAAAAAAAAAAAGAAGCTCAATAAACGGATGATGAGTGAATTTATTAAAAAAAAAAAACTGCATATAAAAACAGATTATTCTAGAAGGTTAGGCAAAGGAAATAAAAGCATATATTCCATATGATTAATGAGTGCTTATCAAATATTAAGTCAGAAACAGTATATTAATTTTGATTCTGACAAGGAGAGAGTTTGCTGTTTCAAACAAGAATAGAAGAAAATTAATTTGCTAATTGAGAGCACTAAATTAGGAAGCGGTTTCTTCTAGAAATTTGTTTTCATTTTTACTGTCCCTACACTCAAGAGACTACACAAAATGTATTTGTCAAATCAGTTCTTAGTGAATTTTGAATGATCACTTAGAAATCTTTTTAGTTTCTCAAAGGCTCAAAATAAGAGAAATAATTAAATCTTTCTATCTGTATCATAAAAGCATTAGAGGCTAATACACATTCAGAACAATAATTATAATCAAGAAGTGGGGGAAGAATTAGTATTCAAGAAAAAAGTAATTCCTAATCACTGGGCTCTCACTACTCACTGTCAGGAAAGCAGTGCTGATTAAGTGCTCAGAGTGCCCTCAGAGCTGTGTCAGGCCAGGGGGCACTAATTCTCAATTCACAGCAATATCATGAGAGTATTTCATGTGAAAAATGTATGATCCAGTCCCAAAGACTTATTTTACATATTTATTTGCCTTGAACTTAACTCAGCATTTTTTTCATCAAAAGGCCATGATTTCAAGACATCTTTCTCATGAAAATAAATTCTCCTTTTAGTATGACAATAAAGAACCCAATTGTCTAGGAACTTTCTAATTTAAATATATTGAAGTTGAAAATGGTTAAGCCTAAAACATATAATTTACCCTAAGTTCAATCCACATATCACAAAGCAGAGATTGCACTAAAAAAGTTCTACTCAAATCACAAATATTAAAAATGTAGCTGCCAATCAGGGTTCTGGCGTTATTTTAACCACAGCATCATCAACAATGGTTTAAAATGAATGGAAAGACTATTAGAAATCAAACTAGGCATAAGTAAATGATCAGAAAAAAACACTGTGTAGATTTCACAGTGAAACATGAGCAGGTTAAGATGAATTTGGAATCAGCACTTAATGACAATTTTTTTTTTGGATTTTTAAAATTCAAAAAGAAAGCCAAAGTACCATTATGAAACATACCACTAATACCTATATTAAAAGTTGCAAATTCAATACAACTATTTATCACTGAGTTTTACATTAACCTTCATTCAGTTTTCAGTTGTTCATTGAGCTGAAAGTTCACCGTTCTATAACTCAATTTTTTCCTCTGTAAAACGGGTAAAAATATATACCAAATAAGGTTACTATGAGGAACAACTAAGTCAATGCATATAAAGCAGTTGCCTTGGTACTACGTAAATAGTCAAGCACATATCATGACTCCAATATGAAAAAAATGCCATTTACTGTGCACTCCATTATTTTCTGGGAGTCTGCTATTACTTTTACACATTTTCATGTATCCTTTAGCAGCCCTGGAAATTTCATTATTCTTGGTTTGTAGGAAACAAGTACAGACAGATTCAATAGCTTATAATGCTAGTTAATAGAGGAATCAAGATTTAACAGAACGTTTATCTGCTAATTGGATGTAGTGTGTTACCTAAAAAAAAAAAATTAAAAGTTTATCTGACACCAAAGCCCATATAATTTCAACTATACCAGTGGTTCTCAAACCTTAGCATACACAAAAATCCCCTGGACAACTTGTTAAAATCATTGTTAGTTCCCATCACTAGAGATTCTGAAGGAGAAGGTTGAGGTGATCAACATAAGCTTGCATTTGTGACAAGCTTATAGATGATGCTAAGTTTCTTGGTCTGAGGAATATAATTTGACTGTAGTCTCTCAGAAAATGCTTATTAAGACATTGGTAGTAGTTACCTCCTGTGTGAGGTACCTTTATGAAAAAGTGTAGACTGATCAAAATGTTAGATAATGCTTCTACATTCAACTTTTAATCATTGAAAAATTCAGGCAAGAGGTTGACTTTAGTATAGTCTCTAAACAAATTCCATTGCCTCTTTATTAGAAGGGAGTTTTGAACCCTCTTCCCTCCTATAAAAACAATCATTCTCAAACCAATATTGGATTCCTAAATTCTCTAGCAATACAAACGGTAGAATTTTCAGAGAAAACTCTAAACAGGAAGAGTTTTTGTACTTTCTCTTTAAAATTAAATAATTGATGTTATGCAAATGAACACAGTACTTATGCCAGGATGTTGTTGCCTCCCCTGCTATAGATACATAGCACGCTCAATATCCGTAATAACTTCAAATGGTTCTTGGTAAGAATTTTCACTATTTGATTTATTTATATCCAGGAACTTATTCCTAGATGAAGGTATAACTCAATTTTTTCCTCTGTAAAACGGGTAAAAATATATACCAAATAAGGTTACTATGAGGAACAACTAAGTCAATGCATATAAAGCAGTTGCCTTGGTACTACGTAAATAGTCAAGCACATATCATGACTCCAATATGAAAAAAATGCCATTTACTGTGCACTCCATTATTTTCTGGGAGTCTGCTATTACTTTTACACATTTTCATGTATCCTTTAGCAGCCCTGGAAATTTCATTATTCTTGGTTTGTAGGAAACAAGTACAGACAGATTCAATAGCTTATAATGCTAGTTAATAGAGGAATCAAGATTTAACAGAACGTTTATCTGCTAATTGGATGTAGTGTGTTACCTAAAAAAAAAAAAAAAAAAAAAAGTTTATCTGACACCAAAGCCCATATAATTTCAACTATACCAGTGGTTCTCAAACCTTAGCATACACAAAAATCCCCTGGACAACTTGTTAAAATCATTGTTAGTTCCCATCACTAGAGATTCTGAAGGAGAAGGTTGAGGTGATCAACATAAGCTTGCATTTGTGACAAGCTTATAGATGATGCTAAGTTTCTTGGTCTGAGGAATATAATTTGACTGTAGTCTCTCAGAAAATGCTTATTAAGACATTGGTAGTAGTTACCTCCCTGTGTGAGGTACCTTTATGAAAAAGTGTAGACTGATCAAAATGTTAGATAATGCTTCTACATTCAACTTTTAATCATTGAAAAATTCAGGCAAGAGGTTGACTTTAGTATAGTCTCTAAACAAATTCCATTGCCTCTTTATTAGAAGGGAGTTTTGAACCCTCTTCCCTCCTATAAAAACAATCATTCTCAAACCAATATTGGATTCCTAAATTCTCTAGCAATACAAACGGTAGAATTTTCAGAGAAAACTCTAAACAGGAAGAGTTTTTGTACTTTCTCTTTAAAATTAAATAATTGATGTTATGCAAATGAACACAGTACTTATGCCAGGATGTTGTTGCCTCCCCTGCTATAGATACATAGCACGCTCAATATCCGTAATAACTTCAAATGGTTCTTGGTAAGAATTTTCACTATTTGATTTATTTATATCCAGGAACTTATTCCTAGATGAAGGTATTCCATTATCCTAGTCTTTAGTGCTTCAAGGGAAAAATTCAACAAACCTCATATTGCCTTTTTGGAATTTTCTGTATCTACTGATCAGAGAAAGAGCAATGAAAGAAGTCCATGATTAAATTCTCCAACAGTTCTACTAGAAAGTTTTTTCTTTTACACTACAGGGGTCCTTTAATCTGGCCTCTATTGCAACTCCTTCCCCAAAGCAGCTGATCCACAAGCCAGAAACTCTATGTAAGTATTTGCATATTGTTGACAAGGACCTCTTCTATCAACTCAGTGACTCAAAACTGGTTCAGAACCATTGATTTACCCCATGAATTTTGCCTGACTGCAAAAGCCACTCATCCTAGTTATACCACTTAGAATTTTACAGTCTAAAAGTCTGATACCTGTTCAATGTATCAGACTTTTTTTTTTTTGAAAGGAGCATTCCAGTCTCCACCCCCAACTGAAAAGTCTTCTCTTTTAAAGACTAAAAATTTTCCCCACCGTTCCAGTTTGATGTGCTTTCTAGACACTTGTGGATTTTCTTTCATCCAGACTTTCTAGATATAAATTTTGAGGCATGTTACTAATCATAGTATTGTTAGTAAACCAATTAAACTGAATTTATGTAATTAATTTTCCAGTGTAATTTATCATGTGTAATTGTATGTAATTTATTGTTTCACCATGATTTATAATAATAAACAAAGACAGTAACTTTATCTTTTAAAGGTAATTTTTAAAAAATATTTATTTATTTATTTATTTATTTATTTAGGTGGGGGTAGGGTGGGGAGGGAGGGGGCAGGTGGGCCACTTGTATTGGTCTTTCCTTTGTCCGTTTTCGTCCACCTTTGTTCTTTGGCCCATGTGGGCCTCCCATCGGTGGCCTCTGTTGTCACAGAGCACTGGCTCTGGGCGCATGCGCTCAGAGCTCGGGCTCAGTAATTGGACACATCGGTTCCGGCAAGTGGGATCTTCCCAGGCCAGGGATCGAACCTGCGCCTTGCACTGCCGTAATAACTTCAAATGGTTCTTGGTAAGAATTTTCACTATTTGATTTATTTATATCCAGGAACTTATTCCTAGATGAAGGTATTCCATTATCCTAGTCTTTAGTGCTTCAAGGAAAAATTCAACAAACCTCATATTGCCTTTTTGGAATTTTCTGTATCTACTGATCAGAGAAAGAGCAATGAAAGAAGTCCATGATTAAATTCTCCAACAGTTCTACTAGAAAGTTTTTTCTTTTACACTACAGGGGTCCTTTAATCTGGCCTCTATTGCAACTCCTTCCCCAAAGCAGCTGATCCACAAGCCAGAAACTCTATGTAAGTATTTGCATATTGTTGACAAGGACCTCTTCTATCAACTCAGTGACTCAAAACTGGTTCAGAACCATTGATTTACCCCATGAATTTTGCCTGACTGCAAAAGCCACTCATCCTAGTTATACCACTTAGAATTTTACAGTCTAAAAGTCTGATACCTGTTCAATGTATCAGACTTTTTTTTTTTTGAAAGGAGCATTCCAGTCTCCACCCCCAACTGAAAAGTCTTCTCTTTTAAAGACTAAAAATTTTCCCCACCGTTCCAGTTTGATGTGCTTTCTAGACACTTGTGGATTTTCTTTCATCCAGACTTTCTAGATATAAATTTTGAGGCATGTTACTAATCATAGTATTGTTAGTAAACCAATTAAACTGAATTTATGTAATTAATTTTCCAGTGTAATTTATCATGTGTAATTGTATGTAATTTATTGTTTCACCATGATTTATAATAATAAACAAAGACAGTAACTTTATCTTTTAAAGGTAATTTTTAAAAAATATTTATTTATTTATTTATTTATTTATTTAGGTGGGGGTAGGGTGGGGAGGGAGGGGGCAGGTGGGCCACTTCTATTGGTCTTTCATTTGTCCATTTTCATCCATCTTTGTTCTTTGGCCCATGTGGGCCTCCCATCGCGGTGGCCTCTGTTGTCACAGAGCACTGGCTCTGGGCGCATGCGCTCCAGAGCTCGGGCTCAGTAATTGGACACATCGGTTCCGGCAAGTGGGATCTTCCCAGGCCAGGGATCGAACCTGCGCCCCTTGCACTGCAAGGCGGTGTCCTTACCCACTGGACCACCAGGGAAGCCCTTAAAGGTAAATTTTTGTATATTCCCTAACTTTAGCACTGTTCTATATGGCCTATTGCTTAATCTCATCCTGGAAAATAATCTTCAAATAATTTCATAAATGTTTCACATTTTCCACTTGCTCTGTGTTAATGAGCTCAAGTGCATTTCTTTTTTTTTTTTTTAATTTATCTTTTGGGGAATGGGGTGGGGAAAGAGGGGGACAGGCGGACCACTTCTATTGGTCTTTCATTTCTCTATTTTCATCCGTCTTTGTTCTTTGGCCTCTGTGGGCCTCCCATTGCAGTGGCCTCTGTCATCGGAGAGCGCCGGCTCTGGGCGCATGCGCCCCAGAGCTCCGGCTCGGTAATCGGACACTATGGTCCAGCCGCTCCATGGCACGTGGGATCTTCCCAGGCCAGGGATCAAACCGGCGCCCCTTGCACTGCAAGGCGGTGTCCTTACCCACTGGACCACCAGGGAAGCCCTTAAAGGTAAATTTTTGTATATTCCCTAACTTTAGCACTGTTCTATATGGCCTATTGCTTAATCTCATCCTGGAAAATAATCTTCAAATAATTTCATAAATGTTTCACATTTTCCACTTGCTCTGTGTTAATGAGCTCAAGTGCATTTCTTTTTTTTTTTTTTAATTTATCTTTTGGGGAATGGGGTGGGGAAAGAGGGGGACAGGCGGACCACTTCTATTGGTCTTTCATTTCTCTATTTTCATCCGTCTTTGTTCTTTGGCCTCTGTGGGCCTCCCATTGCAGTGGCCTCTGTCATCGGAGAGCGCCGGCTCTGGGCGCATGCGCCCCAGAGCTCCGGCTCGGTAATCGGACACTATGGTCCAGCCGCTCCATGGCACGTGGGATCTTCCCAGGCCAGGGATCAAACCGGCGCCCCTTGCACTGCAAGGCAGTGTCCTTACCCACTGGACCACCAGGGGAAGCCCTCAAGTGCATTTCATAAGTAACATAGTCACACAAAATATATTAATTGTTGTGTTGTTGTTCAGTTGGTAACTTGTGTGTAACTCTTTGAGACTCCATGGGTTGTGGTCAGGCTCCTCTGTTCTCCACTGTCTTCCAGAATTTGCTCAAATTCATGTACTTTGAGTCAGTGATGCTAATTACCATTAATGCAATTAAGGATGTTCCTGCTTAGCCTAATTAAGCATCCTATTTTTCTTTACAAGTTTTTAAAATCTTTTCTCCTAGCTTGAAAGAATCTTTCAGAGAACCTGTAGCAGCAGATTTTAAATTGTCTGTTTCTAAACTGCACATTGTGGATGAGTTTAAGCACAGCGGCACATAGGAAGAAAACGAAAATTCAAGGTGTCCAGGGACAATGTACATTTTAAGAGCTGATACGAATAAAGAAAAAAGGGACCCAGAGAACAGAGAGGATAGTGAATTGCCAAGTAGGCTACAAATGGTACTGTTTTCAGGGACAGTAATGATAGTGCATTGAGCTTTAGGGTATCATGAACAAGATAAGAAGGCATTCATTATTCTTAACATTATTTAAAGGCACTAAAAGTTGATCTGCCATTAAAAGTAACTAGAAAAATGTAAATAAAATATATTTAGTGGCTTCGCTGGTGGTCCAGTGGGTAAGCACACTGCCTTGCTGTGCAAGGGATGCTGGTTCGATACCTGGCCTGGGAAGATTCCATGTGCCACAGAGCGGCTGGACTAGTGTGTCCAACTACCAAGCTGGAGATCTGGTGTGCATGCTCCCAGAACCAGTGCTCTGCAGTGACAGAGGTCACTGCAATGGGAGGCCCACATAGGACAAAGAACGAAGGTGGATGAAAATAAATAAATGGGGCTTCCCTGGTGGTCCAGTGGGTAAGGACACCGCCTTGCAGTGCAAGGGGCACCGGTTTGATCCCTGGCCTGGGAAGATCCCACGTGCTGCAGAGCAGCTGGACCGATGTGTCCAATTACCAAGCCAGAGCTCTGGAGCGCATGTGCCCAGAGCCAGTGCTCTGCGACAATAGAGGCCACCGCGATGGGAGGCCCACACGGGTCAAAGAACAAAGACGGATGAAAATAGAGAAATGAAAGATCAGTAGAAGTGGCCCGCCTGCCCCCTCCCTCCCCATCCCCACCCTCACCAAAACAAATAAATAAATAAATCTTTTTTTAAAAAAAAGAAATAAATGAAAGACCAATAGAAATGGCCTATATATATGTATATATGTGTACATATATATATATATATATATATATATATATATATATATATATTTAGGTTAACAGTGAATCATGACTACTCACTAATCCCTTAATGCATATCTATTGCTTATTTGGCTAATAATCAATAGAACCTCAAATATAACTGAATTTTCATAATATTTAAGCAAATAAAACATTGTAGACTCTGCCTCCTTCTAAAAAATAAGTTCACTTATATGGAGTTTTTCTCTGTTTTTGGAGAGATTCATTTTAGTTTACAGTAAGTATGTTCACCTCTGGGCTTGCTCTCTAAGGCATAAAGAAAGTGATTCTTTTCATTTCTTTTGTGTGGGACTTTTATTGATGATGGCAAGTAAGCCTTAAACTGAGTAAAGGTTGTCTCTTAAAAATCCACTTGTTATTCAGAGTTTTGGTGTTTTTATACCTCCTGTCATGGTTTTATTCATTTTTGCTCTATTTTAATTAATATTATTTTTAATATTTAAATATATATGTCTGAATCTTGTCACTTTATCTTTAAAAAATGTTTGACATGATTCACATTTTGCCTATTGTATCATTTAGGCTAAGAAGGATGCAGGCTAAGAAGAATGTCAATGAAGAAGGATCTTAGCACATTTTTTCATAATTTTTTCATCTTTAGATGGATTCCCAGATGACTCAAATTTTAAGATCTCATTGATTGGACAGCAGCCAAACAAAAGAGTGAGATTGAACTGACAGTCTGTATGATACAACATTGATAAATGATTGAATTTTAATGAGAGAAAAACTACAGAGATAACAAAAGTGAATGTTTGATGATGGATCAAGCTAAGAATTTTACCCAGCATTTGACACCCATAGTCTTTGTAATACTTAAAATTATGCTAATCATAATTTTACTAAATGTGATAACATATTTACTGAAAACTTAAATGTAACAGTCACTGTGGTTAGTATCTTAAGTATATTACCTCACTTACTTCTCATAACCATCATTAGATAGGTGAGGGGTTGCCAAACTAGAGTCTGGAGGCCAAACCTGACCTGCCACCTGTTTTGTAATTAAGTGGTTATCGGAATACAGTCACGCTTTTTCATTTACATATTTCCTCTGGTTGCTTTCACCCTACAATGGCAGACTTGGATAGTTGTAGCAGATCATATGTTCTACTAAGCCTAAATTATTTATTTACATGGTCCATTACAGGAAAAGTTTGATTGATTTTGCTCTTCTTCAGGTGAGGAAAGTAAAGTATCCAGCCCACTGTGGTAGGCAATGTTCTATAATTGTCCTTAAAAAACAATTTAAAAAATTCACTGGGGGGCTTCCCTGGTGTTCCAGTGGGTAAGGACACCGCCTTGCAGTGCAAGGGGCGCCAGTTCGATCCCTGGCCTGGGAAGATCCCACGTGCTGTGGAGCGTCTGGATCGATGTGTCCAATTACCAAGCTAGAGCTCTGGGGCGCATGTGCCCAGAGCCGGTGCTCTGCGACACCAGAGGCCACTGTGATGGGAGGCCCACGTGGGCCAAAGAACAAAGATGTATGAAAATAGATATATGAAAGACTAATAGAAGTGGCCCGCCTGCCCCCCACCCCTATCCGCCCCCCAACAAAAAAAAGAAAAATATTCACTGGTGAAATAATGACCATATAATAACTCTCTCAATAAGAAAGAAGACTTGTAGTGCTTCCTCTATGTCCCACATCTTGCAATACTGCAGTCATAATATGTAAATTCTAGAAAATTTAAGATAATCTATGAAACTTGTATTTTGAAGTGTATTATTTTAAACTGGTGAATAAGAAAAATAAAAGGACAAAGTATTTTTATATTAAATATTTGCATCTCAAAAAGGCTTTCTTTTATGCCCTTCTGTGAAAAACTATTGCAATCAATTCTCAGACCCTGTTTATTGCATCATCCTGCTTATTTGATTAAATTTCTCCACAGTGTTTAGCTGTCATATCTGTCAGCTTACTGTGAATTTTCTTCCATTCTGATGGAAGTTTCATAGGGACAAGGATGGAATCTGTCTTGTCCCCCCAGTATAACCAATGCCTCAAATAGAAAGTGCTTAAATATATTTGAAGAATAACAGAAAGTAAAGAAGGCTGAGGAAGAAAAATAAAAATATCAGTATTTTCAATAGACAAGGAATTGGGAGAAAAAGACATTTAGGCAGAGGAAAAGAATAAAACACAATCAAAGGAAATGTTTGCTTTACTCTTCTGTCATTTATTGCTATGAATAGAAGAGAACAGAATAGAATAAGACCATCCTGAAAGAAATAAAACAGAAGAAGTAACTTCAAGGAATAATATCTTTCCTGAAAATGTTGATCAACTTCTTTCACCTAAAGTAGTCATGTATAAATAATTCTAGCATAAGACTACTTTATAAAGGAGATGAAAACACAATATAGTTCTAAACCTGTAATTTCAGAACATTGGTATTTCAAAGGACTAAATTTCCATTAAGGGCAAACCTAAATGAAACTAAATAGGATGTTGATCTAAAACTGAGCAAGAATAAAATGGTTTAGTGAGTCATGAAATTTTATGAAACTAGTAAAAACACTATATTGAAATAATAGCCCTCAAATCCGATAAGATGCTATCTTGTTTTCAGAAATTATCCAATTATCTTTGGTCATTATCAAAAGGTTGCAATATGCAAGCTTTACATAGAAAAATAAGGAGAATTTAAAGAGTTTTGAGATTAGAGTCCTTACATTATACTATGTTGACGTCCTGCTATTAACACTATACATTCAACAAATAAAAGGCTAATCAATTCTAAGAACCTGTATGTGATAGAGGGATTCCCAGGTGGCTCAGTGGTAATGAATCCACCTGTCAATTCAAGAGACACAGGTTTGATCTCTGGGTCAGGAAGATACCCTGGAGGAGGAAATGGCAACCCACTCCAGTATTTTTGCCTATCAAATCTCATGGACAAAGGAGTGTGATGGGCTACAGTCCCTTGGGTCAGAAAGAGTTAGACATGAATGAGCAACTGAGCACAAGAAGAGTGTTACATGGTAGACATTGTCAGACATTATGAGACACACTTCTTTCTGGGGTATCTCAGGTTCATGATGAAGGCAGATAGGCACACAGGCTATTTCTCTCTATAATGATGAGAGTCAATGAAGATATATTCTCAGAGTGCTCAGAGAGGAAGACCTTAACAAATACAGAAATAATTCAAGATCACACAAATAACAATATTGTTTGATACAGAAAGGAATTCAGCCCTGTTATTACTTGCGATTGACGATCACCCAAAGAAAGGAAGAAGAAAAGAATAGATTTATAGTAAAAAAAAAAAAAGGGAAGTTTTCAGGTATGCCCTAATTGGAGGCTGTTGGCAGGGGGATGCTTTAAATGGACTAATTAGAAGTGGGGCGTGCTCTGTGATTGATCAGGAGTGAATATTTGGTGTTCTCCAGTTAACCCTAAATTGGAAGCAGGAGAAAAATTAGGGAAGCTGTGAGTTATTGATCAAGAACTGGTAGGTTGGTTGCTAACTATTACAGGGGTTGTTGTTTGACTTTCTATTTGAGAGCTGTAGACTGTGGGTCAGAGATCTATTTTTATACATTGCCTATTTATATATTCAGTCTTTTAAGTGCATATTGATGGTAATTAAGAACTTAATCAGCAAGTTAATTTCAAAATCCAACTAATTTGCCCTTCCATTTTCCTTCTTCTCTTATAAAGTGAATCTAACTTACATTTTTAAAACTTCATATAAAAGAAGTCATTAGTTAATGAAAACTCCTTTAATTTCCAAATGGAGTTATAATATGGGAAGATCAATATAGCTGCATAGAAAATAATAAATCAGCAGAATGGCCAATCCAGAAGTTTATGATAAAAAATTGTTTTCAAAAAGTAAATAAACATGACAGAAGTTATGATAAAAAGCTTTCAAAAAAAGGCTAATCAATTCTAAGTATGTGATAGAGGGATTCCCAGGTGGCTCAGTGGTAATGAATCCACCTGTCAATTCAAGAGACACAGGTTTGATCTCTGGGTCAGGAAGATACCCTGGAGGAGGAAATGGCAACCCACTCCAGTATTTTTGCCTATCAAATCTCATGGACAAAGGAGTGTGATGGGCTACAGTCCCTTGGGTCAGAAAGAGTTAGACATGAATGAGCAACTGAGCACAAGAAGAGTGTTACATGGTAGACATTGTCAGACATTATGAGACACACTTCTTTCTGGGGTATCTCAGGTTCATGATGAAGGCAGATAGGCACACAGGCTATTTCTCTCTATAATGATGAGAGTCAATGAAGATATATTCTCAGAGTGCTCAGAGAGGAAGACCTTAACAAATACAGAAATAATTCAAGATCACACAAATAACAATATTGTTTGATACAGAAAGGAATTCAGCCCTGTTATTACTTGCGATTGACGATCACCCAAAGAAAGGAAGAAGAAAAGAATAGATTTATAGTAAAAAAAAAAAAAGGGAAGTTTTCAGGTATGCCCTAATTGGAGGCTGTTGGCAGGGGGATGCTTTAAATGGACTAATTAGAAGTGGGGCGTGCTCTGTGATTGATCAGGAGTGAATATTTGGTGTTCTCCAGTTAACCCTAAATTGGAAGCAGGAGAAAAATTAGGGAAGCTGTCAGTTATTGATCAAGAACTGGTAGGTTGGTTGCTAACTATTACAGGGGTTGTTGTTTGACTTTCTATTTGAGAGCTGTAGACTGTGGGTCAGAGATCTATTTTTATACATTGCCTATTTATATATTCAGTCTTTTAAGTGCATATTGATGGTAATTAAGAACTTAATCAGCAAGTTAATTTCAAAATCCAACTAATTTGCCCTTCCATTTTCCTTCTTCTCTTATAAAGTGAATCTAACTTACATTTTTAAAACTTCATATAAAAGAAGTCATTAGTTAATGAAAACTCCTTTAATTTCCAAATGGAGTTATAATATGGGAAGATCAATATAGCTGCATAGAAAATAATAAATCAGCAGAATGGCCAATCCAGAAGTTTATGATAAAAAATTGTTTTCAAAAAGTAAATAAACATGACAGCTTGCAATGGCTGTACTGATAAATCAAAAGCCATGTGTCTAGTTAGCAATGTGGGAGACACTATTCCAGCGCTACTACAACCTATCAAATAATAATATGCCTCACACGTCCTCCTTAATTCCTATGACTTTTTAGTTTCTAATCCAGAAAACATCTTTTTTAAATGCACAATTCTACTTTTTTTGTTGTTTTCTAGTTCACTTCATCTTGACTTGTCTTGATTCTCAACAAAATAACAATTTAAAAGAAATAAACAGAAGATGCAGAACAAACGCCTATTCAACCACCTAAAAATTATTTGCAAATCCAGATGGTGGATCACATAGGGGGAAGGGGAAAAACAGTTATATGCACCACACATCCTATTACTTGCCTCAAGATTACTTAAAATAGCAGATATTTTGCATTTATGTTATTGAAGACATGTTGCTGAAGGCTGATTTATAAGTGACAAAAGAATGTTCAGAAGTACTCAAAATATGCCATTATGTTTGTTCCTTCTTTACCATGTATTTTCATCCTACTGCTCACAGTTTTAAAATGCAAAACACAATTTAATACAAATTTAATTACTCATTCTCAATATAGTTTCCCAAATATATATATATATATATATATAAATTATACCAGCTTTTTCTATTTTGCCTCAATAGACTTCAGGAAATATGTGACTTGCTGAGCTCAAAAATTTAAATAAAAGCAAATTACAGTTTCTGATGCAAAGTCAGGCACTTCTCAAATTGCTATAAATTCAGAAAAAATGATCAGAACTGTATTTAGCAATTTCAGAGGCATTTCATCTTTTTTTTTTCTTTAGCAAACTATATACATACATAGTATATACAGACCTCTAGATCAAGATACTTTCTTACTAGGCTAAGTGCCACAAAATATGCCAGCTCATATTAGATAACCTGAGTATCTCTTTAGAATAACTAACATTGGTATAGCAAAGGCTGCTAGCATTGAATGTGATAACCACAAACCTTCATATATATCTAACTATCTCATTTGTTCACGGTTCTTTAGAATAGGACTGTTAACCCTGAGTTCACAGATACCCTTCAAGGATTCCACAAAATCCACAAAAGTCTGAAATTTTATAGGAGGGCATCTTTTGTACATTTTCCAAGACTTACTTAACACATATGGGTAATTTCAAATAATATTTTATTACTACATTTAATTTTAATGTTTTGTCTTTTAAGTTAACAATTTTGCATTCATATGCCTCACACGTCCTCCTTATTCCTATGACTTTTTAGTTTCTAATCCAGAAAACATCTTTTTTAAATGCACAATTCTACTTTTTTTGTTGTTTTCTAGTTCACTTCATCTTGACTTGTCTTGATTCTCAACAAAATAACAATTTAAAAGAAATAAACAGAAGATGCAGAACAAACGCCTATTCAACCACCTAAAAATTATTTGCAAATCCAGATGGTGGATCACATAGGGGGAAGGGGAAAAACAGTTATATGCACCACACATCCTATTACTTGCCTCAAGATTACTTAAAATAGCAGATATTTTGCATTTATGTTATTGAAGACATGTTGCTGAAGGCTGATTTATAAGTGACAAAAGAATGTTCAGAAGTACTCAAAATATGCCATTATGTTTGTTCCTTCTTTACCATGTATTTTCATCCTACTGCTCACAGTTTTAAAATGCAAAACACAATTTAATACAAATTTAATTACTCATTCTCAATATAGTTTCCCAAATATATATATATATATATATATAAATTATACCAGCTTTTTCTATTTTGCCTCAATAGACTTCAGGAAATATGTGACTTGCTGAGCTCAAAAATTTAAATAAAAGCAAATTACAGTTTCTGATGCAAAGTCAGGCACTTCTCAAATTGCTATAAATTCAGAAAAAATGATCAGAACTGTATTTAGCAATTTCAGAGGCATTTCATCTTTTTTTTTTCTTTAGCAAACTATATACATACATAGTATATACAGACCTCTAGATCAAGATACTTTCTTACTAGGCTAAGTGCCACAAAATATGCCAGCTCATATTAGATAACCTGAGTATCTCTTTAGAATAACTAACATTGGTATAGCAAAGGCTGCTAGCATTGAATGTGATAACCACAAACCTTCATATATATCTAACTATCTCATTTGTTCACGGTTCTTTAGAATAGGACTGTTAACCCTGAGTTCACAGATACCCTTCAAGGATTCCACAAAATCCACAAAAGTCTGAAATTTTATAGGAGGGCATCTTTTGTACATTTTCCAAGACTTACTTAACACATATGGGTAATTTCAAATAATATTTTATTACTACATTTAATTTTAATGTTTTGTCTTTTAAGTTAACAATTTTGCATTCATCTTGTACTTTGATTTTCTAATTTTAAGTAAGGTCAGAGATTATTTTCACTTATTTCTTCTTTCATCTATTCATTCTTATTACCATGATTTAATTAGGGCCTTTTGTTCCCAACAACAGAATATCTTCTAAACAGAAAAGGATTTGTTAAGGGCATTAGGTAGCTTAAAGAACTTCTATCTCAGCCAAAGAACCAAATTTGGATGCTAGATAGGAAAACTGCAGTCAAAACAGAACTTCAGTACTTTGTTAGGAAAAACTCCATTGTGGCTTCTGTCTGCCACAATGTGTGCATGCTAAGTCACTTCAGTTTTGTCCAACTCTTTGCAACCCCACGGACTGCAGTTGCTAGGCTCCACTGTCCATAGGGATTCTCCAGACAAGAATACTAGAGTACTAGAGTGGGCTGCCCTTTCCTATACCAGGGGATCGTCCTGATCCAGGGATGGAACCCATGTATCTTCTGTCTCCTACAATGGCAGATGGGCTCTTTGCTACTGGCACCACCTGGGAAGGCAGCCACCTATTAGACTCTGGATCAAATGGTTGGCGGCTACCAGGCCACCTGTGACAGATGTGCTCTTCATGATCTACTCTACCTTATTCCACTCTGCCCTCAGAGACTGACCTTCCAGACTCCATTAATAGGCTAATGATCCTGTAGCCTCTCCTTGGATAGACCAACGGGATACTGGGAAAATCCTGGAAAGACACTTATTTATGGCATTTACTCATTTAGGTTCCTCCCTATTGTGTCAGGTTTCCTCAGGATGGCCATGCTCCTCAAGGCAACTTGCCTTACACAAATCTCTCTCCCCCTGGATTCCAGTAACCTTACCTCTTTTCTCAGTCCCTCAGGACAGGGTTGGGGTACATCTCTGCTCCTGTTAGACTTGGGCTCTTGCTCAATTTATTGGGATTTCTTCATACCACTCAGACCTTTATAATTGGTTCCTTTATAGAGTCATAAAAAAAATTTTATAGGAGGGCATCTTTTGTACATTTTCCAAGACTTACTTAACACATATGGGTAATTTCAAATAATATTTTATTACTACATTTAATTTTAATGTTTTGTCTTTTAAGTTAACAATTTTGCATTCATCTTGTACTTTGATTTTCTAATTTTAAGTAAGGTCAGAGATTATTTTCACTTATTTCTTCTTTCATCTATTCATTCTTATTACCATGATTTAATTAGGGCCTTTTGTTCCCAACAACAGAATATCTTCTAAACAGAAAAGGATTTGTTAAGGGCATTAGGTAGCTTAAAGAACTTCTATCTCAGCCAAAGAACCAAATTTGGATGCTAGATAGGAAAACTGCAGTCAAAACAGAACTTCAGTACTTTGTTAGGAAAAACTCCATTGTGGCTTCTGTCTGCCACAATGTGTGCATGCTAAGTCACTTCAGTTTTGTCCAACTCTTTGCAACCCCACGGACTGCAGTTGCTAGGCTCCACTGTCCATAGGGATTCTCCAGACAAGAATACTAGAGTACTAGAGTGGGCTGCCCTTTCCTATACCAGGGGATCGTCCTGATCCAGGGATGGAACCCATGTATCTTCTGTCTCCTACAATGGCAGATGGGCTCTTTGCTACTGGCACCACCTGGGAAGGCAGCCACCTATTAGACTCTGGATCAAATGGTTGGCGGCTACCAGGCCACCTGTGACAGATGTGCTCTTCATGATCTACTCTACCTTATTCCACTCTGCCCTCAGAGACTGACCTTCCAGACTCCATTAATAGGCTAATGATCCTGTAGCCTCTCCTTGGATAGACCAACGGGATACTGGGAAAATCCTGGAAAGACACTTATTTATGGCATTTACTCATTTAGGTTCCTCCCTATTGTGTCAGGTTTCCTCAGGATGGCCATGCTCCTCAAGGCAACTTGCCTTACACAAATCTCTCTCCCCCTGGATTCCAGTAACCTTACCTCTTTTCTCAGTCCCTCAGGACAGGGTTGGGGTACATCTCTGCTCCTGTTAGACTTGGGCTCTTGCTCAATTTATTGGGATTTCTTCATACCACTCAGACCTTTATAATTGGTTCCTTTATAGAGTGTGTCATTTGTCTCTTGTTGATACTCAGACTGATCTAAAAACCAGATTTTCATTTTTGTTATTGAAGACACGATTAGCTATCCCAGAAAAATCAAAATCCTCCCAAGATGCTCTTTCTGCATTCAGCTATACATAATGCTACTTACCTCTGACTTCCAAATCTCAACAATCTGCCTAGTAGACCTCAGAAAACATGAAGAACATAAGTTGCAAGGAGCTTAGAAAATTTACTATTAACTTTTAAGCCTCAATAATTCAGAAAAACACACCAGAAGGAGGTAGAACAGCACGCCATTATGTACTACAAACACTAAAATTTGTACATAAATATTTATGAAAAGTTGGCCTCCTATGGAGTAATATTATTTTCTACAATATTTATCATGCACATGTTTTGCCTATGTTGTTTTATGTGGATATTTAGATTAGTAATCAAAGAAAGGAATTCAAAAGTAACCAAGGAAATACATATATTGATGATCAATAGCACAGTAAAACTTAAAAAGGTCAGGTGAATATTGGTTGTATTTTAGATTCAGATATATATTGTATTTTATATAGGCTGCTGGAGACTAACCTGAAATACGTGGCATTGGATGGTAAATTGAAGCTGGAAAACCAGTGAGGAAACAGCTGCAAACGCTGAAGAAAAAGAACCACTGGCAGAACTGTCCCCTGCAGCAACACGCAAGGCAGGAAACTTACCCAATCAACCTGTTGGCATTGACAAGATAGCTTCCAAGCAAAATGTTCCAAGTGTCAGCTGCTTCTTTTAGCTTCTAGGATAAGGCATGGCAATAGAGAGATAAGCTAAAAAGGACCTGTTCTGTTCTCTGGCAGAATTTAAAGGGAAAATAAAGCTGTAGGATCAGGCTTGGAAAACAAAACTGAGGTTCATTTCCAGGATTGCTAGCCAGCCAATTATTTTCAAAATAAAATGGAAACAAAGATCAAATCAAGGATGTGTCTGTAAAAGCCTTCGTTAAACTCCTGAAAGATTCAAGGAGTGCTAAATGACCTCTCCGAGATATGCGCAAGGCTTCTAAAAATAATAAGGGTGTGGTCACAAAAAGCTTAACAACCAATGGCATTTATTAAGTTAACAGAGGCAGTTTCATAAACAATTTAGATTTGGGGTTTTATTGATCAGAGTACACTAGAATCTAAAAACGCACAAAAATGTTATGGAAGGCTTCCCTGGTAGTCCAGTAAGTAAATAGTCCGCCTTGCAGTGCAAGGAGTGCCGGTTAGATCCCCGGCCCGGGAAGATCCCATGTGAAGCGGGGCGGCTGGGCCGGCGTGTCAATTATGAGCCAGAGCTCTGGAGCACATGCACCCAGAGCCAGCGCTCTGCAACGAGAGAGGCTACCACAATGGGAGGCTCACACAGGCCGAAGAATAAAGAGGGATGAAAATAAATAAACAAAATATCAATAAAAGAGGCCAAAATTAAAAAAAAAAAAAAATTCAAACACACACACAAAAATCCACTGTATGTCAACCTTCTGTGGGAGGAAGTAAACTAAGAAAGCTACTCAGTTGCAAACTGAGTTCCAAACTTTCTGTGGAAAAGGCAAGAAAATTTCAGAAGATAGAAGCAAGAGCCCATATGACAGAGTCAAGTTTCTGGAGAACAACAAAGAAACCACACTCAAATAAACTTTGTGAGGTGACTTCTATGGAGCAGAACTAAACTCTAGTCAAAAACATTCCCTGGCTCCAGAGTCAGAAGGCCTGACAGGATTTGCCCTGTGGGATTTCAGAATTGCATGAATCAGTGCTTGCTTCCTGCCTCCTGCTCTTCGTTTATTGAGTTGAAAAATCAATTATATTAATAATTACCTTATCTATCCTTGTCTCACCACTGTGTATGGGGGATAAATGACTTACAATTTTAGTTTGGTTTTCATTAGTTCCTGAGAGTAAAAGAAACACATCCCAGAACCATATTCAGGCCTTCTTGAAATCATGAGGATTTTAGACTTCTACCTAAAGCCAGAACTGAATGAGACTTTTGAGGGGTCTTGAGAGGAGATGTAGGCATTCTTTTTTAAAGTAAAATAGAAACAAAGATCAAATCAAGGATGTGTCTGTAAAAGCCTTCGTTAAACTCCTGAAAGATTCAAGGAGTGCTAAATGACCTCTCCGAGATATGCGCAAGGCTTCTAAAAATAATAAGGGTGTGGTCACAAAAAGCTTAACAACCAATGGCATTTATTAAGTTAACAGAGGCAGTTTCATAAACAATTTAGATTTGGGGTTTTATTGATCAGAGTACACTAGAATCTAAAAACGCACAAAAATGTTATGGAAGGCTTCCCTGGTAGTCCAGTAAGTAAATAGTCCGCCTTGCAGTGCAAGGAGTGCCGGTTAGATCCCCGGCCCGGGAAGATCCCATGTGAAGCGGGGCGGCTGGGCCGGCGTGTCAATTATGAGCCAGAGCTCTGGAGCACATGCACCCAGAGCCAGCGCTCTGCAACGAGAGAGGCTACCACAATGGGAGGCTCACACAGGCCGAAGAATAAAGAGGGATGAAAATAAATAAACAAAATATCAATAAAAGAGGCCAAAATTAAAAAAAAAAAAAATTCAAACACACACACAAAAATCCACTGTATGTCAACCTTCTGTGGGAGGAAGTAAACTAAGAAAGCTACTCAGTTGCAAACTGAGTTCCAAACTTTCTGTGGAAAAGGCAAGAAAATTTCAGAAGATAGAAGCAAGAGCCCATATGACAGAGTCAAGTTTCTGGAGAACAACAAAGAAACCACACTCAAATAAACTTTGTGAGGTGACTTCTATGGAGCAGAACTAAACTCTAGTCAAAAACATTCCCTGGCTCCAGAGTCAGAAGGCCTGACAGGATTTGCCCTGTGGGATTTCAGAATTGCATGAATCAGTGCTTGCTTCCTGCCTCCAGCTCTTCGTTTATTGAGTTGAAAAATCAATTATATTAATAATTACCTTATCTATCCTTGTCTCACCACTGTGTATGGGGGATAAATGACTTACAATTTTAGTTTGGTTTTCATTAGTTCCTGAGAGTAAAAGAAACACATCCCAGAACCATATTCAGGCCTTCTTGAAATCATGAGGATTTTAGACTTCTACCTAAAGCCAGAACTGAATGAGACTTTTGAGGGGTCTTGAGAGGAGATGTAGGCATTCTGAAAGTGAGAAGAAAGTGAATTAATTGTGATCAGAGGACAGGCTGTAGTGGATTATTACAATGCTTACAATCATCCTTCCTATCATACTAATATAAAGGCAGAATCTATTTCCTACCTCTTGAATCTATGTTGGGCATTTAACTTGCCAAGTAAATGAGACATTAGTGCACCTGACACAGCATTGGGTAGAAAAGCTCTTGCAGGTTAGACTCACCTACTTGCTACGTGAGCTGAGGACAGTTACCACTGCCACCACACAAACACACTTAGATTAGTCTATCGCTTGATAAAAGCTTGTGACCTAGTCATATTTATACCCCAACTGAGAGTGCATCAAGAAGCAAACATGTGAATCCAGTTATCAAGAATCAGCCAGGCCCCAAATGGCCTAACAGTTAACAACTGAGAAATTAGTCAACCAGCTGAGTGCAACACAACTAAAGGAGGTCTTGCAGAAACTGTAGAACTCAGGAAAAGGTTTTAAGCCTCTATATTTGCTACACTAATTTGTTACACAACAAAGACAACTACACAGGACTAAGCTACTTCTATATAGATCTCTAGAGGTAATTTTGAAAAAATAACATGAAAGTTTTCTATACCTCCCTATTGAAAAGCCTGGAAATCTAGATTCTTAAAGTTTAGGATTTTTTATTTGTTTGTTAAAAGGAACACATTTTGGGGGGAGGAGTTAAAAGTTATTTTAAACATATATTGGCACTAGCCTGGGAATTTTTTTTTTTTTTTTTTGCTGTAGTTTAGTCACTAAATCTGTCTGACTCTTTTGTGAGCCCCATGAACTATATCTAGCCAGGTTCCTCTGTCCTGGGGATTTCCAAGGCAAGAAATCTAGAGTGGTTGCCATTTTTTTTCCCAAGGGATCTTTCTGATTCAGTGGTCAAAGCCACGTCTCCTGCTTCACAGGTGGATTCTTTACCACTGAATCACCTGGAAAGGCCAAAAAACACTACCTTAAAAACCAAAGAGGATTCGGCGGCGGCCACAGCGCAGATCAGACTTCTCTCGTTCGCAGCTCTCTCCGCTCCCTCTGCAACCATGTCTGACAAACCCGATATGGCTGAGATTGAGAAGTTCGATAAGTCGAAATTGAAGAAAACGGAAACGCAAGAGAAAAACCCACTGCCTTCGAAAGAAACGATTGAACAGGAGAAGCAAGCTGGCGAGTCGTAATGAAGCGTGCGCCGCCAGTATGCACTGTACATTCCACAAGCATTGCCTTCTTATTTTACTTCTTTTAGCTGTTTAAGTTTGTAAGATGCAGAGAGGTTGGATCGAGTTTAAATGACTGTGCTGCCCCTTTTCACATCAAAGAATGGAGAACTACTGACAACGTAGGCCGCGCCTGCCTCTCCCATCTGCCTGTGTGGCTGGCAGGGAAGGAAAAGAACTTGCATGTTGGTGAAGGAGGAAGCTGGGTGGGACGACGGTGAAATCTAGAGTAAAACGCAAGCTGGTCCAAGGTGTCCTGCGGGCTGTAAAATGCAGTTTAATCAGAGTGCCATTTTTTTTGTTGTTGTTCAAAATGATTTTAATTATTGGAATGCACAATTTTTTTAATATGCAAATAAAAAGTTTTAAAACCTGAAAAAAAAAAAAAAAAACCAAAGAGAATAAATTATATTGGGTGAGGGGCAGACTACAGAGTTAAAGTTAAAAGATGTTGCAGGAAATCATTCAGAGAATGTGACCACCTGTTGCAAAAGCTGGACCCAGGCACTTGGAGGCTCCTCACATCATTCTGGTCTTCCCAGGTGGCTCAGACACCTGCAGTGCAGGAGGCCCATGTTCTATCCTTGGATTGGGAAGATCCCCTGGAGAAGGAAAAGGCAAACCACTTCAGTATTCTTGCCTGGAGAATCTATGGACATAAAAGCCTGGCAGACTACTGTCCATGGGGGCTTATAGTCCATGGGTTTGCAAGTCAGATAAAGCTTAGCTACTAAACCACCCAACACCCAAAGGTTATAGGTAATATTCTGAGCTATATCTTCTGAGCCATCGTATAGACACTGAAACACTCACCAGATAGAGAAGTTACCTACACAATGACCAGACTGTAGTTGTGACATAAGCTGCCACAATTCAGAGAACTGGCCTCAAGGAAATGAAACAAACTGACCTTGGAACGGAAGATGGATTGTACTTAAAACAATCAGGAAGATGCTGATCAGACCACGGACAATCAATTTCAAGATGACTCTCAGAACTGACTGTGCTGTTTCTGCATGTATCTTCCCCCTCTGTCTGTAAAATCTCTTGCCCCCTATTGGTAGGGGGACAGAGTCAGTCTTTGGACAGGAGTCCACAGCCCTGCCTTCCCCCTCCCCACCTTCCTTTCCACCAACCTGCCTATTTACTGGGTTTTGAGTGAGAAACAGACCCAGTTTCAATTACAATGGCAGTTGAATCCACGTAAGTATATTCTTTGGTATAGGTATATGTGGAAGATTTATATATGTTTTAAAAAAGAAAACATGCCCATTCCTAACTTTATCTATCTAAATAGGGGAAAAGAGATTTGTGTTTTCTAGTAGTAAACAATTAAAGTAGTTTTACCAATCGGTCCATTGAGAAGTATTTATTAAGTACTTATTATGTGTAATGTGTTGTGTTTGACACTTTATATGACCTCAAAGGCCTTACTATTAGTTGGAAAAGAAATATATGCACTTACCAGAAAGCAAACTACAAGCTAAAACATAATACATGACAAGTACCAGAGACATCACATAGATCAACAGAGCTTAATGGAGAAGACAGTAGACTCTGAAATCAAGTGTTGAAATCTGATCCTGGCTCTCTCACTTAACTGCTTTACAGCTTAGACCCCCAAAAAACTTCATGTTGCAAAAGCTGGACCCAGGCACTTGGAGGCTCCTCACATCATTCTGGTCTTCCCAGGTGGCTCAGACACCTGCAGTGCAGGAGGCCCATGTTCTATCCTTGGATTGGGAAGATCCCCTGGAGAAGGAAAAGGCAAACCACTTCAGTATTCTTGCCTGGAGAATCTATGGACATAAAAGCCTGGCAGACTACTGTCCATGGGGGCTTATAGTCCATGGGTTTGCAAGTCAGATAAAGCTTAGCTACTAAACCACCCAACACCCAAAGGTTATAGGTAATATTCTGAGCTATATCTTCTGAGCCATCGTATAGACACTGAAACACTCACCAGATAGAGAAGTTACCTACACAATGACCAGACTGTAGTTGTGACATAAGCTGCCACAATTCAGAGAACTGGCCTCAAGGAAATGAAACAAACTGACCTTGGAACGGAAGATGGATTGTACTTAAAACAATCAGGAAGATGCTGATCAGACCACGGACAATCAATTTCAAGATGACTCTCAGAACTGACTGTGCTGTTTCTGCATGTATCTTCCCCCTCTGTC
Source organism: Tragulus kanchil (assembly GCA_022376925.1). NCBI lineage: Eukaryota > Metazoa > Chordata > Mammalia > Artiodactyla > Tragulidae > Tragulus > Tragulus kanchil. The sequence continues at coordinate 61,520,385 of JAIOJX010000029.1, read as the reverse complement.
TGTAAAATCTCTTGCCCCCTATTGGTAGGGGGACAGAGTCAGTCTTTGGACAGGAGTCCACAGCCCTGCCTTCCCCCTCCCCACCTTCCTTTCCACCAACCTGCCTATTTACTGGGTTTTGAGTGAGAAACAGACCCAGTTTCAATTACAATGGCAGTTGAATCCACGTAAGTATATTCTTTGGTATAGGTATATGTGGAAGATTTATATATGTTTTAAAAAAGAAAACATGCCCATTCCTAACTTTATCTATCTAAATAGGGGAAAAGAGATTTGTGTTTTCTAGTAGTAAACAATTAAAGTAGTTTTACCAATCGGTCCATTGAGAAGTATTTATTAAGTACTTATTATGTGTAATGTGTTGTGTTTGACACTTTATATGACCTCAAAGGCCTTACTATTAGTTGGAAAAGAAATATATGCACTTACCAGAAAGCAAACTACAAGCTAAAACATAATACATGACAAGTACCAGAGACATCACATAGATCAACAGAGCTTAATGGAGAAGACAGTAGACTCTGAAATCAAGTGTTGAAATCTGATCCTGGCTCTCTCACTTAACTGCTTTACAGCTTAGACAGCTTTTTGACCTCTCTGGGCCTATTTCCTAATCTATAAAATATGCATATCAATCAATAATATCTACCTCATAAACTATTATAGAGAATTAATATATACAAAATGCTTGAGTGCTAAGTCACTTCAGTCATGTCCGGCTCTTTGCAACCCTATGGACTGTTGCCCATCAGGGTCTTCTGTCCATGGGATTCTCCAGGCAAGAATACTGAAGCGGGTTGCCATGCACTCCTCCAGGCAATCTTCCAGACCCAGGGATTGAACCCCAATCTTTTATGCCTCCTGCACTGGCAGTCAGACTATGATTAACACCACCTGGGAAGTTTATTGTCTAGAACTGTTTAAATATTAATACATACAAAGTACTCAGCAGAGAGGAAAGGGGATGTAAGTACTGTGCATCTAAATGTAGATAGTAACTGGCTGGGAAAGATTAGCTACTCCACATGAACTGTTCTGAAAAGAAACAAAATCCAGTAACCTCTGCCTTTCATTTTAAAAACTAACAAATTTTTAATAAAAGAGCCAGCCAACTTTTGTTTTCAGTTTCATACCCCATCTGTTAATCAGTTGTCAGAAATGGACAAAATTCCTTAAAATTTTTATTCTCTCGGATATTCAAATGCAGTTTTGTCATAGGAGTTTTTATTAGGAATGAACTCTAATGATAAAATATGAAGGGCAATTTTATCATCTAAATAGGGAAGATTTATATATGTTTTAAAAAAGAAAACATGCCCATTCCTAACTTTATCTATCTAAATAGGGGAAAAGAGATTTGTGTTTTCTAGTAGTAAACAATTAAAGTAGTTTTACCAATCGGTCCATTGAGAAGTATTTATTAAGTACTTATTATGTGTAATGTGTTGTGTTTGACACTTTATATGACCTCAAAGGCCTTACTATTAGTTGGAAAAGAAATATATGCACTTACCAGAAAGCAAACTACAAGCTAAAACATAATACATGACAAGTACCAGAGACATCACATAGATCAACAGAGCTTAATGGAGAAGACAGTAGACTCTGAAATCAAGTGTTGAAATCTGATCCTGGCTCTCTCACTTAACTGCTTTACAGCTTAGACAGCTTTTTGACCTCTCTGGGCCTATTTCCTAATCTATAAAATATGCATATCAATCAATAATATCTACCTCATAAACTATTATAGAGAATTAATATATACAAAATGCTTGAGTGCTAAGTCACTTCAGTCATGTCCGGCTCTTTGCAACCCTATGGACTGTTGCCCATCAGGGTCTTCTGTCCATGGGATTCTCCAGGCAAGAATACTGAAGCGGGTTGCCATGCACTCCTCCAGGCAATCTTCCAGACCCAGGGATTGAACCCCAATCTTTTATGCCTCCTGCACTGGCAGTCAGACTATGATTAACACCACCTGGGAAGTTTATTGTCTAGAACTGTTTAAATATTAATACATACAAAGTACTCAGCAGAGAGGAAAGGGGATGTAAGTACTGTGCATCTAAATGTAGATAGTAACTGGCTGGGAAAGATTAGCTACTCCACATGAACTGTTCTGAAAAGAAACAAAATCCAGTAACCTCTGCCTTTCATTTTAAAAACTAACAAATTTTTAATAAAAGAGCCAGCCAACTTTTGTTTTCAGTTTCATACCCCATCTGTTAATCAGTTGTCAGAAATGGACAAAATTCCTTAAAATTTTTATTCTCTCGGATATTCAAATGCAGTTTTGTCATAGGAGTTTTTATTAGGAATGAACTCTAATGATAAGAAGTATGAAGGGCACATTTTAGTCATAACCCTCATGTTCAGTCTGCTCTGCTTTCAAATGGCTATTAAAATCCATATAGTTATAGCCAACGCATAATGATAGAAATAGACATGTAAACTCCACACCTGTGCTGTGTGCTAATTTATCTCTTCTAGGAGATTAACACCCAGGGGACACCCAGTGAATATTCTTAGACTAAAATGCTGAATAGTAAAATGCTGAAAGTAATTTTAGATGCTATAGAAGGCTAAAGGCAATATTAAAAATGCAAAGGCTGGGCTTCCCTGGTGGTCCAGTGGGTAAAGAGTCCACTTTTCAGTACAAGGGACACCAGTTTGATCCCTGGCCCAGGAAGATCCCAAGTGCTGAGGAATGCCTTGGCCGTTGTGTCCAATTACAAGCCAGCACTCTGGAGTGCATGTGCCCAGAGCCGGTGCTCTGCAACAAGAGGAGTCCCACACAAGCCAAAAGGAAGCCCACACAAGTCAAAGAATAAAGATGAAAATATAAATGATGATATAGAGGCTATATATATATATATATAACAAATGCAAAGGTAACTAGGTATTGTTCAGATGAGAGTTCCTTTTATTTTTTTCTTGGGGTCCAAAATCACTGGAGTCATTGTACCCACAAAATTAAAAGATGCTGCTTCTTCAAAGAAAAGCTATGACAAACCTAAGACAATGTATTAAAAAATAGAGACATCACTTTGCTGAAAAAAGCTCCATCTAATCAAAGCTATGGTTTTTCCAGTAGTCATGTATGGATGTGAGAGTTGAACCATAAAGAAGGCTGAGAAACAAAGAACTGATGCTTTTGAGCTGGAGAAGACTCTTGAGAGTCCTTTGGACTGCAAGGAGATCAAACCAGTCAATTCTAAAGGAAATCAACCCTGAAAATTCATTAGAAGGATTGATGCTGACATTCCAATATTTTGGCCACCTGATGCGAAGACAGGACTCACTGAAAAAGGCCCGAATGGTGGGAAAGATAGAGGGCAAGAGGAGAAGGAGGCAAAAGAGTATGACATGGTTAGATGGCATCACTGAATTAATGGATATGAGTTTGAGCAAACTCGGGGAGATAGTAAAGGACAGGGAAGCCTGTTGTGATTCAGTTCATGGGGTTGCAAAGAGTTGGACACAACTTAGTGACTGAAAAACAACAATAACACACAAAACAAGTTCTGCAGGTTAAAAAAGATAACTTATCTCCAATTATCTTTAGAAATTACATTTATTTAATGATAAGTTTAGGTTTCCAAAAGGTTTCTCTTTGAACGTTATTTGGAGCTGATAAAAGAAATGTTCACATATTAAGATATTGGGAAGTTGTTCTGACATACACATGAGTTAACTTGAATTTTATGCTAACAGAAATAGTTTGTGTGTGACTTATCATACCTACATTGCACATTTACTTTCATTATTTAAGATAAGGGCACATTGACCAGAAGTAAAAAGAAAGATATCCATGTTAAAAATAAAAATCAAATGCCCCACTTCCTGGGACACTAGTGTTGGTCCTCCTTTGATGATAAACAGTCCCTTCCCAAGTGCCAGGGCCATACTGATTCACTGTGGATATGCTGGTCTTTTCTTTTTTTGAAGCATTGAAGAAATATAACCCTAACTTGTTTAAGGTTCTTTGTTCTGATAAGATATAGAACTGTGCTGAAAACCTTGCTTCTCTGGAGAATCTTCTCAGAGTAATTTGGAAAGAAGGCTTCCAGATTAGTCCTTAGTTTGGCTCAAATAAAACTAGTCTCTATTCTTATTCTAGATTATTTTTGTTAACAGAGTCTAGCAGTTTCTAATGCCACAAAAGTCACCATAGAAATGATTCTTGGGTGGGATGGGGGGGATATACATATGACTAATCTGGGAACATACATATCTGTAAACAGCAAAACTCTGTAAAAGTTAATAGTAAAATAAAAGTTAAAAAAAAAAAAAAGAAGAAATGATTCTTGGTGCAAGCCTGAGGCAGGAAGCCTTAAAGTCCCATCTCTAGAAGGCAGCAACAGTATCACCTGGGTGCTTGTTAGAGATAAAAATTCTCAAGCCCTGTCCCTGAACTGCTGAATCAGAAGCTCTGGAAGTGGATCCAGCAATCTGCGTATTAATGAACTCTGCAGGTGTGCCTGTTGAGTGCTAAATTCTGAGGACTCCAGCTTAGAGCAACTTTGTGCTTTCAGAAGAAGACATTGCTCTACCTTGAAAGAAAATGACAATTCTTGGGTTATTTTAGGAACTGGTTCCAATACAAGCATACTATCTTTTATTGCATTTGGCTTTATTGGACACTGTGGAAATTTTGCCTTTTTGTTTTTACAAATTAAAGGTCTGTGGTAGCCCTGTGCTGAACAAGTCTATTTGCAGCATTTTTCCTGCTGCATTTGTTCAACATTTGTAATTAAAAGAAATGTTCACATATTTTTTTTAAACACATGAGTTAACTTGAATTTTATGCTAACAGAAATAGTTTGTGTGTGACTTATCATACCTACATTGCACATTTACTTTCATTATTTAAGATAAGGGCACATTGACCAGAAGTAAAAAGAAAGATATCCATGTTAAAAATAAAAATCAAATGCCCCACTTCCTGGGACACTAGTGTTGGTCCTCCTTTGATGATAAACAGTCCCTTCCCAAGTGCCAGGGCCATACTGATTCACTGTGGATATGCTGGTCTTTTCTTTTTTTGAAGCATTGAAGAAATATAACCCTAACTTGTTTAAGGTTCTTTGTTCTGATAAGATATAGAACTGTGCTGAAAACCTTGCTTCTCTGGAGAATCTTCTCAGAGTAATTTGGAAAGAAGGCTTCCAGATTAGTCCTTAGTTTGGCTCAAATAAAACTAGTCTCTATTCTTATTCTAGATTATTTTTGTTAACAGAGTCTAGCAGTTTCTAATGCCACAAAAGTCACCATAGAAATGATTCTTGGGTGGGATGGGGGGGATATACATATGACTAATCTGGGAACATACATATCTGTAAACAGCAAAACTCTGTAAAAGTTAAAAGTAAAATAAAGGTTTAAAAAAAAAAAAGAAGAAATGATTCTTGGTGCAAGCCTGAGGCAGGAAGCCTTAAAGTCCCATCTCTAGAAGGCAGCAACAGTATCACCTGGGTGCTTGTTAGAGATAAAAATTCTCAAGCCCTGTCCCTGAACTGCTGAATCAGAAGCTCTGGAAGTGGATCCAGCAATCTGCGTATTAATGAACTCTGCAGGTGTGCCTGTTGAGTGCTAAATTCTGAGGACTCCAGCTTAGAGCAACTTTGTGCTTTCAGAAGAAGACATTGCTCTACCTTGAAAGAAAATGACAATTCTTGGGTTATTTTAGGAACTGGTTCCAATACAAGCATACTATCTTTTATTGCATTTGGCTTTATTGGACACTGTGGAAATTTTGCCTTTTTGTTTTTACAAATTAAAGGTCTGTGGTAGCCCTGTGCTGAACAAGTCTATTGGCAGCATTTTTCCTGCTGCATTTGTTCACTTTGTTTCTCTGTGCCACATTTGGTAATTCTTTCAGGATTTCAAATTTTTCTATTATTATCATGTTTGTTATAATGATGAGATCAGTGATCTTTGATATTATGTTTCAGAAACATTAGGACTCAGTAAAGGCTCAGATGATGCTTAGCACTTTTTGTAACAAAATATTATAATTAAGATATATACATTGTTCTTTTAGAAATAATTTCATTTACATATTTAATAGACTATTAAACATAACTTCTATATCCACTGGGAAATGAAAAAAAGTCACATGACTCACTTTATCATGATGATCTGTAAATAAGCCTACAATAACTCTGGGTATACCTGTAGGACAAAAGTTAAAACACAAAAGGGCAAGTCAATCTTATTTTCTGAAAATAATAAAATGGTACTGTCATATTGGGAGAATATTTTCAAAACTTTGGGCAATACTTTTCTATGTATTTTACCACATAATGGAGCGTTGCATACTTTTGGTTGGTGAGTCATGTCTGACTTTTGCAACCCCAGGGACTGTAGCCCACCAGGCTTCTCTATCCTTGGAATTTTCCAGGCAAGAATACTGGAGTGGGTTGCTATTCCCTTCTCCGGGTGATCTTCCCAACTCAGGGATCCAATCCGGGTATCTTGCAGGTAGATTCTTTACCATCTGAGTCACCAGGGAAGTGCATATAACTTACAAGTTATAAGTTGTTTTTGTACATAACTTATGCTAAATGTATTTTTTCCTTTCTTTTCAGAACTGTTGCTTTAGTGAAGTGAACAAGAAAGATCACGTAGTACAAGATGCTTGCTCCTTGGAAGAAAAGCTATGACAAGCATAGACAGGGTATTCAAAAGCAGAGACATCACTTTGCTAATAAAGTCTATATAGTCAAAACTATGGTTTTTCCCAGTAGTCCTTGAAAGAAAATGACAATTCTTGGGTTATTTTAGGAACTGGTTCCAATACAAGCATACTATCTTTTATTGCATTTGGCTTTATTGGACACTGTGGAAATTTTGCCTTTTTGTTTTTACAAATTAAAGGTCTGTGGTAGCCCTGTGCTGAACAAGTCTATTGGCAGCATTTTTCCTGCTGCATTTGTTCACTTTGTTTCTCTGTGCCACATTTGGTAATTCTTTCAGGATTTCAAATTTTTCTATTATTATCATGTTTGTTATAATGATGAGATCAGTGATCTTTGATATTATGTTTCAGAAACATTAGGACTCAGTAAAGGCTCAGATGATGCTTAGCACTTTTTGTAACAAAATATTATAATTAAGATATATACATTGTTCTTTTAGAAATAATTTCATTTACATATTTAATAGACTATTAAACATAACTTCTATATCCACTGGGAAATGAAAAAAAGTCACATGACTCACTTTATCATGATGATCTGTAAATAAGCCTACAATAACTCTGGGTATACCTGTAGGACAAAAGTTAAAACACAAAAGGGCAAGTCAATCTTATTTTCTGAAAATAATAAAATGGTACTGTCATATTGGGAGAATATTTTCAAAACTTTGGGCAATACTTTTCTATGTATTTTACCACATAATGGAGCGTTGCATACTTTTAGTTGGTCAGTCATGTCTGACTTTTTGCAACCCCAGGGACTGTAGCCCACCAGGCTTCTCTATCCTTGGAATTTTCCAGGCAAGAATACTGGAGTGGGTTGCTATTCCCTTCTCCGGGTGATCTTCCCAACTCAGGGATCCAATCCGGGTATCTTGCAGGTAGATTCTTTACCATCTGAGTCACCAGGGAAGTGCATATAACTTACAAGTTATAAGTTGTTTTTGTACATAACTTATGCTAAATGTATTTTTTCCTTTCTTTTCAGAACTGTTGCTTTAGTGAAGTGAACAAGAAAGATCACGTAGTACAAGATGCTTGCTCCTTGGAAGAAAAGCTATGACAAGCATAGACAGGGTATTCAAAAGCAGAGACATCACTTTGCTAATAAAGTCTATATAGTCAAAACTATGGTTTTTCCCAGTAGTCATGTATGAATGTGAGAACTGGACCATAAAGAAGGCTGAGAGCCAAAGAATTGATGCCTTGAACTATGGTGTTGGAGAACACTCTTGAGAGTCCCTTGGACTACAAGGAGATCAAACCAGTCAGACCTAAAGGAAATCAACCCTGAAGATTCTTTGGAAGGACTGATGCTGAAGCTGAAGCTCCAATACTTTGGCCACCTGATGCGAAGAGATGACTCATTGGAAAAGAGCCGGATGTTGGGAAAATAGAAGGCATAAGGAGAAGTGGATAACAGAGGATGAGATGGTTAGATGGAATCACTGATTCAATGGACATGAATCTGAGCAGGCTGTAGGAGATGGTGAAGGACAGGGAAGTCTGGTGTGCTGCAGTCCAAGGGGTCACAAGGAATCAGACACAACTAAGAGACTGAACTCAACTGAACACAGTAGAAAATTACCAAAGAAAAAAGCCAAATCCTAAAGGCTAAAGAAAAGATTAGTGCTGAATTTCATTTCAAATGCAGAAAGGTTTATAAAGCCACAAAATTCATCTAAAGAGAAGCTTGCATAAAATAAAAATAATTTATATGTAAAATGAGAGAACTGACTTTTCCAATTTAATTTATATTCAGAGACACACTTGTAAATTAAACGCGGAGTAAATGCAGGGGTGGAGAAAAGACAGAGAATGTAGAATCACAGTCTTAACATATTGCCAAGGCACTGTCCACACTACCATTTTTAAGAGTAATTGAGTATGTGTATAGGGAATAGCACCATGTGAGCCACTTTGGGAATTAGAATCGAGTTGAACACAGCTCTTATTTTGAGGACACAATCTCATTCCCTTCTCCGGGTGATCTTCCCAACTCAGGGATCCATTCCGGGTATCTTGCAGGTAGATTCTTTACCATCTGAGTCACCAGGGAAGTGCATATAACTTACAAGTTATAAGTTGTTTTTGTACATAACTTATGCTAAATGTATTTTTTCCTTTCTTTTCAGAACTGTTGCTTTAGTGAAGTGAACAAGAAAGATCACGTAGTACAAGATGCTTGCTCCTTGGAAGAAAAGCTATGACAAGCATAGACAGGGTATTCAAAAGCAGAGACATCACTTTGCTAATAAAGTCTATATAGTCAAAACTATGGTTTTTCCCAGTAGTCATGTATGAATGTGAGAACTGGACCATAAAGAAGGCTGAGAGCCAAAGAATTGATGCCTTGAACTATGGTGTTGGAGAACACTCTTGAGAGTCCCTTGGACTACAAGGAGATCAAACCAGTCAGACCTAAAGGAAATCAACCCTGAAGATTCTTTGGAAGGACTGATGCTGAAGCTGAAGCTCCAATACTTTGGCCACCTGATGCGAAGAGATGACTCATTGGAAAAGAGCCGGATGTTGGGAAAATAGAAGGCAAAAAGAAAAGTGGATAACAGAGGATGAGATGGTTAGATGGAATCACTGATTCAATGGACATGAATCTGAGCAGGCTGTAGGAGATGGTGAAGGACAGGGAAGTCTGGTGTGCTGCAGTCCAAGGGGTCACAAGGAATCAGACACAACTAAGAGACTGAACTCAACTGAACACAGTAGAAAATTACCAAAGAAAAAAGCCAAATCCTAAAGGCTAAAGAAAAGATTAGTGCTGAATTTCATTTCAAATGCAGAAAGGTTTATAAAGCCACAAAATTCATCTAAAGAGAAGCTTGCATAAAATAAAAATAATTTATATGTAAAATGAGAGAACTGACTTTTCCAATTTAATTTATATTCAGAGACACACTTGTAAATTAAACGCGGAGTAAATGCAGGGGTGGAGAAAAGACAGAGAATGTAGAATCACAGTCTTAACATATTGCCAAGGCACTGTCCACACTACCATTTTTAAGAGTAATTGAGTATGTGTATAGGGAATAGCACCATGTGAGCCACTTTGGGAATTAGAATCGAGTTGAACACAGCTCTTATTTTCACAGAGGACACAATCCTCATTGCAATGAAAGTGCAAGTTAAATGCCCTAGAGATAAAACAAAAATTCCATTTTCACATACAGGGTTATAACAAAACATTCCAAGAAACAACAGTGTAGCCAGTTTTTTTTTCAATGGACCACAGAAAATAACTCTACTTTATCCAATAGGATAAAAATGATATTGATATACAGTGCCTCAGATATAGTACGTGATCTGTAAGCATTTGTTGTTCAATCGTGTAGTACGTTCTACTATCTTTACTTTCAGATTGGAAATATCAGCTCCTTAAATGGCTATGCTAATATACCAAGAAGGAGTTAGTGAACAGAAAAACAGAAGACACAAGTGTCAACTATGCTAGCAACAAAGGTTTCAGAGTTTGTTATAAAATGATTTAAGTCACTGAATGTGGAATGGCAGGAGACTGTGGAGCAGACAATAATGAAAGTATAAATATGAAGCAACGTATCTAGAGAATTTATTGAACTTTAATGCTATGTAAGTTAGTCTAGACCATGTTAGCAAATACAGAAGGAGGAAATAAAAGCCTGTGAAGCTTAAATTTCTTCTCTGATAAATAAGACACATATTGAAAAAAAAAAAACTCAATACAAGCTGAGCATCAATTTTAGAATGGATGATGAGCATTTCAGAGGTCAATGTCAATCAAAAAAGATGTACGTTGGCAAGTGGTATCAGAGTTCAGCTGACTTGGGATTCTTTCTTCAGCTCTCTTTTAAGCACAAAATCATTACCTCTCTTGCTACACTCCTTTTCCTTCCCACAGTCCCCAAACCACAAATATTCAAATATCTTACAATATCCATTGTAAGATAGAAAGTAATATAATTAGAAAACTTTTTAAGATAGTAAATGATAAAAGAACAGGATATTACTAGTAATCTGTTCTAAGAAATAAACAAATAAGTGAATGGGGTAGAGAAGGAGAGGGGCAGGCAGAAGGTAATTATTCCATACAAGTATCAATGGTTCATTGTAAAAACAAAACTTAAATCTATAGAACTAATTAAATAAAACCCCCACCCAGCTTGCCAATGGAGCTCAAACTCACATCCTAAATAGTTTACAATGTGATTTTGCACACATCTTACTATTAATTTGCACAACAAAGTTAGAAAGCTTAAAGCTTAAATGACTTGAATAAAGGCTAACAGCTTGGAGAAGAAAATGGCTACCCACTCCAGTATTCTTGCTTGGAGAATCCCAAAGACAGAGGAGCCTGGCCCTCTACAGTCCATAGGGTCGCAAAGTCAGACACGACTGAGTGACTAACACTTCTAAAGGCTAACAACTAGATGTTGGATAGAGCCAGGAAGTGAAGTGAAGTGAAAGTGTCAGTGGCTCAGTCATGTCTGACTCTGCGACCCCACGGACTGTACAGGCTCCTCTGTCCATGGAATTCTTCAGGCAAGAATACTGGAGTGGCTTGCCATTCCCTGCCCCAAGGGGTCTTCCAGTCCCAGGGATAGAACCCAGGTCTCCTGCACTGCAGGCAGATTCTTTATTCTCTGAATGACCAGAGAAGCCCTGGATCAAGCCATAACTTGAAGTCAAATATTAGAAATAGTGCTCTTTGAAGAACCAAAGCTAAGGTATTCTCTGGTTTATATTTGACATCAGAAAATGAGTTTTTAAGACAAAAGTATCTGCTATTTATTGAGTGCCAACCATGTGACAAATGTTTTCCTCTCTGAGAGGTCGCCGAGCTCAACTGGTAAGTCCTAGGAACCATATATTATTATATGGGCCTCTGCTCATATAATCAATAGGCTCCATATGTCGAATAAATAGAATGAGGAGGAAGTGATGCTATATGACCTCCCAGGAAATCACCTCTCTTGCTACATTTCCTTTTCCTTCCCAAAAGTCCCCAAACCACAAATATTCAAATATCTTACAATATCCATTGTAAGATAGAAAGTAATATAATTAGAAAACTTTTTAAGATAGTAAATGATAAAAGAACAGGATATTACTAGTAATCTGTTCTAAGAAATAAACAAATAAGTGAATGGGGTAGAGAAGGAGAGGGGCAGGCAGAAGGTAATTATTCCATACAAGTATCAATGGTTCATTGAAAAAACAAAACTTAAATCTATAGAACTAATTAAATAAAACCCCCACCCAGCTTGCCAATGGAGCTCAAACTCACATCCTAAATAGTTTACAATGTGATTTTGCACACATCTTACTATTAATTTGCACAACAAAGTTAGAAAGCTTAAAGCTTAAATGACTTGAATAAAGGCTAACAGCTTGGAGAAGAAAATGGCTACCCACTCCAGTATTCTTGCTTGGAGAATCCCAAAGACAGAGGAGCCTGGCCCTCTACAGTCCATAGGGTCGCAAAGTCAGACACGACTGAGTGACTAACACTTCTAAAGGCTAACAACTAGATGTTGGATAGAGCCAGGAAGTGAAGTGAAGTGAAAGTGTCAGTGGCTCAGTCATGTCTGACTCTGCGACCCCACGGACTGTACAGGCTCCTCTGTCCATGGAATTCTTCAGGCAAGAATACTGGAGTGGCTTGCCATTCCCTGCCCCAAGGGGTCTTCCAGTCCCAGGGATAGAACCCAGGTCTCCTGCACTGCAGGCAGATTCTTTATTCTCTGAATGACCAGAGAAGCCCTGGATCAAGCCATAACTTGAAGTCAAATATTAGAAATAGTGCTCTTTGAAGAACCAAAGCTAAGGTATTCTCTGGTTTATATTTGACATCAGAAAATGAGTTTTTAAGACAAAAGTATCTGCTATTTATTGAGTGCCAACCATGTGACAAATGTTTTCCTCTCTGAGAGGTCGCCGAGCTCAACTGGTAAGTCCTAGGAACCATATATTATTATATGGGCCTCTGCTCATATAATCAATAGGCTCCATATGTCGAATAAATAGAATGAGGAGGAAGTGATGCTATATGACCTCCCAGGATGGGTCATCTCAGAAAAGACAACAGTGTTTTTGCTTCTCTATCTTTCTCCCCATCATCTCAACAACCATGCTTTGACAAATTCAGTCCATACACAGAAACCATATGTAATTGTTCTAAGCCACAGTTTCAGCTGACATCCAAGCCAATATCCAGCCTCATCTTCAGAGATGTGAGTGAGGAGTCCTTCACCAAGCACTGTCTGACTGCAACATGTGTAGACTCTGAGTGAGAAGAGCTGCATTGAAGGCAGTCAGCTCTCACAGCCAAGAGGGATCAAATAACTGCTGTTGTTTTAAGTCATTAGGCTTTACGGTAATATGTTCTATAGCAAAGAACAACCAGAGCTTCATTTTCTACCTGAATTATTTTGTTACAGAAGGCAATCAGTTCAACTTGTAGGTGCTCTGAGGAAACCAGCCAGGTGAAAAATGTGTATCACCTCACTGAACAGGGACAGGCTTGGAAGGCAATAGAAGGGATGACTATGTAACATGTGAGCCCCAATGCCAAATGAAAATGTGGGGCCTCTTGTACAGAAAGCAGGGGGAAAATACTCTTAATGCATGTGAAAATCTTGCTTTCTTTCACAGACTATTTAATCCCTTGTTTTTTTATTTGCTGTTCATTCCATTGTCAGTAAAGAAAAATTAACATTTTAAGTGAGAGCATTATTTTTACTGTTTATATCATGCAATGCTAGTTTCAGAAGCAAATATCAAAGCATTGAACTTATATGCAATTGCTAAAATTACACAATTCATATTATATGGCTCGAATGACCAGAGAAGCCCTGGATCAAGCCATAACTTGAAGTCAAATATTAGAAATAGTGCTCTTTGAAGAACCAAAGCTAAGGTATTCTCTGGTTTATATTTGACATCAGAAAATGAGTTTTTAAGACAAAAGTATCTGCTATTTATTGAGTGCCAACCATGTGACAAATGTTTTCCTCTCTGAGAGGTCGCCGAGCTCAACTGGTAAGTCCTAGGAACCATATATTATTATATGGGCCTCTGCTCATATAATCAATAGGCTCCATATGTCGAATAAATAGAATGAGGAGGAAGTGATGCTATATGACCTCCCAGGATGGGTCATCTCAGAAAAGACAACAGTGTTTTTGCTTCTCTATCTTTCTCCCCATCATCTCAACAACCATGCTTTGACAAATTCAGTCCATACACAGAAACCATATGTAATTGTTCTAAGCCACAGTTTCAGCTGACATCCAAGCCAATATCCAGCCTCATCTTCAGAGATGTGAGTGAGGAGTCCTTCACCAAGCACTGTCTGACTGCAACATGTGTAGACTCTGAGTGAGAAGAGCTGCATTGAAGGCAGTCAGCTCTCACAGCCAAGAGGGATCAAATAACTGCTGTTGTTTTAAGTCATTAGGCTTTACGGTAATATGTTCTATAGCAAAGAACAACCAGAGCTTCATTTTCTACCTGAATTATTTTGTTACAGAAGGCAATCAGTTCAACTTGTAGGTGCTCTGAGGAAACCAGCCAGGTGAAAAATGTGTATCACCTCACTGAACAGGGACAGGCTTGGAAGGCAATAGAAGGGATGACTATGTAACATGTGAGCCCCAATGCCAAATGAAAATGTGGGGCCTCTTGTACAGAAAGCAGGGGGAAAATACTCTTAATGCATGTGAAAATCTTGCTTTCTTTCACAGACTATTTAATCCCTTGTTTTTTTATTTGCTGTTCATTCCATTGTCAGTAAAGAAAAATTAACATTTTAAGTGAGAGCATTATTTTTACTGTTTATATCATGCAATGCTAGTTTCAGAAGCAAATATCAAAGCATTGAACTTATATGCAATTGCTAAAATTACACAATTCATATTATATGGCTCCTTCCTAGAGTGTACTACAGATTGATAGAAGAGAGAGATGCAAGCCAAACTTAGAAAATCCAGAAAAAAAAAAAGAAAGGACCCTTTACTCTGAGGTGAAGGGGCCATCCCAGGGTAAGAGCCAGTCTAAGGAGTGCTCTGGGGCACAAGAACTGTGGGGGTGAGTATCAACTCTAACAGGTGACACTGGTGTGAGGTTGTCGGGTGATGTGAGGTGTAAGTGCAGGCCTGTGGCAGATCCCAGAGCTGTGCCTTGGAGGAAGCAGATCTGAGAAGTCAACTCCCTCCTGTGTTTGTCTGGTGCATGGGCTCCCCCACTACAACAGACAGGTGACATCGAGGGGGCATTAAGCTTCTGTGGTGAGAGACACTCATACCTGGATGAAGGGGGGGCAAGAGGCAAGATGCAGTCTCTACTGGACGCACTGCAGAGTAGGTGCTGCCAGCCCTGGGTGGGGATACTTAATATCATTCCAGCTCTAAGATACTGCAGGTTCCAAGCACCCTCCTCGACCTTCCAGCACCCACGCATAGGACCCTGTCAGGGACGGAGGATGCAGAGTTCACAAGGTGAGAATGTGGAGTCGGGAAGAAGGAAGTTGGCAGGGCCCAGAAGGGAAGGGAATCAGGAGGAGAGAGAACTAGCCTGTGAAACTGTAGGCAGCCAAGACCTCAAGCCCCCTCGCTTGCTCCATCATCTCATGAAACTTCATCTGGAAAACACTGCATATGAAGGTTGTCAGTTAGGGACCTCGCCTCAGAATGGAAAGGAAGAAGAATTGTGTAGGACACAGTAGTCTCCCTTCATCTGCGATTTCATTTTCCAAGGTTTTCAGTTACCTGTAGTCAAGCATGGTCCAAAACTATTAAATAGAAAATTCTAGGAATAACCCTCGCCTCAGAATGGAAAGGAAGAAGAATTGTGTAGGATACAGTAGTCTCCCTTCATCTGCGATTTCATTTTCCAAGGTTTTCAGTTACCTGTAGTCAAGCATGGTTCAAAACTATTAAATAGAAAATTCTAGGAATAAATAATTCATAAGTTTTAAGTTGCCAGCAGTTCTGTGTAGCATGATGAAATCTCACTCTGTCCCACTTTCTCCTGCCCAGGCATGAATCACCCCTTTGTCCACTGTATCCCTAAGCAGCTGTCTGGGTTATCAGAGTGCTTGTGTTCAAGTGATTCTTATGTTACTTAATAATGGCCCTCATGCACTAACCCAAAAAAAATTTACTCTGAGGTGAAGGGGCCATCCCAGGGTAAGAGCCAGTCTAAGGAGTGCTCTGGGGCACAAGAACTGTGGGGGTGAGTATCAACTCTAACAGGTGACACTGGTGTGAGGTTGTCGGGTGATGTGAGGTGTAAGTGCAGGCCTGTGGCAGATCCCAGAGCTGTGCCTTGGAGGAAGCAGATCTGAGAAGTCAACTCCCTCCTGTGTTTGTCTGGTGCATGGGCTCCCCCACTACAACAGACAGGTGACATCGAGGGGGCATTAAGCTTCTGTGGTGAGAGACACTCATACCTGGATGAAGGGGGGGCAAGAGGCAAGATGCAGTCTCTACTGGACGCACTGCAGAGTAGGTGCTGCCAGCCCTGGGTGGGGATACTTAATATCATTCCAGCTCTAAGATACTGCAGGTTCCAAGCACCCTCCTCGACCTTCCAGCACCCACGCATAGGACCCTGTCAGGGACGGAGGATGCAGAGTTCACAAGGTGAGAATGTGGAGTCGGGAAGAAGGAAGTTGGCAGGGCCCAGAAGGGAAGGGAATCAGGAGGAGAGAGAACTAGCCTGTGAAACTGTAGGCAGCCAAGACCTCAAGCCCCCTCGCTTGCTCCATCATCTCATGAAACTTCATCTGGAAAACACTGCATATGAAGGTTGTCAGTTAGGGACCTCGCCTCAGAATGGAAAGGAAGAAGAATTGTGTAGGACACAGTAGTCTCCCTTCATCTGCGATTTCATTTTCCAAGGTTTTCAGTTACCTGTAGTCAAGCATGGTCCAAAACTATTAAATAGAAAATTCTAGGAATAACCCTCGCCTCAGAATGGAAAGGAAGAAGAATTGTGTAGGATACAGTAGTCTCCCTTCATCTGCGATTTCATTTTCCAAGGTTTTCAGTTACCTGTAGTCAAGCATGGTTCAAAACTATTAAATAGAAAATTCTAGGAATAAATAATTCATAAGTTTTAAGTTGCCAGCAGTTCTGTGTAGCATGATGAAATCTCACTCTGTCCCACTTTCTCCTGCCCAGGCATGAATCACCCCTTTGTCCACTGTATCCCTAAGCAGCTGTCTGGGTTATCAGAGTGCTTGTGTTCAAGTGATTCTTATGTTACTTAATAATGGCCCCTCATGCACTAGTGATGCCATTCAGATATTCTTTTATTCTGCCTGATTTATAAATTAAACTTTATCATATGTATATAGATATAGGGAGGAAAAACTACATATGTTAATAGGATTCTGTGCTATTAAGGCTTTAGGCATTACCTGGGGGGCTTTGGAACATATCTGTCACAGGCAAGAGGGACTACTGTATATGCTAATATAATCCTGGGACTGGGAGTTAGGGTTTCTGAATTCTAGTTTCATTCTCTGCCTTAATTTTATATCTCTGAGGCTCTGACCTTCTCCTTCACAAAATGAAGGCTTGCACTAAGCACTTCCTCAGGTCCAGTTACTTACTCTTTAATAAATGTGTACTTAGTGTCCATTAAATGCTGATGAATGCAATAAGTCTTGAAACTACAGGGGTGAACAGATACAATACACAGGGTATAATGCCACTGGGAAGAAAAAGAGTCAATAAATAATTATGAATGTAATTCATACCATAATATTAATAGAAGTACAGGAGGCAACGAGAGCCACAAGGGTGGGGAGGCATCATGCTCTTTGAAGCATGCAGAGACTTCACTGAAGAAAGAATGTTTAAGACGGATAAGCAAGAGGTGGTTAAGTAAACTGTTTCTTGATCAGTGGGAGGGAGAAGAACAGGCTGAACAGAGACATGGAGAAAAGGCAGAAGAAAAGCAGGGCATCCCCTGCAGAGAGAAGAGCCTGGGCTGCAGTAGTGACTCTTGAACAGAAGCTGACTGTGTGAATAACACACACACACAGTGATAACAAATTTGGGGTAAAGGAAGTGGGTTCTTAGTGAAACATGAGAATATGATGACTTAAAATTGCAATACAGCAATGCAGACTCAGGAGCAGGGAGGAACAGTCAGCAGATGGATTGAGCATTTTCCCCAAACAGAAAGCCCGAGCTAAGGGTTTGGGACCAAGGATCTTGTTTTGAAAATCTCACTCTGTCCCACTTTCTCCTGCCCAGGCATGAATCACCCCTTTGTCCACTGTATCCCTAAGCAGCTGTCTGGGTTATCAGAGTGCTTGTGTTCAAGTGATTCTTATGTTACTTAATAATGGCCCTCATGCACTAGTGATGCCATTCAGATATTCTTTTATTCTGCCTGATTTATAAATTAAACTTTATCATATGTATATAGATATAGGGAGGAAAAACTACATATGTTAATAGGATTCTGTGCTATTAAGGCTTTAGGCATTACCTGGGGGGCTTTGGAACATATCTGTCACAGGCAAGAGGGACTACTGTATATGCTAATATAATCCTGGGACTGGGAGTTAGGGTTTCTGAATTCTAGTTTCATTCTCTGCCTTAATTTTATATCTCTGAGGCTCTGACCTTCTCCTTCACAAAATGAAGGCTTGCACTAAGCACTTCCTCAGGTCCAGTTACTTACTCTTTAATAAATGTGTACTTAGTGTCCATTAAATGCTGATGAATGCAATAAGTCTTGAAACTACAGGGGTGAACAGATACAATACACAGGGTATAATGCCACTGGGAAGAAAAAGAGTCAATAAATAATTATGAATGTAATTCATACCATAATATTAATAGAAGTACAGGAGGCAACGAGAGCCACAAGGGTGGGGAGGCATCATGCTCTTTGAAGCATGCAGAGACTTCACTGAAGAAAGAATGTTTAAGACGGATAAGCAAGAGGTGGTTAAGTAAACTGTTTCTTGATCAGTGGGAGGGAGAAGAACAGGCTGAACAGAGACATGGAGAAAAGGCAGAAGAAAAGCAGGGCATCCCCTGCAGAGAGAAGAGCCTGGGCTGCAGTAGTGACTCTTGAACAGAAGCTGACTGTGTGAATAACACACACACACAGTGATAACAAATTTGGGGTAAAGGAAGTGGGTTCTTAGTGAAACATGAGAATATGATGACTTAAAATTGCAATACAGCAATGCAGACTCAGGAGCAGGGAGGAACAGTCAGCAGATGGATTGAGCATTTTCCCCAAACAGAAAGCCCGAGCTAAGGGTTTGGGACCAAGGATCTTGTTTTGAAAATCACTGCAGGAAGCTCATGGGGATGTGAGACAGGGAGAGGAAGACAGCTGATAAAGGTCGTGTTGCCCTGTGGAAAACTGGAACTTATTCGTAATGGAGCCCCTCTGAGAGATGGAATAGATCATTCCCTCAGAGTTGCCTCCTGGTGAGTAACGAAACTGTGGTAGCTTCTCCAACGCCCATCCTTCGTTGGTTGGGAATTGCCCTGGTACAGCTAATTCCCCAGTACTGCTGGTCTAGGGGGCACAGAATGCCCTCAGGACCAGAGAATGCTCCAAGCAGAGACCCAGAAAGCCATGGGCTTTCGCCCAGCAGGGGAATGTCAGGCTGGGCAGAGGGGGTGGGAGTGCAGTAGAAACACTGTCCTCCGCAGTGTCTGGCTGAGTGGCTCGCTGAGCTGAGATGATGAGAAGAGCTAAGTTACTGGGAAAGAGCCTGACACGGGGAAAGACTGAAGATAAAAGGAGAAGGGGGTGACAGAGGATGAGACGGTTGGACAGTATCACTGATTCAATGGAAATGAGTTTGAGCAAACTCAGCGTGATAGAGAAGGACAGGGAAGCCTGGCATGCTGAAGTTCATGGGGTTGCAGAGTCAGACATGACTTTAGTGACTGAACCACAACAACAACAAGGAAAAGGACGTGAGAATAGAAAAAATTTCTGGAGAAAAATATAGTCACGAGAAGAGAGATATGGTAAAACCCAGTGCTTTCTAGCTCACAAAATAAATCCATAGATTCACAAAGTTTTAGCACTCAATATTTCACTTATCATCTTAATGAAGAAACTGGATCTGAGAGGAGTTAAGTCACGTGTCTAAAGTTTCACAGCCATCATAGGCCTGAGACTCCTAACATTTGCCCCAGTCTTCTTCTTTTGACCACTACATACTTCTTCACTAACATGACTTTCACCTTGAGAAGAAAGAAGGGAAAGAGGAAGTGGGTTCTTAGTGAAACATGAGAATATGATGACTTAAAATTGCAATACAGAAAGAAAAGGGGCAGGGAGGAACAGTCAGCAGATGGATTGAGCATTTTCCCCAAACAGAAAGCCCGAGCTAAGGGTTTGGGACCAAGGATCTTGTTTTGAAAATCACTGCAGGAAGCTCATGGGGATGTGAGACAGGGAGAGGAAGACAGCTGATAAAGGTCGTGTTGCCCTGTGGAAAACTGGAACTTATTCGTAATGGAGCCCCTCTGAGAGATGGAATAGATCATTCCCTCAGAGTTGCCTCCTGGTGAGTAACGAAACTGTGGTAGCTTCTCCAACGCCCATCCTTCGTTGGTTGGGAATTGCCCTGGTACAGCTAATTCCCCAGTACTGCTGGTCTAGGGGGCACAGAATGCCCTCAGGACCAGAGAATGCTCCAAGCAGAGACCCAGAAAGCCATGGGCTTTCGCCCAGCAGGGGAATGTCAGGCTGGGCAGAGGGGATGGGAGTGCAGTAGAAACACTGTCCTCCGCAGTGTCTGGCTGAGTGGCTCGCTGAGCTGAGATGATGAGAAGAGCTAAGTTACTGGGAAAGAGCCTGACACGGGGAAAGACTGAAGATAAAAGGAGAAGGGGGTGACAGAGGATGAGACGGTTGGACAGTATCACTGATTCAATGGAAATGAGTTTGAGCAAACTCAGCGTGATAGAGAAGGACAGGGAAGCCTGGCATGCTGAAGTTCATGGGGTTGCAGAGTCAGACATGACTTTAGTGACTGAACCACAACAACAACAAGGAAAAGGACGTGAGAATAGAAAAAATTTCTGGAGAAAAATATAGTCACGAGAAGAGAGATATGGTAAAACCCAGTGCTTTCTAGCTC
Source organism: Tragulus kanchil (assembly GCA_022376925.1). Lineage (NCBI taxonomy): Eukaryota > Metazoa > Chordata > Mammalia > Artiodactyla > Tragulidae > Tragulus > Tragulus kanchil. The sequence goes on along the minus strand of JAIOJX010000029.1, from coordinate 61,499,554 downwards.
ACAAAATAAATCCATAGATTCACAAAGTTTTAGCACTCAATATTTCACTTATCATCTTAATGAAGAAACTGGATCTGAGAGGAGTTAAGTCACGTGTCTAAAGTTTCACAGCCATCATAGGCCTGAGACTCCTAACATTTGCCCCAGTCTTCTTCTTTTGACCACTACATACTTCTTCACTAACATGACTTTCACCTTGAGAAGAAAGAAGGGAAAGAGGAAGAAGGGGAGGAGAATGGACGGGGCCAGAGAAGAAAGAGAAGGAGATGGAAGAGCAGAAGGAAGAGAAGAAGGAGAGGGAAAAGAAGAGGACAAACAGACAGGGAAACCATTGTGCATGATTATCTTCATCCAGACAGGATATAATCAGCCCCTGGAAAATGGGTTTAGAAGTGAAGACCAAAGACAGTAGCCAGAATGAAAAGGCCTACAGCTTCTTACAATGTAAATAAATACTTTCCTACAATAACTCCCTCTTTCTCATCTTCATATCTTATAAAATTTTGAAGAAGTATAAGTACCAAATTCCAGACAATTCTGCTACTGTATCCTTTTTTTAAAAAAAAAAAAAAAAAACCTTTATTTTACTTTTAACTTTTACAGAGTTTTGTTGTTTACAGACATGCATGTTCCCAGATCAGTCACATGTATATTCCCCCCTTCCGACCCCTCCCAATCATCACACAGCACCCCTGAAGGATCCCCTTTTCTCACATAGCAATGACTAGAGCTGTTTTCTTCATTTATGATAGTACAGGCCTTCATGCTACTTCCTTTGCACCTCCCACCCTCTGTTCCTTCTCAACAATGTCCATATGTCCACTGTCCATGTCTGTCTTTCCATTGCTTCACTGCGTGCACCATCATCACCATCCTGCTAGATTCCATATGTATGTGTTAATATACTGTATTTGTCCTTCTCTTTCTGACTGACTTCACTTTTTATGATATGTTGGTGGTCCAGTGGGTAAGGACACCGCCTTGCAGTGCTACTGTATTCTATATGTACATTAAGGTATATATCACATAAGGGAGAAAAGCCGGATTTCCTCAGTTTAGTAGTAAAAAGTGAGACTAAAGATGTAAGTGTATTCATGTATCAGTAGTCCTCCAAACAATTAACATATACCAGAAGAGCAACATTTTACTAAGCCCAGGTACTTCATGGGCTTTTAGGTAATGACTTAAAGAGCTAAAAACACAATGTTAACACAACATGCAATCATCTATACGAGGACAAAGCTCTCAAACTATATTTTACTAGCAGTCTAAAATTATATCCCCTAATACAAGAACATGGCTTTAGTCACCAGAGAGATTCTGCTGGCACAGAAGGATTTATTCATGGAGAGTAAGAAGATTCTAAATATTAGAACTTTAAATTTGAATGGTGATTTTCCCTGCCTGGACAATAATTATTTATATATAAATGAGGACGAAACTATGCCATGATAAGATAAGAGAACATCTACAAATTAAGGATACATTGTAAGGAACTGAAACTTTTACATAAGATAAACAATAAGATTTTTCATTGAAAATATCTAATATACTAAATATACACCTGAGTGAGGTTAAATGGAATAATAAGTCACTATAACTGCTGCTGTCATCCATTTTAAAAAGAAAACTGTTATGGAGGAGTTATTGTAATCATAGCAGAGTTTTCTAGAGGCCCAGGTGAGTTTTTGGCCTATATGTCAACCCTTTCTAAACTCTTCGCAGAATTATTTACTATGCTCAAATATTTCTATTTAAACAGCTTTGAAAGCAGCCCAGGTGAGTTTTTGGCCTAATCCCCCCCTGAAGGATCCCCCTTTCTCACAGAGCAATGACTAGAGCTATTTTCTTCACTTATGATAGTACAGGCCTTCATGCTACTTCCTTATACACCTCCCACCCTCTGTTCCTTCTCAACAATGTCCATATGTCCACTGTCCATATCTGTCTTTCTGTCGCTTCACTGCATGCATCATCATCACCATCCTGCTGGATTACATATATATGTGTTAATATACTGTATTTGTCCTTCTCTTTCTGACTGACTTCACTTTTGATGATATGTTGGTGGTCCAGTGGGTAAGGACACCGCCTTGCAGTGCTACTGTATTCTATATGTACATTAAGGTATATATCACATAAGGGAGAAAAGCCGGATTTCCTCAGTTTAGTAGTAAAAAGTGAGACTAAAGATGTAAGTGTATTCATGTATCAGTAGTCCTCCAAACAATTAACATATACCAGAAGAGCAACATTTTACTAAGCCCAGGTACTTCATGGGCTTTTAGGTAATGACTTAAAGAGCTAAAAACACAATGTTAACACAACATGCAATCATCTATACGAGGACAAAGCTCTCAAACTATATTTTACTAGCAGTCTAAAATTATATCCCCTAATACAAGAACATGGCTTTAGTCACCAGAGAGATTCTGCTGGCACAGAAGGATTTATTCATGGAGAGTAAGAAGATTCTAAATATTAGAACTTTAAATTTGAATGGTGTTTTTCCCCTGCCTGGACAATAATTATTTATATATAAATGAGGACGAAACTATGCCATGATAAGATAAGAGAACATCTACAAATTAAGGATACATTGTAAGGAACTGAAACTTTTACATAAGATAAACAATAAGATTTTTCATTGAAAATATCTAATATACTAAATATACACCTGAGTGAGGTTAAATGGAATAATAAGTCACTATAACTGCTGCTGTCATCCATTTTAAAAAGAAAACTGTTATGGAGGAGTTATTGTAATCATAGCAGAGTTTTCTAGAGGCCCAGGTGAGTTTTTGGCCTATATGTCAACCCTTTCTAAACTCTTCGCAGAATTATTTACTATGCTCAAATATTTCTATTGAAACAGCTTTGAAAGATCACAGTCAACCCTGGATAGCTCATACATTTTAAAATCCTACTTTTGTCAAACTGATTTATGATTTTGAATTGGACTCACTTCAATTTGATTTATGTTTCTGCTCTCGGTCAGCGCTATGGATACTTACCATAGCTGAGTTATCACAGAGAAAGAAGATCCACAGAGATAGGGACGATATACCTCTCAAAGGACAATTAATGGGAAACAACAGAACAAGACTTGTCCTTTGCTTTCAGGGACCCATGAGCTCCGGGAAGCAAGCGTCTTGTAGTATCAGACATGAATTAGAGTGTGGACTCCACTGAGATAAGCAAACAGATATATCCGGTGCCTTCCAGGAATGTGACTGATTCCATAAAGTTCCTTTTGAAGTTTCAAAGAATGGCTGAGTTCAGAAACCATTTAAGACTCATCACTTATAACCAGTAAATGATATTACAATCGTGCTCAGTGTGCCTTACTACAGAGCAAGAGCCATGACAGTTGTCTTGATTTTGCCCATTTTAAATAGACATTTTTCTTGTCCCAGGGAGACATAGTTACCAAGGTTTGAAGGAGAAAAATGTGTAACACAATATTGTACCATCAATATTCACAGAAAATTCCTAGCTAACAAACTTGAGAACTGGATAGTAAATTACAAAGACTATTTTAAATACTTTTTTCACTTTTGATCTGCCAATATCACACATATTCCCCAAAACTTTATTGTCCCTGTTAAGCATAGTTTAACTATTGGGTTGACCAAAAAGTTCATTCAGGTTTTTCCATAAGCTAGCCTATGGAAAAAGCTGAGCAAACTTTTTGGCCAACCCAATATTTTCGTTTATCTTTTTATTGTTAGTTCATTACGCTATTTGAATTCTACATATCTAAAACAAAAATATCACCTGAGTGAGGTTAAATGGAATAATAAGTCACTATAACTGCTGCTGTCATCCATTTTAAAAAGAAAACTGTTATGGAGGAGTTATTGTAATCATAGCAGAGTTTTCTAGAGGCCCAGGTGAGTTTTGGCCTATATGTCAACCCTTTCTAAACTCTTCGCAGAATTATTTACTATACTCAAATATTTCTATTGAAACAGCTTTGAAAGATCACAGTCAACCCTGGATAGCTCATACATTTTAAAATCCTACTTTTGTCAAACTGATTTATGATTTTGAATTGGACTCACTTCAATTTGATTTATGTTTCTGCTCTCGGTCAGCGCTATGGATACTTACCATAGCTGAGTTATCACAGAGAAAGAAGATCCACAGAGATAGGGACGATATACCTCTCAAAGGACAATTAATGGGAAACAACAGAACAAGACTTGTCCTTTGCTTTCAGGGACCCATGAGCTCCGGGAAGCAAGCGTCTTGTAGTATCAGACATGAATTAGAGTGTGGACTCCACTGAGATAAGCAAACAGATATATCCGGTGCCTTCCAGGAATGTGACTGATTCCATAAAGTTCCTTTTGAAGTTTCAAAGAATGGCTGAGTTCAGAAACCATTTAAGACTCATCACTTATAACCAGTAAATGATATTACAATCGTGCTCAGTGTGCCTTACTACAGAGCAAGAGCCATGACAGTTGTCTTGATTTTGCCCATTTTAAATAGACATTTTTCTTGTCCCAGGGAGACATAGTTACCAAGGTTTGAAGGAGAAAAATGTGTAACACAATATTGTACCATCAATATTCACAAAAAATTTCCCTAGCTAACAAACTTGAGAACTGGATAGTAAATTACAAAGACTATTTTAAATACTTTTTTCACTTTTGATCTGCCAATATCACACATATTCCCCAAAACTTTATTGTCCCTGTTAAGCATAGTTTAACTATTGGGTTGACCAAAAAGTTCATTCAGGTTTTTCCATAAGCTAGCCTATGGAAAAAGCTGAGCAAACTTTTTGGCCAACCCAATATTTTCTTTTATCTTTTTATTGTTAGTTCATTACGCTATTTGAATTCTACATATCTAAAACAAAAATATAGACTGTAGGTTTGTAACAAGGATGTCAATATCTTCTTGGATTATCACCCAACAGTGCAATGATAATATTCTCAAAATGGTCTTTTGCCTATCTTTGATTTACAAAGCTTGCAAGCATTACCTCTTTTACAGTTATGGTGCAGTTTCTTCAAATTGCTGCTGTTATTACCTCCCAGGAAACCACCAAAAGTTAGTTTGAAGAATACACTTTGAAAATGTTTGAGAGGAAAATTATTTCCACTGAATAGTTGTAGAAAACAGAAATATACCATAATTTTCAAGGACCCTGTGGGTGCCAGAAAATGTGCTTGTCTAAGTAGATACAGAAGTATATAAAGCAAGACCATAAAATTTTACATTTTTATAAACTTAAAACTATGACCACCAGTAACTCTCTGGCCACTTTCTTCCTTCTGGATAGCAACATAGAAATAATAGGGTACCCAGATAGTTATGAAAGCTTACTCCTTACAGATCTTCAATCAAGAATGTAGCCTTGTCTTTGGCCAGTTTATATACAGTTCTCTAATCAGAAAGAATGCACTAAATCAATCATAAAAGCCTAATCTTTTCCTGTAATTTTATATAAATTAAACATCACACTGTTGACAAATATATAGTCAGAGTTTTTTCCAGTAGTCAGGGATAGATGTGAGAGTTGGAGCATAAACAAGGCTGAGCACCGAAGAATTGATGCTTTCAAGTTGTGGTGCTAGAGAAGACTCTTGGGAGTCCCTTGGACTGCAAGGAGATCAAAACAGATCAAACCTGAGGGAAATCAACCCCTAATATTCATTGGAAGGAATCATGCTGATGCTGAAGCTCCAATACTTTGGCCACGTGATATGAAGAACTGACACACTGGAAAAGACCCTGATGCTGGGAATGGATGACAACAACAGCCTGTCCAATCTCAGAAGATGGTTCCATTGACCTCAGGAGATCTCTGGCAGCCTTAACTCTCCTAGCTAGTTGTTGCTGTTCAGTCACTAGGTTGTGTCCAACTCTTTGTGACACCATGAACTGCAACACGCCAGGCTCCTCTCTCCTCCACTGTCTCCTGGAGTTCTCAAATTCATGCCCATTTAGTCAGTGATCCTTGCTAGTAGGCCTGATACTCTTATGAAACTAACCAGAATAATTTTGCACTTCCCCAAATTATCAGACACTTAATCACTTGAAAGCAATACTAAATTCTAGTAAGGACCAGTGAAACTTTTTTGAAGTGCAAGGATTAAAACTAAACAAGGCTCCTGAGAAAGCTGGGTGACACATTCCCTATCTCATCCTAACAAACTGTGCACTCAGTTCAAGTTTGCATTTTAGTAAAATGACCAGTTATGACAGATATTAGACAATGTTGTTGAAGCAGCAAGTGCCAAACCTCTCATGCACTGCTATTACAGCAGAATGGAAAATATTTACTATTTTAAAAAAAAAAAGGACCCTGTGGGTGCCAGAAAATGTGCTTGTCTAAGTAGATACAGAAGTATATAAAGCAAGACCATAAAATTTTACATTTTTATAAACTTAAAACTATGACCACCAGTAACTCTCTGGCCACTTTCTTCCTTCTGGATAGCAACATAGAAATAATAGGGTACCCAGATAGTTATGAAAGCTTACTCCTTACAGATCTTCAATCAAGAATGTAGCCTTGTCTTTGGCCAGTTTATATACAGTTCTCTAATCAGAAAGAATGCACTAAATCAATCATAAAAGCCTAATCTTTTCCTGTAATTTTATATAAATTAAACATCACACTGTTGACAAATATATAGTCAGAGTTTTTTCCAGTAGTCAGGGATAGATGTGAGAGTTGGAGCATAAACAAGGCTGAGCACCGAAGAATTGATGCTTTCAAGTTGTGGTGCTAGAGAAGACTCTTGGGAGTCCCTTGGACTGCAAGGAGATCAAAACAGATCAAACCTGAGGGAAATCAACCCCTAATATTCATTGGAAGGAATCATGCTGATGCTGAAGCTCCAATACTTTGGCCACGTGATATGAAGAACTGACACACTGGAAAAGACCCTGATGCTGGGAATGGATGACAACAACAGCCTGTCCAATCTCAGAAGATGGTTCCATTGACCTCAGGAGATCTCTGGCAGCCTTAACTCTCCTAGCTAGTTGTTGCTGTTCAGTCACTAGGTTGTGTCCAACTCTTTGTGACACCATGAACTGCAACACGCCAGGCTCCTCTCTCCTCCACTGTCTCCTGGAGTTCTCAAATTCATGCCCATTTAGTCAGTGATCCTTGCTAGTAGGCCTGATACTCTTATGAAACTAACCAGAATAATTTTGCACTTCCCCAAATTATCAGACACTTAATCACTTGAAAGCAATACTAAATTCTAGTAAGGACCAGTGAAACTTTTTTGAAGTGCAAGGATTAAAACTAAACAAGGCTCCTGAGAAAGCTGGGTGACACATTCCCTATCTCATCCTAACAAACTGTGCACTCAGTTCAAGTTTGCATTTTAGTAAAATGACCAGTTATGACAGATATTAGACAATGTTGTTGAAGCAGCAAGTGCCAAACCTCTCATGCCCATGGCTTCTCGTATCTCACTGCTCTTTGTCACATGACTGAGATGATACAGCAGAAGGCTGCTAATAGCACTCAGAGAAAGCAATGATTCAATACAGAGTATAGCAACTACTACATTTTGTTTCATGTTGTATCAAGAGATTTAATGACTCATTTGGATGTTTCTGCAAGACAGATTCCTCTGACAGCTTATTTTAGTGCACTAGAAGAGACGAAAAAGAAACATTCATTTCAGATTCTTCCAGGCTCCTGTAGCTTTAACAGGTGCCAGGGCAAAACTTGATTATCCTGGTTGGGAAGATGTTTTTCCAAAGTAGTGGAAATGTTCACACTGCATGATGCTTTGCTTTCTCAATAAGTCCGACATTTCAGTGCTTTGTTGCAAACTAAAATCCTAGGATTACACTGGACTGTGGTATGAGATTTTGTCCAATACACAACAAGCCACAAAGAAAGGGGGAAAAAAGGCAACTGACAGACTTGTTAATATATACCTTGTAACTAAGGTCACTTTATGACAGTCACTAAGCACAGGGAGCAGCAGAGCCAGTTTTCAGACAACCATGGACAGTTGCTAGAATACTGCCTACCAGGCCAGCCTACATAATGATAATTCAGGGTGGACATTAACCAGAAAGCCAAGCACATTTGCTTTGTCTACTCTTTATTCCAAAGGCCCAAGCCTTTTTTTTCATATGAAACCATTGACCTCAGGAGATCTCTGGCAGCCTTAACTCTCCTAGCTAGTTGTTGCTGTTCAGTCACTAGGTTGTGTCCAACTCTTTGTGACACCATGAACTGCAACACGCCAGGCTCCTCTCCTCCACTGTCTCCTGGAGCTCTCAAATTCATGCCCATTTAGTCAGTGATCCTTGCTAGTAGGCCTGATACTCTTATGAAACTAACCAGAATAATTTTGCACTTCCCCAAATTATCAGACACTTAATCACTTGAAAGCAATACTAAATTCTAGTAAGGACCAGTGAAACTTTTTTGAAGTGCAAGGATTAAAACTAAACAAGGCTCCTGAGAAAGCTGGGTGACACATTCCCTATCTCATCCTAACAAACTGTGCACTCAGTTCAAGTTTGCATTTTAGTAAAATGACCAGTTATGACAGATATTAGACAATGTTGTTGAAGCAGCAAGTGCCAAACCTCTCATGCCCATGGCTTCTCGTATCTCACTGCTCTTTGTCACATGACTGAGATGATACAGCAGAAGGCTGCTAATAGCACTCAGAGAAAGCAATGATTCAATACAGAGTATAGCAACTACTACATTTTGTTTCATGTTGTATCAAGAGATTTAATGACTCATTTGGATGTTTCTGCAAGACAGATTCCTCTGACAGCTTATTTTAGTGCACTAGAAGAGACGAAAAAGAAACATTCATTTCAGATTCTTCCAGGCTCCTGTAGCTTTAACAGGTGCCAGGGCAAAACTTGATTATCCTGGTTGGGAAGATGTTTTTCCAAAGTAGTGGAAATGTTCACACTGCATGATGCTTTGCTTTCTCAATAAGTCCGACATTTCAGTGCTTTGTTGCAAACTAAAATCCTAGGATTACACTGGACTGTGGTATGAGATTTTGTCCAATACACAACAAGCCACAAAGAAAGGGGGAAAAAAGGCAACTGACAGACTTGTTAATATATACCTTGTAACTAAGGTCACTTTATGACAGTCACTAAGCACAGGGAGCAGCAGAGCCAGTTTTCAGACAACCATGGACAGTTGCTAGAATACTGCCTACCAGGCCAGCCTACATAATGATAATTCAGGGTGGACATTAACCAGAAAGCCAAGCACATTTGCTTTGTCTACTCTTTATTCCTAAATGGACTGCATTCCACGCCCAAATGTTTTGTCTAAATGCCTTGATTTATATTTTGAATTTCTATTTAAGGAAATTATGCATCTGCTTCACTTTTAGAAATCAAGATCTAACCAGGGGTTACTGGCAGCCACTGGAAAAATATAGCAATAGCCTGTTAAGGGTTGAATAACTATTGGATCCAACTAAATTATCATTATGCTCAAAGGTTTGCAGTCTTTCTGGAAGTTGAAAGGTGTCAAACATATGTGCATGTCACCATATCCTTCTCATTCTACTCCTCTTTGTTTTATTAATAGAAGTTTAAAATCCAGGTGTATTTTTCATAAATGTAATAGCCATTGCCCTAGTTAGGAACTGCATCAGAAATAGGAATTTTATTCTGAAAAAGTACTTGGAGGTCACTTGTGGAAATTACCATAATCAATTGGTCATCATATATTACACTGATATACATTCAGAAAAACTATGAATGTTTTATGCATTCTATAATTTGTTAGAAAACAGCATGTTCCCATGTAAAATATTCATTTATATATAACTTAACCCTTAGTAGAACATACTTGGAAATAGATTTCTATTTCATGTTATTTATTTATTTATCCTTAGAAAAATAGGCATAGATCCATTGAAGCAAGTTATGAGGGAGGGTCAGAAAATCATGTTCTGGACACAAACAACATTTTCAACACTATGTAGCCATGCATAATTAATTTTAGATAAAGACATCCAAAGGTGATCTGATATATCAAAAGACAAGTAGTCTTTTAAAGCAAATGAATTTAATCTCATCATTTTATAATTTCCATTTCTAAATTTTTCACCTTCCCCTCCATAGATGTAAGCATGGCTGAAATTTGGAATCAACTATACTCTAACACAGTAAAAGCAGCAGAGATTTTGTCAAAAAACCCAAAGAAAGGGGGAAAAAAGGCAACTGACAGACTTGTTAATATATACCTTGTAACTAAGGTCACTTTATGACAGTCACTAAGCACAGGGAGCAGCAGAGCCAGTTTTCAGACAACCATGGACAGTTGCTAGAATACTGCCTACCAGGCCAGCCTACATAATGATAATTCAGGGTGGACATTAACCAGAAAGCCAAGCACATTTGCTTTGTCTACTCTTTATTCCTAAATGGACTGCATTCCACGCCCAAATGTTTTGTCTAAATGCCTTGATTTATATTTTGAATTTCTATTTAAGGAAATTATGCATCTGCTTCACTTTTAGAAATCAAGATCTAACCAGGGGTTACTGGCAGCCACTGGAAAAATATAGCAATAGCCTGTTAAGGGTTGAATAACTATTGGATCCAACTAAATTATCATTATGCTCAAAGGTTTGCAGTCTTTCTGGAAGTTGAAAGGTGTCAAACATATGTGCATGTCACCATATCCTTCTCATTCTACTCCTCTTTGTTTTATTAATAGAAGTTTAAAATCCAGGTGTATTTTTCATAAATGTAATAGCCATTGCCCTAGTTAGGAACTGCATCAGAAATAGGAATTTTATTCTGAAAAAGTACTTGGAGGTCACTTGTGGAAATTACCATAATCAATTGGTCATCATATATTACACTGATATACATTCAGAAAAACTATGAATGTTTTATGCATTCTATAATTTGTTAGAAAACAGCATGTTCCCATGTAAAATATTCATTTATATATAACTTAACCCTTAGTAGAACATACTTGGAAATAGATTTCTATTTCATGTTATTTATTTATTTATCCTTAGAAAAATAGGCATAGATCCATTGAAGCAAGTTATGAGGGAGGGTCAGAAAATCATGTTCTGGACACAAACAACATTTTCAACACTATGTAGCCATGCATAATTAATTTTAGATAAAGACATCCAAAGGTGATCTGATATATCAAAAGACAAGTAGTCTTTTAAAGCAAATGAATTTAATCTCATCATTTTATAATTTCCATTTCTAAATTTTTCACCTTCCCCTCCATAGATGTAAGCATGTCTGAAATTTAGGAATCAACTATACTCTAACAAATATAAGACTTCCCCACTTTCTCCTAAAAATACCAGTAACACATAAAATAAATCAATTCAAATGTTCTACTGAATACCTGCATTATCCAACTCATACTGCCTTTAGTAAGGGAGCATTTGAAATTACATGAATTAAACTAAGAAGGTGACAGATGGCTTAATAAGCTAATATTAGTTCATGAATTAATAAACATGGTGTACTGGTTTTCCATTGCTATGTAAGAAATTTAGTGGCTGAAAACAACAAACATGTATTATCTTCCAGTTTCTGTGAATCGACACCAGGTGCAGCACAGCTTGATGTGTCTGGCTCAGAGTCTTTATGAAATTGCAGTCAAGCTGCTGCCTGGGGTCAAGTTCTTATCACACAACCAGACTGACGCCCTTCCAAGGTGCATCAGGTGGCAGTGGGCAGGCCTCAGAACACCTGCATCGAAGCTCACTCACTTGTCCCTCCTCACAACATAGCAATTCTGTTTCTACATAGAGTAAATGACCCAAGACAGAGCAAGAGAGAACAGTCAAACTAAAAGTCATCGTCTCTTTTCCACCTGACCTTGCAAGTGACATCCCGTATTGCTTTACCATATTCTGTTCATCACCAAGTCAGTAAATCCAGCTCACACTCAGGGGAAGGGAATCATACAACAGTGTGAACACTAGGAGATAGGAATCATCCTGGGTGAAGGTAAAGACTCCGTTTCATAAATTGTGTTGAAAGTCTCTTGGAAATACATCCTCTAAATCTCAGTTTGGCTTCATCAGCAGTCATTGTTTGTGATCATTGATTCAAATATCCTATATCAATATGGCCAATTCAGTTATTTGCATCTCCTGACTAAAGGTTCAAGCACACTTACATATAATGTATTCTTTCATATAGTGTAAGCTATATCTTCCAAGATGAGCCATTTTTAGCATTGTGAAAAAACAACTTGAACTTTCTTCAATATTTAAAATCATCTTTGTGAGTAATTTCTACTTATCAAACAATGTTTAAGTGTTAAATTACATTGTTTGGACATAAGACTATGAAATCCTCTGATAAGATATTAGTAAACCAAATCTGGTGAAGAATAACTTTCATTTAAGTTTGGTAAGAATATTCTAGTAGAAAGGAATTAAACTTGAAACAGTTTTTTCAAAAATGTATTATCTTCCAGTTTCTGTGAATCGACACCAGGTGCAGCACAGCTTGATGTGTCTGGCTCAGAGTCTTTATGAAATTGCAGTCAAGCTGCTGCCTGGGGTCAAGTTCTTATCACACAACCAGACTGACGCCCTTCCAAGGTGCATCAGGTGGCAGTGGGCAGGCCTCAGAACACCTGCATCGAAGCTCACTCACTTGTCCCTCCTCACAACATAGCAATTCTGTTTCTACATAGAGTAAATGACCCAAGACAGAGCAAGAGAGAACAGTCAAACTAAAAGTCATCGTCTCTTTTCCACCTGACCTTGCAAGTGACATCCCGTATTGCTTTACCATATTCTGTTCATCACCAAGTCAGTAAATCCAGCTCACACTCAGGGGAAGGGAATCATACAACAGTGTGAACACTAGGAGATAGGAATCATCCTGGGTGAAGGTAAAGACTCCGTTTCATAAATTGTGTTGAAAGTCTCTTGGAAATACATCCTCTAAATCTCAGTTTGGCTTCATCAGCAGTCATTGTTTGTGATCATTGATTCAAATATCCTATATCAATATGGCCAATTCAGTTATTTGCATCTCCTGACTAAAGGTTCAAGCACACTTACATATAATGTATTCTTTCATATAGTGTAAGCTATATCTTCCAAGATGAGCCATTTTTAGCATTGTGAAAAAACAACTTGAACTTTCTTCAATATTTAAAATCATCTTTGTGAGTAATTTCTACTTATCAAACAATGTTTAAGTGTTAAATTACATTGTTTGGACATAAGACTATGAAATCCTCTGATAAGATATTAGTAAACCAAATCTGGTGAAGAATAACTTTCATTTAAGTTTGGTAAGAATATTCTAGTAGAAAGGAATTAAACTGTAGATAGAAACAGACAAAAATGTAAAAGAGTTGGAAAATTTGATTCATTCCAGATATATCATTACCTAGTCTTTTTAAATAAAAAATGGCAAAATAAGAGTATCAAAAATATGCATAATATTCATATCTGTCATTCATATAGCTGTCACACAATTTATTATTTCCTCAAAGTAAAAACTTTTACTCAAATCTTGCTCTAAATCACTTATTCTTTACATAAGCAGCATCAAGGATTAAAATTTCAATGAGTTACCACTTCTGACCCTCACAGGTTTGTAAAGGATCTTTTTCTACACGTGTATATCAGTCTGTTGCATTTTTAGCTCTCTTTCTTGAGACAAGTAATGGGATCAGACCATCAGAATCACAGTAGATCCTACTACTTTTTTTTTTTTAATAGGAAGGGATCAGGTTAATCCTGTGACCCATTGGTATTACAGAAGATGTCATGCTTGGAGGACTAAATCATTTCAAAACATTTGTCTCCCTGACCTGGCTCCCGCCTGTGGATGGTTCTGAATTGAAACTGTTGCATGTGACAAAAAACAGATTCTAATGGCTATGCATATCTGCAAAGATCACACCTCATAATACAATAGTCTTCTCAAGGCTTTCAGAATACACTCTGTTACAATGATTCATCATTTTCAAGAATGCCGTTTTTAAAATTTTTCTAGCAATCACATAAGGCACATGCTGAGAATGCTGAGAACTAGGTAATTTTAAATAGAGGTAACTTTATTTTCCTAACTGCTTTCATTATATACATAGAAGATAATGTTTACAGATTATTCATAAATCATAATACAAGTTCACATAAGAATTGTTCACAAAGGTATATGCACACACACATTGTATATTGAAGCTTGCACATACTGTGTGTGAAGAATAATGAAAGAGCTTTTCATCTCAAATGATTCTGAAGCATAGTTTTACCAAAGCATAAAGGGCCCATGTATGAATTTATGTACATCAAATTGCTAGGATTTACAAATAAACAACTTTAAAAGGAAACAATGAGTGCTAAGAAGTAAGCCTCACTTAAAAATGTAACTTCAGATAGCTATTGTCATTGTGCTGTGAGAATAGGGGACTCTGCAGGGGCACTGTGCGATGGCCTGGAGGGGTGGGATGGGGAGGATATACATATGACTAATCTGGGATTATACATATCTGTAAACAACAAAACTCTCAAAAGCAAAATAAAATTAAAAAAAAAAAGAACTTCATTCCAGGGCTTCCCTGGTGGTCCAGTGGGTGAAGAGTCCACCTTGCAGTGCAAGGGGCACCAGTTCGATCCCTAGCTGGGGAAGATTCCATATGCCACAAAGCAGCTGGACCAGTGTGTCCAATTATGAGCCAGTGCTCTGGAGCACATGTGCCCAGAGCCAGTGCTCTGCAGCAAGAGAGGCTGCTGCAATGGGAGGCCCACACAGGCGAAAGATAAAGATGGATAATAAATAAATAAATAAATAAAAAATCAATAAAAAGAGGCCAAAATTTTTTAGAAATGTAACTTCATTCCATATGCCAAAAAAGTAAAACTCTGATTACAAAAAATAGTAATAATAACATTAATGTTTAATTCCTTCTAGAAAAGTAGCTCTTTTAACTGTTGTTTGAATTCATCCACTTTAAATTTGAAGTGACATGGCTGTCGTTTTCTCTAGGGATGATTCCTTAATGTGAAGACAAAGCATCATTCAAGAACCTTTTACATATGCAAGTTATTAGTGACTTCTTTATTGTGGCTTCTCTTACTGTGGAGCATAAGATCTAGGGCATGCGCACTTTAGTAGTTGCACCACTCAGCTCAGTAGTTGCCGCTCCCGGACTATAGAGCACGGTCTCAATAGTTGTGGCTTTTTCGGGGAATTCCTGGATGTCTAAAATAGAGGGCTTTTTTCAAAATGGAGTCACTTAGGCATCACACACCCAATCTGTTAAGTCAAGTTTCCATTTGTATGTTTGAAAAACTTTAATCTGGTCTTGGTGAGGCATAAATTTAATAATAAAAAAAAAAATAGTTGTGGCACATGGGCTTAGTTGTTCCATTGCATGTGGGATTTTCCTGGACCAGGGATCAAACCCCTGTTTCCTGCATTGCCAGGTGGATTCTTATCTCCTCAGCCACCAGGCAAGCCCAGAAGATCAGTGTTTGAGAAAGAGTATCTTTAGTTTAGTAGTTATTTCAGCTTTCCACAAAATAACAACTTTCACATATAGAAACATACATTACCCAAAGATAAGGGTGTCACAGTGAATGTTTTTTGGATTACCTACTGTATTTTGTCTCTACTTCATGCTTTCATGGCGCTTCCCAGGTGGCTTATTGGTAAAGAATCTGCCTGCCAAGTAGGAAGCATGGGTTCAAGGACTGGGAAGATCCCCTGCAGCAAGAAATGGCAACCCACTCCAGTTTTCTTGCCTGGGAAATCCCATGGTCAGAAGAGCCTGGTGGACTACAGTCTATGGGGCTGCAAAAGAATAGGATACAATTTAGCAGCTAAACAGCAGCAGCACTTTCATGTGTTTTGCCCTAACGATTCAATTCAATTATTACTCCTCCTTGATATAACACCACTTACCTGATTTTGACTGGAAAATACTGGTATTTTCAGGAGTTTTCCCTTCCTTTACTAGTTTTCCTCCATTTCTTACCATAATTAATCTCTGACAAACACCTGAATCAAAAAAAAAAAAAAACTTTCATATACTTCGTTTTAATATTCCTATGTCCATATTTAAATTACAAATCTTGTTTGACTTATTATGGGGCTAAGTCCCAAAAAACCCATTGCAAATTAAAGGTACTGCAAGTTAAAAATGTTTCTAACACATCTAACCTATGGGACATCATAGCCTAGCCTAGCCTAGCCTACTTAAATGTGCTCACAATAGGGTACAATTAGACAAAATCATCTAACTCTAAGCCTATTTTATGATAAGGTGTTGTCTATCTCATGCAATTGATTGAATATTTCCCTAAAGGTGAGAAGCGTGTGCATGCTTAGTCTCTCGGCTGTGTCCAACTCTGTGATCCTATGAACTGTTGCCCACAAGTTTCTCTGGCCGTAAGATTCTCCAGGCAAGAATACTGGAGTGGGTAGCCATTCCCTTCTCCAGGGGCTCTTCTCAGATCAGGGATGTAACCTGGGTTTCCTGAATTGCCAGGTGGATTCTTATCTCCTCAGCCACCAGGCAAGCCCAGAAGATCAGTGTTTGAGAAAGAGTATCTTTAGTTTAGTAGTTATTTCAGCTTTCCACAAAATAACAACTTTCACATATAGAAACATACATTACCCAAAGATAAGGGTGTCACAGTGAATGTTTTTTGGATTACCTACTGTATTTTGTCTCTACTTCATGCTTTCATGGCGCTTCCCAGGTGGCTTATTGGTAAAGAATCTGCCTGCCAAGTAGGAAGCATGGGTTCAAGGACTGGGAAGATCCTGCAGCAAGAAATGGCAACCCACTCCAGTTTTCTTGCCTGGGAAATCCCATGGTCAGAAGAGCCTGGTGGACTACAGTCTATGGGGCTGCAAAGAATAGGATACAATTTAGCAGCTAAACAGCAGCAGCACTTTCATGTGTTTTGCCCTAACGATTCAATTCAATTATTACTCCTCCTTGATATAACACCACTTACCTGATTTTGACTGGAAAATACTGGTATTTTCAGGAGTTTTCCCTTCCTTTACTAGTTTTCCTCCATTTCTTACCATAATTAATCTCTGACAAACACCTGAATCAAAAAAAAAAAAAAACTTTCATATACTTCGTTTTAATATTCCTATGTCCATATTTAAATTACAAATCTTGTTTGACTTATTATGGGGCTAAGTCCCAAAAAACCCATTGCAAATTAAAGGTACTGCAAGTTAAAAATGTTTCTAACACATCTAACCTATGGGACATCATAGCCTAGCCTAGCCTAGCCTACTTAAATGTGCTCACAATAGGGTACAATTAGACAAAATCATCTAACTCTAAGCCTATTTTATGATAAGGTGTTGTCTATCTCATGCAATTGATTGAATATTTCCCTAAAGGTGAGAAGCGTGTGCATGCTTAGTCTCTCGGCTGTGTCCAACTCTGTGATCCTATGAACTGTTGCCCACAAGTTTCTCTGGCCGTAAGATTCTCCAGGCAAGAATACTGGAGTGGGTAGCCATTCCCTTCTCCAGGGGCTCTTCTCAGATCAGGGATGTAACCTGGGTTTCCTGAATTGCAGGCTGATGCTTTACTATCTGAGCCACCAAAGAAGCCCTAAAGTGGAGAGACAGAATAGCTATAGGGGTTACAGAATGACTGCAAGTGTTTCTGTAGCAGAGCTGACAGGGAGCTGCACCTCTCTGCTACCACCCAGGATCACAGCAGAGAATCATACAGCATATCGCTGACCCAGGAAAAGACCAAAATTCAAAGGACAGCTTTGCTCAAGGCTTCTAGAGCTCACACCATCATAAAATCAAATATTATAAATCAAACCACTATAAGGAGCACTATCTGTTCCTGAGCAGTCTCTGCAGATTTTTTGTGACAGTAAAGTAAATTTATTGGCAACAAAGGATTACGAGCTCTATTAATCTCCTAGGGTTGCCACAACAAAATGTCAAAAATATTGTGGCTTAAAAAGGTTTGTCCTTGGGCTTCCCCTGGTGGTCCAGTGGATAAGGACACCGCCTTGCAGTGCAAGGGGCACCGGTTCGATCCCTGGCCTGGGAAGATCCCACGTGCCGCGGAGCGGCTGGACAGATGTGTCCAATCAACGAGCCGGAGCTCTGGAGCGCATGCGCCCAGAGCCGGTGCTCTGCGACAACAGACGCCACCGCGATGGGAGGCCCACAGGAGCCAAAGAACAAACAGATGAAAATAGAGAAATGAAAGACCAATAGAAGTGGCCCGCCCGCTCCCCTCCCTCCCCAACCCAACCCCCCGCCCAAAATAAATAAATAAATAAATCTTAAAAAAAAAAAAAAAGTTTGTCCTTATAATTCTGGAGGCTAAAAATGTAAGATCAAAGCAACAGCAGAGGTGGCATCTGATGAGAACTTCCTCCTTGGCTTGCAGATGACTGTCTTCTCCTGGGGTCTTCCTATGACTTTTCCTCTGTGCAGCACATTCCTGGTGTCTCTTCCTCTTATAAGAACACCAGCCCTATCAGATTAGGGCCTCATTCTTATAATCTCATTTAACCTAATTATTATGAAAGAACCTACCTCCAAATATAATTCTCCAGGCAAGAATACTGGAGTGGGTAGCCATTCCCTTCTCCAGGGGCTCTTCTCAGATCAGGGATGTAACCTGGGTTTCCTGAATTGCAGGCTGATGCTTTACTATCTGAGCCACCAAAGAAGCCCTAAAGTGGAGAGACAGAATAGCTATAGGGGTTACAGAATGACTGCAAGTGTTTCTGTAGCAGAGCTGACAGGGAGCTGCACCTCTCTGCTACCACCCAGGATCACAGCAGAGAATCATACAGCATATCGCTGACCCAGGAAAAGACCAAAATTCAAAGGACAGCTTTGCTCAAGGCTTCTAGAGCTCACACCATCATAAAATCAAATATTATAAATCAAACCACTATAAGGAGCACTATCTGTTCCTGAGCAGTCTCTGCAGATTTTTTGTGACAGTAAAGTAAATTTATTGGCAACAAAGGATTACGAGCTCTATTAATCTCCTAGGGTTGCCACAACAAAATGTCAAAAATATTGTGGCTTAAAAAGGTTTGTCCTTGGGCTTCCCCTGGTGGTCCAGTGGATAAGGACACCGCCTTGCAGTGCAAGGGGCGCCGGTTCGATCCCTGGCCTGGGAAGATCCCACGTGCCACGGAGCGGCTGGACCGATGTGTCCAATCAACGAGCCAGAGCTCTGGAGCGCATGCAACCAGAGCCGGTGCTCTGCGACAACAGACGCCACCGCGATGGGAGGCCCACAGGAGCCAAAGAACAAAGACGGATGAAAATAGAGAAATGAAAGACCAATAGAAGTGGCCCGCCCACTCCCCCCCCTCCCCAACCCAACCCCCGCCCAAAATAAATAAATAAATAAATCTTAAAAAAAAAAAAAAAGTTTGTCCTTATAATTCTGGAGGCTAAAAATGTAAGATCAAAGCAACAGCAGAGGTGGCATCTGATGAGAACTTCCTCCTTGGCTTGCAGATGACTGTCTTCTCCTGGGGTCTTCCTATGACTTTTCCTCTGTGCAGCACATTCCTGGTGTCTCTTCCTCTTATAAGAACACCAGCCCTATCAGATTAGGGCCTCATTCTTATAATCTCATTTAACCTAATTATTATGAAAGAACCTACCTCCAAATATAATTACATTGGGGGTTAGAACTTTCACATTTTCAGTTCATAACACTAGCCAGCATACCAGGATCTTACAGGGCTGACTCTTAGGGCTGTCAAATCTTTAGGGTCCCACAGGAAACTCTGGGCTTCATCTATGATTCCTTCACCTCTAGAAGGCCCCATCACAGACTTTCAGCTTCCTCTGGACTTGTGCCTTGATACATGGACCAAGCATATACAGATTCTTGTCTCTGCATAACTGGAACAGCCAGTGGCCCTTCTAGAGCAAACTCATAAACCTTCCTTTAAAATAAAGTTTGTCTGTGCCAGGCTTTAGGTGAAAAGGGATTTTCGACCTTCTTTGCAGCATGTGGGATCTTTCTTGGTTGCAGCATGTGAACTCTTAGTTGTGGCCTGTGGGATTTATTTCCCTGACTAGGGATCCAACCAGGGTCCCCTGTATTGACAGTGCAGAGTCTTAACCACTGAACCACCAAGGAAGTCCCACTTTTCCTTTTAAACATCAGAAAATAAAGCAAAACATTTATTCATCATTCATAGCCATCTAGGCTACTATCTTATAGGGGCATCATGCCCTTTCACCTAAATATCCATCCATACATGTAATATTTGGAGCTATCTGAGTGAATCAATCACTTACTCATATACCCATTTACTTAACAGCTACTTATTGTTGACTGTGATAGTCAGTATCCAAGGCATGGGGAATACAGATGCAAGAAAGAGAAGGTCCCTGTCCTTGAACAACTCATAGATGAGAACTCAATTTGAACTATTAAAATTGAGACCCTTGGACCTAAGGTTGAAATACATAATATCTATCTCAATGTCAGTACCATTAAAAGGTGGATCAAAATTAAAATTCTTCAAAGTCAAGACCTCTGCTAAGTTATACAGTGCCTTTGTACAAATTAAAAAATAGTATCCCCCCTAGACCCAGGCTGACACTTGAACAATGCTGTTGTCCAGTGAACATCTGATAGATCTCTGGCTTGCAGATGACTGTCTTCTCCTGGGGTCTTCCTATGACTTTTCCTCTGTGCAGCACATTCCTGGTGTCTCTTCCTCTTATAAGAACACCAGCCCTATCAGATTAGGGCCTCATTCTTATAATCTCATTTAACCTAATTATTATGAAAGAACCTACCTCCAAATATAATTACATTGGGGGTTAGAACTTTCACATTTTCAGTTCATAACACTAGCCAGCATACCAGGATCTTACAGGGCTGACTCTTAGGGCTGTCAAATCTTTAGGGTCCCACAGGAAACTCTGGGCTTCATCTATGATTCCTTCACCTCTAGAAGGCCCCATCACAGACTTTCAGCTTCCTCTGGACTTGTGCCTTGATACATGGACCAAGCATATACAGATTCTTGTCTCTGCATAACTGGAACAGCCAGTGGCCCTTCTAGAGCAAACTCATAAACCTTCCTTTAAAATAAAGTTTGTCTGTGCCAGGCTTTAGGTGAAAAGGGATTTTCGACCTTCTTTGCAGCATGTGGGATCTTTCTTGGTTGCAGCATGTGAACTCTTAGTTGTGGCCTGTGGGATTTATTTCCCTGACTAGGGATCCAACCAGGGTCCCCTGTATTGACAGTGCAGAGTCTTAACCACTGAACCACCAAGGAAGTCCCACTTTTCCTTTTAAACATCAGAAAATAAAGCAAAACATTTATTCATCATTCATAGCCATCTAGGCTACTATCTTATAGGGGCATCATGCCCTTTCACCTAAATATCCATCCATACATGTAATATTTGGAGCTATCTGAGTGAATCAATCACTTACTCATATACCCATTTACTTAACAGCTACTTATTGTTGACTGTGATAGTCAGTATCCAAGGCATGGGGAATACAGATGCAAGAAAGAGAAGGTCCCTGTCCTTGAACAACTCATAGATGAGAACTCAATTTGAACTATTAAAATTGAGACCCTTGGACCTAAGGTTGAAATACATAATATCTATCTCAATGTCAGTACCATTAAAAGGTGGATCAAAATTAAAATTCTTCAAAGTCAAGACCTCTGCTAAGTTATACAGTGCCTTTGTACAAATTAAAAAATAGTATCCCCCCTAGACCCAGGCTGACACTTGAACAATGCTGTTGTCCAGTGAACATCCTCTCTTTCAAGGGACACAGTCTAAGCAAGAATCTCAGACAGGATTCTGGCCCCTTCTAGACCTCACAGTTATACACACTTGTCCAAACTGCAGCCATACGTGGCAGTCCTCTTCCAGGCGGTGGAACCTGGATTGTATCCAGAAGCAACACAGGCCCCAGCAAACATTCCAAGTTAATGGCACCCCTATAATCCAAAAAGTTAAGCTGAGAAGATTAAAATGTAGGAGAGTTTGAGGCCAATCCAGAGATCAGGAAGAACAGTCAGGAGAATCCCAAAGCTGAAAAAATGTGAATAACTGTCAATTCCACAGCAGTGAAATTCTAGCAAGCTTTGTGACTGATTTTGTCCCAGGGAACTCTTTTATTCACTAGATGAGAAAAGAAAGGTAGAGGGCTTCCCTGGTGGGCCAGTGGGTAAAGACACCACCTTGCAGTACAAGGGGCACCAGTTCGATCCCTGGCCTGGGAAGATCCCACGTGCCGCAGAGTAGCTGGACCCATGTGTTCAATTACCCAGCCAGAGCTCTGGAGCACATTGTTCTGGGAGCCAGTGCTCTGTAGTGAGAGAGGCCACTGCAATGGGAGAACAAAGGTGGATGAAAATGGATGGATTAAAGATCAATAAAAGTGGCCAAAGAAAGACAACAACAAAAAAAGAAAGATAGAACATCTTCATAGTATGCTTATCCCACTCAACAATTTTCTCGGTTGCATTACAAATGAACTACAAACAGGGACCTAAACTACGAATGCCATATACCTTATGAGTACTTACTAAATGCAAAGCAATAAAATCTTACTTTATGCAGAATGAAAAATAAAGTGAGATTTTTTAAAAAATCAGTTGGGTAAAAATGACTAATCTCAGGCTTCCCCTGGTGGTCCAGTGGGTAAGGACACCGCCTTGCAGTGCAAGGGCGCCGGTTCCATCCCTGGCCTGGGAAGATCCCACGTGCCGCGGAGCGGCTGGACCGATGTGTCCAATTACCGAGCTGGAGCTCTGGAGCACATGTGCCCAGAGCCGGCGCTCTGCAATGACAGATGCCACCGTGATGGGAGGCCCACGCGGGCCAAAGAACAAAGACGGATGGAAATGGAGAAATGAAAAGATCAACAGAAGTGGCCCGCCCGCTCCCCTCCCTCCCCAACCCGACCCCTGCCCAAAAATAAAAATTAAAAAAAAAAAAAAAAGACTAAGCTCTACAGTTACAAAAACGATTATGGGGTGAAGAAGGGCATTCTCAAAAGTGTCCTGCATACACTATCCTAAAATATCTCCATATTTCATTCATTGTAGTTAGTATTTTTCCAGTAAGCATGCATGAGTGCATGTCATCAATTCAGTGAGTGAGAAGTTTGATAACACCATTTTTCTGTATCATGAAGATAAATACACAATTTAGCTTTAGGCTTAAAAACAAATGAACCACAAAACTCTGATTTATTAAAACACATTGCAGATTTTTTGGACAAACATTTATTTATGTTCAAAGGCAACAGAAATTATTGCAAAGGCTGCTGAACTGAAATTTATATTTTGTTTTAATTTTTAAAAGAAGAATATTTTTATATTTTAATTTAGAAATATATTGTCTTAACTGTATTGCCTTAACTAGAAGTCATATTCAGGACTAATTATAAGAGCAATGAAAAATATTGCTGCTAGTATATGCTTATAAAATATGAGCAACATTTTAGGTGCTACTCACTCAGTTGTGTCCAACTCTTTGCAATCCCATGGACTGTTTCCTGCCAGTCTCCTCTGCCCATGGGATTCTCCAGGCAAGAATACTGGAGTGGGTTGTCATTCCCTTCTTCAAGGGATCTTCCTGATCCATGCCACCAAGGAAGCCCTACATTTTAAACTGTAATTAAAATGAAAGAAACTGCAACATCTATGACCATACAACAGCCCAAGATTACTGAGCAATTATCTAGAGTCTATATGCTGTGTATATGTGTGTGTGTGTGTTTGCTCAGTCGTGCTCTAGACTGTCACAAATCGTCATTCCCCCTTCCAGTAAGCACACTGGTTCTTAATCTTTCTCATACCTATTCTACGTTAATTCTCTACTAATATTTCACACTTACATATACACTCATCATTTCTTCCAAATATGGAATTGTGTATATACACATACACATTGATTTTTCATTGAGAATATCTTTTGAATACCTCTCCAAATTAACACAGAAAGAACTATTTTATTCTATGAAATGGCTGTATGACTCCCCTATAATTTTATCAATGTTCCAATGAAAGTTTTATTTTTGTGTGCACCTCAATTAACATATGTGTTTATGTACTCACTATATACCATATTTTAACATGTAATAAATTTCTCAAAATAGCATTGCAAAATCAAAAATTTGTTCATGACATTCTTGTGAATAGAGTTTATTTGTAGATTCCCACAGAATTCATATAACAGTCTAAAATATGCTGGTCTGCTGTTGTTTAGTCAATAAGTTGCGTCTGACTCTTCTGCAACCACATGGACGGTAGCCCATCAAACTCCTCTGACCATGGGATTTTCCAGGCAAGAATATTGGAGTGGGTTGTCATTCCCTTCTTCAAGGGATCTTCCTGATCCATGCCACCAAGGAAGCCCTACATTTTAAACTGTAATTAAAATGAAAGAAACTGCAACATCTATGACCATACAACAGCCCAAGATTACTGAGCAATTATCTAGAGTCTATATGCTGTGTATATGTGTGTGTGTGTGTTTGCTCAGTCGTGCTCTAGACTGTCACAAATCGTCATTCCCCC
This sequence comes from Tragulus kanchil, assembly GCA_022376925.1. Lineage (NCBI taxonomy): Eukaryota > Metazoa > Chordata > Mammalia > Artiodactyla > Tragulidae > Tragulus > Tragulus kanchil. The sequence goes on along the minus strand of JAIOJX010000029.1, from coordinate 61,475,015 downwards.
TTCCAGTAAGCACACTGGTTCTTAATCTTTCTCATACCTATTCTACGTTAATTCTCTACTAATATTTCACACTTACATATACACTCATCATTTCTTCCAAATATGGAATTGTGTATATACACATACACATTGATTTTTCATTGAGAATATCTTTTGAATACCTCTCCAAATTAACACAGAAAGAACTATTTTATTCTATGAAATGGCTGTATGACTCCCCTATAATTTTATCAATGTTCCAATGAAAGTTTTATTTTTGTGTGCACCTCAATTAACATATGTGTTTATGTACTCACTATATACCATATTTTAACATGTAATAAATTTCTCAAAATAGCATTGCAAAATCAAAAATTTGTTCATGACATTCTTGTGAATAGAGTTTATTTGTAGATTCCCACAGAATTCATATAACAGTCTAAAATATGCTGGTCTGCTGTTGTTTAGTCAATAAGTTGCGTCTGACTCTTCTGCAACCACATGGACGGTAGCCCATCAAACTCCTCTGACCATGGGATTTTCCAGGCAAGAATATTGGAGTGAGGGGCCATTTCCTTCTACAAATGCTCATCCCAACTCAGGGATCAAGCCTGTGCCTGCTGTTTGGCCAGAAAATTCTTAACCATTAAGCTACATGGGAAGCCCATGGTGGTTACTAAACAATATTAGTGGTTGACTACAGTGGCCTTTGTAAACAATCTGAACAAATAAACTGAGTGGCCATTTCAATTTTTCTTACAGAAAAAGATTCTACAAAGGTATTTAAATCTTCAGTTTAGGAAGTTCCGGTGATAGGCAACTCTTTGTTGAAAAGCTATGTTTTATTCTGTTTGATAGAAAGAAAAGTCATACTCCATTTTCACTGAGTAAGCACTAGCACCTCATGATTTTCCTGAATTCTAAAATACTCATAATTAGTGAGAAAATACAGTATGTATTAGGTGACTGTAGTATACTTGAAAAAATACTGTCTTAAGGCAAGCCAGTTGCTATCCAAATTTGTCACTCTGTGCCAATACTCTCTAGTAAATGGCTTCTTCATTCATAAAAGAAGATAAATGAAATAGACAACAAACTATATGGTCCTTTATGCTTCTAAAATTCTCTACTGTATTTCACACCAATAAATATAGCATTGTCATACATTTCAACTTTTAAATTACTCTTCCTATTTTGATTGAAAATGGAATTATTAGAAACATTTTTCCTAAAATCCCTTCAGAGTATATGAAATTGTAGATAAATTGTGTATGTATTCTCTGAAATTTGTAAACAGTCCAAACAGATGTACTGGTTCCTTCTACAGTAATTTTGTGAAGTTACAGTGAGAGAAAGTACTTGCAATAATTTGTATAGGGCTTATCACATACAGCTTATTAGCGACTACCACTTTTCTCATTATGATTATTGGAGAAGGTTTAGAGCTTATGTTTAAATGCTGCATCCCTGTTTACTGTTTTAAATTATAAAATTATTCAGAATACCACAATTAAATAATCATTATAAAAGTTTTTATGACATAAAATATGTGATATTACTCTTTGCATAAAGAAAAAAATACTTTCAAACATTTATTCCTGAGCAAATATTGAGAGAGCACGAGATCTTAAAAAGAATACACTCACTGTCATCAATCATTGCTGCTGTCTAACCCATGAACTGAAGGAGCCCTGTATTATGTAACTTTGGTAAAAGTGACATCCCAGAGTTCTTGCACTTAAAATAGTTACTCCAGTCATATACAAAAGTCAGCACATGTATGTTCTACACACTTTATTATTTCATAAGCTTTCAAAATGCAACATATTACAGCCAGAAAGGATGGGGTCAATCATTAAATTCTTCAGAGCTAGAAGATTCAAAACTTATAGTCCATAGGGTGGCACAGAGTCGGACACAACTGAAGTGACTTAGCACATACATATTCAAACCCTATACCCTCATATGAATAATTAAGTTCAAATCTCAGCATGGCTTCAGTAAGAAAATGCTGGCCCTGTTAAGGAGATAGGGACAATATTTAGAAGGACTGGCAAAACCTGGGTGTTATATACTGACATAAACAGGGAAAGCATGCTTGGAAGTGGATTCTGAGGGTGTTGGACTATTGGAGAGTGGAGTTTGGGATATGAATGAATAAGGTAGAGCTTTATTGATGTGGAGTCACTTGGGATTCAATGTCCTGACAAGAGATAGATCTTAGAATGAATATTAATACACCACTGGTATGGCTCTTTGGAGTTTTAAAATACTAGCAAAAATGAGGTGGAAATAGCAAAAGTACCTATGCAGAATTGAGAATTCTAAATGAGGGAAGGTTTAGAGAGTAAGGAGGTTAGACTGGATCTGGCATACAAGATCCAAGATTTCACTGGCTGGTGGTACTCACTGTTTACACAAGACAAAAAAAGAATGTGATGGTTAAACAGTCACCAACATTCATCAGAAGCTCAGTAAGGAGGGTCAGGACTGACTAGAAAAAGTGTTGCTATAGATAAAGGACTTGGTTCTCAAGTATCAATGGATATTATAGGATTACAGAATAGCAAACCCAGAAAACAACACATAACCACCAGAAACAAGTTAGCTTACTTATTATAAGAGCATCATAATCAAAATAGCAACTGATGACATTGACCTTCAGGGAATAATGGTAATGTTTATTGACCATGGTCTTACTAGAGGCAAGATAAATGAGCAGCCAATTTGATACAGATGATGTATTAGAAAGAAATCCAGAATGATGGCAGCTGCCTTGACAGAAAGTTATAATCAGTTGCCATTTTCCAAACAAGAACCATATCACACTCTGACTCATCCATTGAAGGACTCTTCAAATCATAGAAATGTTTACAGTTTGACTTCCCTCTTGCTTCCCAAAGGGACCTATGGACATTCGTTTGGGTAATCTTATACTGGAAAATAAATTCTAAGACATTATAATACTACTGGAGACAGAACCCCACTCATCCTGCTATCCAAAGACCCAGAGCACCACCAAGGCTGCACTCTTTACTGTAGGGCATACGGAAGTCATGGCAAAAAAAGTCCTGGCCCAGGATAATCTCACTTTGGGTCCAACATACCCATGGACCTAACTAGATGTTATGATCTCAGTTCTGAATGCATCATTGGAATGGATGAAACTTAGCAGGTTCCAGGATCTTTACACCAATTCTTGACATATGGAATAAGAGTTAATGAAAAGGTTGAGAACAAGCCCTTATCCAACAAAGTCCTTAAGTCAATGGACAGATCATGGCCATCCCTAAAACCTGTCCTGACAAGAGATAGATCTTAGAATGAATATTAATACACCACTGGTATGGCTCTTTGGAGTTTTAAAATACTAGCAAAAATGAGGTGGAAATAGCAAAAGTACCTATGCAGAATTGAGAATTCTAAATGAGGGAAGGTTTAGAGAGTAAGGAGGTTAGACTGGATCTGGCATACAAGATCCAAGATTTCACTGGCTGGTGGTACTCACTGTTTACACAAGACAAAAAAAGAATGTGATGGTTAAACAGTCACCAACATTCATCAGAAGCTCAGTAAGGAGGGTCAGGACTGACTAGAAAAAGTGTTGCTATAGATAAAGGACTTGGTTCTCAAGTATCAATGGATATTATAGGATTACAGAATAGCAAACCCAGAAAACAACACATAACCACCAGAAACAAGTTAGCTTACTTATTATAAGAGCATCATAATCAAAATAGCAACTGATGACATTGACCTTCAGGGAATAATGGTAATGTTTATTGACCATGGTCTTACTAGAGGCAAGATAAATGAGCAGCCAATTTGATACAGATGATGTATTAGAAAGAAATCCAGAATGATGGCAGCTGCCTTGACAGAAAGTTATAATCAGTTGCCATTTTCCAAACAAGAACCATATCACACTCTGACTCATCCATTGAAGGACTCTTCAAATCATAGAAATGTTTACAGTTTGACTTCCCTCTTGCTTCCCAAAGGGACCTATGGACATTCGTTTGGGTAATCTTATACTGGAAAATAAATTCTAAGACATTATAATACTACTGGAGACAGAACCCCACTCATCCTGCTATCCAAAGACCCAGAGCACCACCAAGGCTGCACTCTTTACTGTAGGGCATACGGAAGTCATGGCAAAAAAAGTCCTGGCCCAGGATAATCTCACTTTGGGTCCAACATACCCATGGACCTAACTAGATGTTATGATCTCAGTTCTGAATGCATCATTGGAATGGATGAAACTTAGCAGGTTCCAGGATCTTTACACCAATTCTTGACATATGGAATAAGAGTTAATGAAAAGGTTGAGAACAAGCCCTTATCCAACAAAGTCCTTAAAGTCAATGCACAGTGCCACACTCTGGCTAGAATGACAGAGATCATGGCCATCCCTAAAGACCTGAATGAGGCAAGAGTAATGGTCTCTACTATATCACCATTTTAAGTCACCAATCTAATCTTTGTGAAATCAGATGAATCACAATAGAGCATAGGGTACTTAACCATGCAGTAGTCCCAGTTGAAGCTGTTATTCTAGGTATGGCATCTTTATTAAAACAGATCATAGTATGGTATGTATATCAGTCATGGTATGTGACTGTTGAATTTAGTGTATATGCAATTTTTAATATCCCACAAGAAGAAGCATCTGAGGTCATTCACCTTCACCTAGGACGGGCAGCAGTATGTATTATCATTCTTGCTCCAGAGATATGTTAAATCAACCTGCTGTCTGTCACAATAAGTCTAAAGACAGCTGGTTCATCTGAACATTCCACAGGGCATCACGTTAGAATGATGGCAAAAATCTGATCAGACCTAGTAAGCAAAGAAACACTCTAGAAACTCAGGTAAGAAAGTGGAAGATAACCAGTAACTAGGATACTGGTATACTTTTAGGAGTCTAATAGTTGGAGACCTGCCAGATACCTCCTCCAAGGCAAACAAGAGTTACTGCACCTTGCACCTCTGACCCTAGATGAATAAAAGTTGTTTTCTAGACCTCTTCCAGTTTTAGAGGCAGCCTGTAGAGACTACACTTGAGAGTTCAGTTCTGGCTTATTCATCAGATGACCTCGAAGGTTTGCAAGTTTCACATGGATCCTGAAGTGAGCCCAGAAAGGATTCCACAGCTGAGTCCAACCAGTCCCTTTGTAATTTTGAGAGATTTCCTAGTGATAATACACAGAATAGCAATCCATACATGATACTTTTTCTTTTTTCAAGATAACTTCCTCTATTGTGCTTTATTCAAAATTCTCAAGTACACTATTAATAGTAAGTACATAATCCTTAGTGATCAATGGACTTCTCTCCTCCTTGACTTTATGACATTACAGCCATCTCACAGAAAAGCAATTTTAGATAGGACCAGGATCATTAGTGAAAATGAAGAGTTGCTTATGTGACTAACCTTATTTGAACATAAACATGAGAATAAAGAGAAACAAAAGCAGGAAAAAAATGTCTTAATTACAAAAACAAATATGAGGGTGAGGTTATTTTTCATCTTTTCTTCCTTTATTATCACTCTGTTCTCATCTATTTTGTGCAAAAGAGTAGAGTCTTGTTTATATATTTTCCAAGGTAGGTAAGTTTTTTAAAAATATTTAAAGAAAATAATGTGATGAAATTTGATATGTATATACATATATCACATAAATCAAAACCTGACTTAGTGAATAACAATGCACATTCATATCATTTTAAATTTCCAATTGGCAAAGCATTTTAGCACATAAAATAAATAATTTAACCAATATGTCTATAAAGAAGAGGTGAGTGGATATTGTTATCATTTGAAGAATGAAATCAAAATAAAGATGTTTTTCTGGACAGGCTCAGATAACTCAAAAGAAGCCATTGTCCAGAGATATGTTAAATCAACCTGCTGTCTGTCACAATAAGTCTAAAGACAGCTGGTTCATCTGAACATTCCACAGGGCATCACGTTAGAATGATGGCAAAAATCTGATCAGACCTAGTAAGCAAAGAAACACTCTAGAAACTCAGGTAAGAAAGTGGAAGATAACCAGTAACTAGGATACTGGTATACTTTTAGGAGTCTAATAGTTGGAGACCTGCCAGATACCTCCTCCAAGGCAAACAAGAGTTACTGCACCTTGCACCTCTGACCCTAGATGAATAAAAGTTGTTTTCTAGACCTCTTCCAGTTTTAGAGGCAGCCTGTAGAGACTACACTTGAGAGTTCAGTTCTGGCTTATTCATCAGATGACCTCGAAGGTTTGCAAGTTTCACATGGATCCTGAAGTGAGCCCAGAAAGGATTCCACAGCTGAGTCCAACCAGTCCCTTTGTAATTTTGAGAGATTTCCTAGTGATAATACACAGAATAGCAATCCATACATGATACTTTTTCTTTTTTCAAGATAACTTCCTCTATTGTGCTTTATTCAAAATTCTCAAGTACACTATTAATAGTAAGTACATAATCCTTAGTGATCAATGGACTTCTCTCCTCCTTGACTTTATGACATTACAGCCATCTCACAGAAAAGCAATTTTAGATAGGACCAGGATCATTAGTGAAAATGAAGAGTTGCTTATGTGACTAACCTTATTTGAACATAAACATGAGAATAAAGAGAAACAAAAGCAGGAAAAAAATGTCTTAATTACAAAAACAAATATGAGGGTGAGGTTATTTTTCATCTTTTCTTCCTTTATTATCACTCTGTTCTCATCTATTTTGTGCAAAAGAGTAGAGTCTTGTTTATATATTTTCCAAGGTAGGTAAGTTTTTTAAAAATATTTAAAGAAAATAATGTGATGAAATTTGATATGTATATACATATATCACATAAATCAAAACCTGACTTAGTGAATAACAATGCACATTCATATCATTTTAAATTTCCAATTGGCAAAGCATTTTAGCACATAAAATAAATAATTTAACCAATATGTCTATAAAGAAGAGGTGAGTGGATATTGTTATCATTTGAAGAATGAAATCAAAATAAAGATGTTTTTCTGGACAGGCTCAGATAACTCAAAAAGAAGCCATTGACCAACATGCTTTATAAAAGTGCATACGGCCAAGCCGGTATGTAATATGAAGTAAGAATTTCTCTATCTATTTTGGCACCTGAAAGGATTTATTCATGCTGCCAAGCATTGTGCTAGTCCTGAGGATTCTGAAATGAATAAGATAATGGTTCTGCCCTTAAGGACACATACATACGCTTACATACAAAGAATTACAACCATGGTAATGACTATAATTATGATATGACAAATTCTCAATATTAGCAAACTTTGCCAACAACAACAGAAAGTAGGCATGAATTCTGCATGAGGTTATGTAAAACTTATAGAATACGCAATATATTTGATGGAATCTTAAAAAGTAAGATGGATTTCATGAGACAGTGAAGAAAAGAGAGGAAGATAAGAAAGCACAAGGAATCCTAGAGAATGTGAAAGCTTAAGGAGGTGCTCAAGGAATAAAATAAGTCATTCAAACTGAAGAAGGAATGATTTGTGAAGAGTGTGGGCAATGGTCTAATTTCATATTTTGGTGGAACATTAATTTTATTGTGAATACTAGAAATCAAACTGTCCATAAGATAAAAATAGTATCTATCGGATCCTTGTATTTTCAAATCTAGCTAAACATATGACAGACTTTGTAATGGGAAAAAGAAACATTTTTGAGAAGTTAACACAGGATATTTAAATGTGTGTTGTATTTTATAGCATTATTTTGCATTGCATCTCATGTATTACATTTGCTTTATGTCTATGATTTTTACTACGTAGGGGATAAGCATTTATATGAAGAGCATCATTTCTCCTAAAACACAAGTAGCAGCAGTTGCAATTTAATGCCACTCTAAAGAATCATTTTCATAACCTCTCTTTAGAGAACTACATTTTAGGAGTAGAAAAAGTTTGAGGAAAATATAAGCAGAAATGGGTTTAGAGAAGCAAAAATTAGTGAGAAATCGCTCAGTGACTGTCAATCACATTCTACTAGCAGAGTTTGAGTACCCCCAGATCTGAGGCATCCATATATTTATTTATGGTGCACTTTAAGAAGCTCATTTGAGACTAGGGAGCTTACTACAAAGCTACAGGCTTGCTATGTTCATATAATGAAAGAATTTCTACCTCACTACCCGTGATTGATAGCAAAAATGTAATACATGTCAACATTCTTTATAAGATGTATAAGTCTAGCCAAAAGTAATAATAACCATCATTGCTTGTTCAATAATATATTGATTATGAACAATTAAATAGAAATTATTCAATAAGAACTGTGAAAGAATATTGTGAGCACTTATTCTGTGTCAAGCACTGTGATAAGTCCTCTGTGTACATTTTTTAATTTAATCTTCTCTACCATCTACTGGAGGTAAGGAGGATCCTAAATTTACAACTGAGGAAACTGACCTAGAAAGATAATCTGACTTGCACACAGCAATATAGGAAACTAATATAGAGAAGGAAACATGCAGATAATATAAAGAAGACCTGAAAAGAAGCAGTGTTAATATCAAAGATTCATATATTAGCCATAAGAAAGTAAAGAATCATAGGAAAAAATATGACCCAATATATCAACAAGAAAAAGATTTGAATACACACTTCATCAAAGGCATAAGACTGACAGTAAGTATTTGAAAATATATACAGCATCATTAATTATTATGGAAATGCAAATTTAAAATACAATGAAATACCAACATATACCTACTGCATGCTCAGGTGCTCAGTCGTGTCCAACTCTTTGTGATCCCATGGACTGTAGCCCTCCAGGCTTCTCTGTCCATGAAATTTTCCAGGTAGGAATCCTGGAGTGGGTTGCCATTTCCTCTTTAAGGGAATCTTCCAGACCCAGAGATGGAAGCCACATCTCTTGTGTCTCCTTCACTGGCAGGCAGGGTTTTTTAAATCCTTGTGCCACCTGGGAGCCACACAACGACTAGAATGGCTACATTTAAACTTTAATTAAGTGACAACTGAATGTAACACAACATTGTAAATCAACTATTCTTCAATAAAATTTAAAAGTAATTACAATTAAATTTTAAAATGGCAATAAGCATTAGCAACAATGTGAAGGAACTTAAACTCTCATACACTTCTGGTCAGGAATGTAAAATGGTACAATCTCTTTAAAAAATGATTTTAAATTCCTTAAAAAAAGTTAGGCTTGGGACTTCCCTGGTGGTCCAGTGGGTAAAGAGTCTGCCTTGCAGTGCAAGGGGCACTGGTTCGATTCCTGGCCTGGGAAGATCCCATGTGCCACAGAGCAGCTGGACCGGTGTGTCCAGTTGTGACCCAGCACTCTGGAGCACATGCTCCCAAAGCCAGTGCTCTGCAGTGACAGAGGCCACTGCAATGGGAGGCCCACACAGGCCAAAGAATAAAGACAGATGAAAAAAAAAGTTAAGCTTTCCCATATCATATGATCTAGCCCCTTCCACACATAGTATACACTCAAGAGTAATGAGAACACGTGAGTATGTGCTAGCTTGCTCAGTTGAGTTTGACTGGGATTTTCCACGCAATACTCGAGCAGGTTGCCATGCCCTCCTCCAGGAATCTTCCCAACCCAGGGATCAAACCCATATCTCTTCTGTCTCCTGCATTGGTAGTTGGGTTTCTTAATCACTGGAATTCCCTGGTGGCTCAGATGATAAATAATCTGCCTGTAATGTAGAAATCCCTGGGTCAGGAATATCCCTTGGAGAAAGGAATAGCTACCCACTCCTGGACTATCCCATGGACAGAGGAGCCTGGTAAACTACAATCCATGGGATCACAAAGAGTCAGACACAACTGAGTGACTAACACTTTAACTACTTTATCACTAATGCCACCTAGAAAGCCACTTATAAGCAACTGAAAGTATATATGTTTACTTTTGTACATTTATGACATGTAAATCATTCTAATCTGTGAGGATTAACATTAACATTTTAACAATGGCTCTCGCTGGGCAGAGGAAAAATTAGGAGTGTTTCGGATTTTCATCTGAGTTAATTCTCATTTTCTCAATATAGTACAATAGTTACATGTATTCTTTTAAAACTAAAGGGTGCTTTAACTTTTTTTAATATCGCCCTTTTAAAAATGTCACCCTGCTTATTTAATTTACATGCAGAATGTATCGTGTGAAATACCAGGCTGAATGAAGCACAAGCTGGAATCAAGAGTGCCAGGAGAAATATCAATAACACTGGATATGCAGATGATACTACCCTAATGGCAGAAAGTGAAGAGGTCCCATCACTTCATGGCAAAAACATGGGGAAAAAATGGAAACAGCGACAGACTTTATTTTCTTGGGCTCCAAAATCAGTGCGGATGGTAACTGCAACCATGAATTTAAAGACATTAGCTATTTGGAAGGAAACCTATGATGAAACTTCACAGCATATTAAAAAGCGGAGACATCATTTTGCTGACAAAAGGCCATCTAGTCAATGCTATGGATTTTCCAATAGTCGTGTATGGATGTAAGAGTTGGACCGTACAAAACGGCTGAGCACCAAAGAATTGACATTTTTGAATTGTGGTGCTGGAGAAGACTCTTGAGAGTCCCTTGGACAGCAAGGAGATCAACCAGTCAATCCTAAAGGAAATCAACGCTGAATATTTATTGGAAGGACTGATGCTGCAGCTGAAGCTCCAATGCTTTGGCCATCTGATGTGAAGAGTCAACTCATTGGAAAAGATCCTGATGCTGGTAAAGACTGACAGCAGGAGGAAAAGGGGGCAGCAGAGGCTGAGATGGTTGGATGACAACACTGGCTCCAGGGACATGAGTTTAAGCAAACTCCGGGAAATAGTTAAGAACAGAGAACCCTGGCATGCTGCAATCCATGGAGTCCCAACAAGTCGGATGTGCCTGAGAAACTGGACAACAGTAAAATCTACATCACAAAAGATAAGAAAGTAACACGCTTATGTGTGGGTTAAATTGTTTCACTTGAATGGGACTCTCTGCAACCCTTTGCCCTTCAGGCTCCTCTGTCCTTGGAATTCTCCATGCAAGAATACTGAATCCTTCTCCAGAGGATCTTCCCTATCCAGAGATCAAACCAGGGTCTCCTGCATTGCAGGCGGATTCTTTACCATCTGCACCAGGGAAGTCCCTGGTGGACTCATGAGTCACCAATTTGTATATTCTTCCTACATTTCTACCATATATGGCTTTTCACAATGAATATAAATTTTATATCTAAAAATGTCCTTTTAAAAGACATTACAGGGGCTTCCCTGGTGGTCCAGTGGGTAAAGAGTCCGCCTTGCAATGCAAGGGGCACCGGTTCAATCCCTGGCCTGGGGAGATCCCACATGCCAAGGAATCGCTGGGCCGGTGTGTCCAGTTGCTAGCCAGAGCTCTGGAGCGCATGCGCCCAGAGCCGGTGCTCTGTGACCAAAGAGGCCACTGCGATGGGAGGCCCACACATGCCAAAAATGGATGAAAATTTTAAAAACAATGACTTAGAGGTAACAACAACAACAAAAAGACATTACAGGGGCTTCTCTGATGGTCCAGTGGGTAGAGTCTGCCTTGCAGTGCAAGGGGCACCAGCTTGATCCCTGACCCAAGAAGATCCCACAAGTCGTGGAGCGGCTGGACTGGTATGTCCAATTACCAGCCAGCACTCTGGAGCGTATGCACCCAGAGCCAGTGCTCTGCAACAAGAGAGGTCACTGCAATGGGAGGTCCACTCAGGCCGAAGAATAAAGATGGATGAAAATAAATCAATACAAAAGAAAAAAATAAAAGAGGCCAAAATTGAAAAAAAAAAAAAGAAGACATTACAGACTTAAAAATGTACCCAATATACTGACAACTATTTTCATACTTAAATTTGTTCAAATAAACAGAAAGTCAATTTGTAAACATACTCTTTAAATGTGGACCTTTATTTACTCTCAGATAAATTGGTGGTGATTTTTGTTTTTCCCTATTTCACTGTCCTGCCTCCCCGATTCCTTGGTCCTTGAATGGAAAAAGATGAGAGCGAGGGCAAGTATGGCTGGGCTCTTTCCTTTCTTTTGCAACTTGCAGCATCTACTTTTTTCACAAAATTTTAAATTTCATGAAATGAGTAAATCACAAACGGGCAAGAATGGAAATCTTGCATCAATGATGGCAGCAATGTTTTTAACTGTCATCTGCCTTTTCCCAACCGCACTGGCACGCGCCCCAGCCGCCCTAGAATTTCCCAGGAGCATGTGCGCAGTCGCTGTCCGCACCAATTTGTATATTCTTCCTACATTTCTACCATATATGGCTTTTCACAATGAATATAAATTTTATATCTAAAAATGTCCTTTTAAAAGACATTACAGGGGCTTCCCTGGTGGTCCAGTGGGTAAAGAGTCCGCCTTGCAATGCAAGGGCACCAGTTCAATCCTGGCCTGGGGAGATCCCACATGCCAAGGAATCGCTGGGCCGGTGTGTCCAGTTGCTAGCCAGAGCTCTGGAGCGCATGCGCCCAGAGCCGGTGCTCTGTGACCAAAGAGGCCACTGCGATGGGAGGCCCACACATGCCAAAAATGGATGAAAATTTTAAAAACAATGACTTAGAGGTAACAACAACAACAAAAAGACATTACAGGGGCTTCTCTGATGGTCCAGTGGGTAGAGTCTGCCTTGCAGTGCAAGGGGCACCAGCTTGATCCCTGACCCAAGAAGATCCCACAAGTCGTGGAGCGGCTGGACTGGTATGTCCAATTACCAGCCAGCACTCTGGAGCGTATGCACCCAGAGCCAGTGCTCTGCAACAAGAGAGGTCACTGCAATGGGAGGTCCACTCAGGCCGAAGAATAAAGATGGATGAAAATAAATCAATACAAAAGAAAAAAATAAAAGAGGCCAAAATTGAAAAAAAAAAAAAGAAGACATTACAGACTTAAAAATGTACCCAATATACTGACAACTATTTTCATACTTAAATTTGTTCAAATAAACAGAAAGTCAATTTGTAAACATACTCTTTAAATGTGGACCTTTATTTACTCTCAGATAAATTGGTGGTGATTTTTGTTTTTCCCTATTTCACTGTCCTGCCTCCCCGATTCCTTGGTCCTTGAATGGAAAAAGATGAGAGCGAGGGCAAGTATGGCTGGGCTCTTTCCTTTCTTTTGCAACTTGCAGCATCTACTTTTTTCACAAAATTTTAAATTTCATGAAATGAGTAAATCACAAACGGGCAAGAATGGAAATCTTGCATCAATGATGGCAGCAATGTTTTTAACTGTCATCTGCCTTTTCCCAACCGCACTGGCACGCGCCCCCAGCCGCCCTAGAATTCGGTACCTCTGGAAGGGCAGGAGCATGTGACGCAGTCGCTGTCGCCTAAGACTGCATTCGGATTTCAGATCTAGTCGGCGCCCGACAGCCCGCTGAGCCGGCCTGGCCTCAATTTCCCTGCTTCTAACGAGGAGAGGCTATGTTGCCCTATTTCTTGTTCCTCTCCAAGCATCTCAGCACTTCGTTAGCGTTCCTGCGCAGTGCGCGCCAAGGCTTCCTGTTCCTGCCACGCTGGGTCCCCAGGGAGCCCCCGGGCTGCCCGCCCACTGCCCCACGTCCCCTGCTGGCTGCAGCTGCCTCTACCAGAGGGCCGGCAGGTCCCACAGGCACCCCCTCCCGGGTGCGCCAGAACTTCCACCCAGACTCTGAGGCCGCCATCAACCGCCAGATCAACCTGGAGCTGTATGCGTCCTACGTGTACTTGTCCATGGCCTATTACTTCTCCCGAGATGACGTCGCCTTGCACAACTTCACCAGATACTTCCTTCGACTGTCCCGGGAGGAAACTGAGCACGCTGAGAAGCTGATGAAGCTGCAGAACCAGCGGGGAGGACAGATCTGCCTACAGGACATCAAGAAACCGGACCAGGACAACTGGAAAAGCGGGCTGAATGCCATGGAGTGTGCTCTGCTCTTGGAAAAGAATGTGAACCAGTCGTTGCTAGAATTGCACACTCTGGCCTCAGACAAAGGTGATCCCCATTTGTGCGATTTCCTAGAAACCCACTATCTGAATGAGCAGGTGAAGTCTATCAAAGAACTAGGTGACCACGTGCACAACTTGGTTAAGATGGGGGCTCCTGGTTCTGGCCTGGCTGAGTACCTTTTTGACAAACATACCCTTGGAAGCGAAAACAATCACAACTAACCCATAGGCTGCCTTCTCCACCACCCAGAGTGTGCCAGGACCCAGAGGCAATTGTTTCCTCCTTTCTTCTGATATTCTATTCTTACAATGTCTCAATAAAGTGATTTGTAGAGAAAATGTATTTAGCCCCATGTTAACAATGGCTACTTGCCCAGCCTCAAAATTATTTTCCCAGGCCAGCATGAGATGATATGAAAAAAGACTACAAAAAAGCTATTGAAATAGATGCAAACTAAATTTCTCTGGTTACCAAATATTATTCCAGACCATGACCCTGCAATAAATATCCATGATTTTCAACTCAACAATGCCTGTTATTTTCAAGACCTCATGCTAAAGGCTAAGGTGGGAAAATGTGTAAGATAAATATGCAAATAACCATCACAAGATGAAGAATATGTACTACTGAAAAAATAATATATGCAAAATTCTGTAAAAGCTTTTACCCTTTTCTAAAAGTGCAGTCTGTTTTTGAAGGATTTTGTGGTCAACTAAATTTAAGAAAAGCTACAAAATTCATGGCTGGTATTGCAAAGTCACAATGTGTGTTAGCACTGCTTTGAGGGCTCTACGAAGGCTTGAAATTAAAAACAGAAACCAAACCAAAAAAATTCTTGGATTATTTTTTGTTTAGCTCAGTGTTCCCCAAACAAACCCAATCTCAGGTAACTTTTCTTGTGTGCATTTTAACAATATATAACTGCAACTATATGTCTGAAAACAGACTATACAGCCTCCCTTTGAACATACGAGAAAGTGAACACACTGCAGAAAATACGTTCCTGTGACCTTTAAAATGAAGTAGGAAGAACGTTAAGATAGAAACATCAAAAGGGAGCCCAGAATCAAGGAGGCATCACCTGGGTAGATGTTTTCTTGAGAAGAGGGTCGGATGCAACAAGGTGAGTAGGAGAATATAGCAAGTCCCCTACATACTAACCTTTAAGTTGTGAGCTTTCAAAGATGCAAACATGAACTTGCATTTCCAATCATGTTAAGTTAGTTCACATGTCTGGCTTACATTGTCACATGTGTGCATTCTCTATAAGTGTTTTTGTGTGTATTTCATTGTATACTACTGTATAGAGTACAGTAGTACAGTATTTTTATAAGTAGAATTGAATCCAGCAAGGAGCCAGACCCTATGTAATCAGCATCAGGTGTGAGTGAAATTGCAGCTTGCCCTCCATCTCCTATTGCAAATGGACCCTTCAGCTCTGCTATCTTCTACCTCCTCTCCCTTGTCCAGTCAGTAACTCTTCTTACCTCTTCACTCAATGCTTGCCCCTGTATGCTGCTGAACTGCACTATTACACCTTTTCAAGTTGCTGTACTGTGAGATTAGAGATGTTTTATTTTTTGCTTGTTTTTCATGTATTATTTATGTGGAAAGTATTAGAAGCTATGACAGTACAGTATTATATGCTGATTGTGTTAGTTGGGTACCCATACTAATTTTGTTGGACTTATAAACAAATTGGGCTTACAACCATGCTCTTAGAATGAATTTTGCTCATATGTAGAGGACTTACCTGTATTTGGTCAGTAGGCCTTTGGCTAGACTGAGAGCACTGGGTAGTGGCTGGAAAGATGGTCTGCAACCCAACCTTGAGGATGAGAAGGAAGGATCGGGTTAATGAGAAATGGCAATGCTCCAACAGGATCCCAACAGAAGACTTCTGTGCTAAATGTTGAACTGTCACAAGTTTGGCTGCACAGAAGAAAAATCTGGAAACAGCCTCAATGTTGGTGTTAGTTAGGGTCCTCCAAGAAACAGATGCCAAGATGAGATTGAGTGCACAGGAGAAATTAATCAGGGAAAAAAGAAAGAATGTTGAGACAAAATGGGAAAGGAGCTGGGAAAAGCAAGGAGAGCCTTCAGACTCCATGTGAGTCTGATCTTGAAGGAAGGAAGAAAGGAAAAGCATACATAGTTCTCCAGAAAATTCTGCGAGGCTGTCTGGGAGGCCTCCAGCTAAAACTGCTCATCAGAGGAATCCCAAACATCCAAGAAATTAGCCTGCCTAGGTACATTTCCAGAATTCAGTTATTGACTGGGAGTGACCCAAGTGACTCAGTGGTAAAGAATCTGCCTGCAATGCAGAAGACACAGGTTCAATCCCTGGGTCAGGAAGAATCCCTGGTGAAGTAAATGGCAACCCACTCCAGTAATCTTACCTGGAGAATCCCATGGACAGAGAAGCCTGGTGGGCTACAGTCCATATGCTTGCAAAGAGTCAGACACGACTGAGTGACTGAGCATGACCCTAGGAAGTGCAGCCTTGCAACAAACAAAGAGATGAATTTGATTTTCAAACACAGCAGTTTGGGTCCTTGGCAAATTGAGCACCCTTAATACTAGATCTGTTAGATATACACACATTACTGCACAATTGAACAAAATGGTTGAAATTAAAATGGCAAACCCGAAAATGCTCTGCAGCTATTAAATATGATTTTGTCAAACACATAATGAGATGGATGAAAGTTCACGATGTGTTACCTTTAAAATAAGTATATTAGAAGAGAGGGCCATAGTACATAGTTGCATATATATAAATAGAATTCCAGGGAAAAATATATGCACACAAAATGGAAGTATATATATATCAATAATGTAGCTAGATAACCTCTTACTGATGTTGTGTTTGATATTTATTTTCTTTAGTTACCTGTCTTTTTAAAATAAATCTCTTATCTTGATAGAGCACCAATTATTATCATAAGAGAAAAGGAAAAATATAAAATAAAAATAAAGCAAAAAAGGCTGAACCATGGTGAAACCAGAAGATACTGAAACAAAGATATGTTGGTGAGAGTTTAGAGGTAGAATCTTTTTAATTTTACAAATGATTCAATGAAAAGAATTCAGAAGCAGGGCATAGGAGGAAAATTAAAAGACCGTAAGCCAGAAAACAGATAAGCTGAAAAAACAGGAATCACAACAAAAGGAATAACTGAGGTGGGGGAGAGCATAATGATTTTTCATTACATTGATCAACCTCACTAGACAGATTATACTTAAGTTGGTTTATCTTGCTGCACAGGGATGCTATTACATTTCTGCAGAAAATGTCCTCTTCAGTTCTTCCAGATGAGTGTATTTCAAACTCCACTGCAGCCGATTAGTGTGTCAGGAGAGTATTTAAGGAGTTACCATCCACCTTTTGTTAATAAAATAGAATTGAAGTGAAAGTAAGTGAATTTAAGGATATTGTCTCCTGAAGTTCTTAGTGTGTGCATGTTTTCATGTATTTACATCTTGGGTAGTAATATTTCTTGTTCTGTGTTTCTGTCAAAAACATTCAGCATCCTAAAAAAATTTTATACATTCTCATCTCAAATCTTTCAAGCTCATCCCCCGTCTACTGTCAACTGATAGCCCTCTTATTTCACTGAAAACTCAGAAGTAATCACAGAAGAACTTCACACATTCTCTTCACTGAATTGATTACATATTTTCACCTGTATTCACATAAGCAAAGCATTTGATTCTGCTACAATGGCTGAAGCATCTATTTTGCTTTCTAAAAGCAATCTCCCGTGGTGCCCTGAGTCCCAGCCTCCCCACTCCCTCAAGGACAACAGACGTCACACCTATAACCATCCTCTCACTAGCATCATCAGCTTTCTGCCCTTTCTATTGGTTGGTCCCCATAAGAAACAAAAATAGTGTTATGCTTTCTTATTTTTAAAAAATTATTTCACCTTCTGATCTACTTTCCTTTCAGCAGACACCAAGTTACCACTCTCTCTTTTACAACAAAAGTTTTGAAAAAGCTATTCCTGCTTCCTGGCTCCAATTTTTCTGTTCCTTTTGGTCCCTCCCAAGTAAGGCTCACTGTTCACCACCACACCAACCCTGTTTTGTTCTTGGGTCAAGGTCATAAGTGATGAACATTGGGGTATGTGTGTCTTTTTCAGTTATGGTTTTCTCAGGGTATATAGTCAGTAGTGGGATTTCTGCGTCATATGGTAGTTTTATTTCTAGTTTTTAAAAGGAATTTATATACTGTTCTCCACAGTGGCTGCACCAATCCACATTCTCACCTACAGTGCAAGAGGGTTCTCTTTTCTCCACATCCTCTCTGGTAGTTATTGTTTGTAGACTTTTTGATGATGATCATTCTGACTGATGTGAGGTGATACTTAACCATAGTCTTGACTCATATTTGTCTAATAACTAGTGATGCTGAATAGCTTTTCACATGTTCACTGGCCATCTGTATGTCCTCCATGGAGAAGTGTCTGTCTAGATCTTCTTCCCACATTTTTACAGTAGAGAGGACATGGAAGCAGTCTGGATGTCCACTGACCGACGAACAGATAGGGAGGATGTGGTGCATATGTACAGTGGAAAATTATTCACCCATAAAGAGGAATGGATTTAAGTCAGTTCTAGTGAGGTAGATGAACATAGAGCCTATTATGTAGAGTGAAGTATGTCAGAAAGAGAGAAACAAATATAGAATATTATCACACATATATAGACTCTAAAAAAAATGGTATTGATGCACTTCTTTGCAGGAAAGAAATGGATATACAGATATAGAGAATAGACTTGTAGACACAGGAAAAGAAAGAGTGAGGTGAATGGAGGAAGTAGCATTGATACGTACACACTACTATGTGTAAAATAGCTGGTGAGAAGTTGCTATAGAACTCAGGGAGTCCAGCCTGATGCTCTGTGATAAGCTAGAGAGGTGGGAATGCAGGAGGGTAGGGAAGGGGGGCAGGCTCAGGAGGAGAGGATACATGGAATTATGTCTGATTTGCACTGTTGTATGGCAGAACTGAATACAACCTTGTAAAGCAATTCTCCTCCAATTAAAAAATACATTATATAGGTACATGTTTATTGACCTAGGGTAGCAGACACCAAGTTACCACTCTCTCTTTTACAACAAAAGTTTTGAAAAAGCTATTCCTGCTTCCTGGCTCCAATTTTTCTGTTCCTTTTGGTCCCTCCCAAGTAAGGCTCACTGTTCACCACCACACCAACCCTGTTTTGTTCTTGGGTCAAGGTCATAAGTGATGAACATTGGGGTATGTGTGTCTTTTTCAGTTATGGTTTTCTCAGGGTATATAGTCAGTAGTGGGATTTCTGCGTCATATGGTAGTTTTATTTCTAGTTTTTAAAAGGAATTTATATACTGTTCTCCACAGTGGCTGCACCAATCCACATTCTCACCTACAGTGCAAGAGGGTTCTCTTTTCTCCACATCCTCTCTGGTAGTTATTGTTTGTAGACTTTTTGATGATGATCATTCTGACTGATGTGAGGTGATACTTAACCATAGTCTTGACTCATATTTGTCTAATAACTAGTGATGCTGAATAGCTTTTCACATGTTCACTGGCCATCTGTATGTCCTCCATGGAGAAGTGTCTGTCTAGATCTTCTTCCCACATTTTTACAGTAGAGAGGACATGGAAGCAGTCTGGATGTCCACTGACCGACGAACAGATAGGGAGGATGTGGTGCATATGTACAGTGGAAAATTATTCACCCATAAAGAGGAATGGATTTAAGTCAGTTCTAGTGAGGTAGATGAACATAGAGCCTATTATGTAGAGTGAAGTATGTCAGAAAGAGAGAAACAAATATAGAATATTATCACACATATATAGACTCTAAAAAAAATGGTATTGATGCACTTCTTTGCAGGAAAGAAATGGATATACAGATATAGAGAATAGACTTGTAGACACAGGAAAAGAAAGAGTGAGGTGAATGGAGGAAGTAGCATTGATACGTACACACTACTATGTGTAAAATAGCTGGTGAGAAGTTGCTATAGAACTCAGGGAGTCCAGCCTGATGCTCTGTGATAAGCTAGAGAGGTGGGAATGCAGGGAGGGTAGGGAAGGGAGGCAGGCTCAGGAGGGAGAGGATACATGTAGAATTATGTCTGATTTGCACTGTTGTATGGCAGAACTGAATACAACCTTGTAAAGCAATTCTCCTCCAATTAAAAAAATACATTATATAGGTACATGTTTATTGATATTCCCCCTCAGGTGTTCCATAGACATCTCATATATATGTTTAAAACCATACATTTGATTTTACCATTCTCTAGAACATATTCAAAGTCTTTTGCTTCATAGTAAAAGAAAATTCCATTCTAGCAGTTCCTAGAATTTTGACACTGTCATTTTCTCTCATACCTTATATTAGATGTTCAGCAAAATCCTGAATCATACTAATGCTAACAATCTTCATCTTTTCCCCTTTGTTACAAATTCCCCTCTTTTTCTCCCCCTGCATTATTTTTGTTACACAGGTTACCTGGAAGTTATCCACACAGAGATCATAAGTAAAACTGAAAAGGCCGAACTGACAAAGAAGAGAGGAGATATGAATAAAAGAGAAACAGTAGAAAGAGGTCCATATATAGACATGTGGAAGATTAAAGGAGCTCTGTATTTAGGGGAGATTAGATGAAGAAGCCTTGACAGAATACAGAGAAAAAGAAAGAAAGAAAGAAACAAACAAACAAAAATAGCAAAAGCAAAAAAAAAAAAAAAAAGTCAACCAGTCCTTAGCCCTCTTCCCTAGAATCCAGCTTGTCTAAGAGATCTGTGAACACACATGGGAGGACCCTGAGATATACCAAATACAAGCTCAGAAGCAGGCAAAGCAAGATGATTAGGAGAAGGAAACACAGAAGAAATACCCCACAAAAGTGGTTCAAACTTCCACGAGGGCACAACTCTCTCTCTGAGCCCTCCTGTATGTCTATTTATATGTACTCTGTTTCCTCCTAATAAACACTTACTTGTTTCTCTACATCTGGTCTCTATGTGGAAATTCATTTCTACACAGCAGACAGGCAAAGGTCTTGTCGCTGACCACTGGTCCCTGGTGCTCTAGAGGCTAGGATTCAGCATTCTCACTGCCTGACTTCAATCTGGTCAAGACCCCAAATCCTGCTTTCAAACCACTGCAGGCCAAGGCCACCCAGGATCAAAAGTAGCAAGTGAGATCATCTACTGAGATATTAGCACCTCTATCAAAAAATGTTTTAACTTCATTTATCAGATATCACTACAAAAGAGTAAATATAAGTCATTTTACAGATGGAATATAATCTTTACTCTTTTCTAGTATTTATAAAACTACAAATCAAAAAGCATGTGCCTGGAGTTGAGCCAAGTAGAAACTAGATTTCCAGACGGAAACCTAGTATATGAAAGAAATGACTCCAGACACCTAATATCCTGAGACATTGTTTTATTCTTGAAAACAAGCACCCAGTGATGCCAAGATCCAAGGTCCTCAGATCTGCAGGATAATATAGCATATTCCCCCTAACATTAGCAGCTATTGAAAGTCATCATCCTTCACATTTAATCATTAGTCAGGCTTTGTACACTTCATTTAAAACCATCCTTGGCGAAGCATGTAGTCTGCATGGCGAAATATCTCAGGACAGTGTGAGTGTACATTTCTCACTGAAATTTGACCCAGAGTTTCTGAAGTTAATAACGTTCACTTCATTTTTTAAAAAATTGAACTTTACCTTCAAGTTTTTCACTCTCAAACAAAAGACATCAGAGAAAACATTCAGTCCCACCACTGCCACAAAGAAAGATGAGAGGTGTCCATGGTGGAGAAAAGGCACAGGCGGAGCATGAGACACTCCCAGAGTGCTCCAAGAGACACATTCAGGAAGCAGCCAACTAGAAAACACATACAAGTGCTAATTAGACCTTATAGGGTGGTGCCTCTGCTTACAGCAGACTATTAAATATAAACTGCCCAGCAGCACTCAGTTTATGAAATCAGGCCAGTGCACAGGCTCTGGTGTATGCTGTTAGCTTTCCTAAGCTTCATATTTCTATTGTGTTAAGTTTAATACACTTAGTAGGTCTATTTATTTTATTTTTATTTTGGCCACTTCTATTGGTCTTTCATCTATTCATTTTCATCCATCTTTGTTCTTTGGCCTGTGTGGGCCTCCCATCGCGGTGGCCTCTATTGTCGCAGAGCACCAGCTCTGGGCGCATGCACTCCAGAGCACCAGCTCAGTAGTTGGACACACTGGTCCAGCCGCTCCGCGGCACGTGGGATCTTCCCAGGCCAGGGATCGAACGGACGCCCTTTGCACTGCAAAGTGGTGTCCTTACCCACTGGACCACCAGGGAAGCCGCTCTATGTATTTTAGAATGAACAAAATGATGTGTGTGTGTGTGTGTGTGCATGTGCTTGTGCTCCTGGGCTTGCTGAGAATGCCCAGCAAGGAAAGGGACCATCTGACAGTCTTCAGAGAACAGATCATAGACAGGCACTTAGAGCTGGGCTCCTTCCAAGCATCCTGGCCGATTTCCCAGTGCCAATGGTGGCCAAACAGTCTCCTGAGGGAGATCGCTAACACTTTTGGACAAACCTTAGTCTCTCTCAAATCCCCTGAGCATCGTGCTTTCATAGACTGAATTAGCAAAAAGAATTTCCTCTACCATAAAAGGACTGTTAGAGTAGTAGAATGCTATTGCATGACCTATACACAGATCCCAGATAGTGTAGTCTGGTCATTAATAGCCTGCACTCGAGAATTCAAAATAACTGGTCTATCACAAAGCACACGCATGATTTTGGGAAAAGACGCTTAACTTTCAGACGGATTTCCCTCTGCCTTAGTAACCTATCGAAATGTTTACTGGGGAGTAAACGAACTACAGTATACAGAGGTCAGCACATTGTTCTGGTACACAGCAAAGGCTCAGTAAACACTAGTTGCTTAGAATGGATGTTTTTAAAGGGGATAAACTTTTGTCAGTGGGTGTGTGAGTATGTCTGCTTGCATATGCAAAGACTACCTCTGGAAGGAGAGTGCTAGTTGCCCTCATTAGCTATGGGTTTAAGTTTAAAAAACTGCCCAGCAGCACTCAGTTTATGAAATCAGGCCAGTGCACAGGCTCTGGTGTATGCTGTTAGCTTTCCTAAGCTTCATATTTCTATTGTGTTAAGTTTAATACACTTAGTAGGTCTATTTATTTTATTTTTATTTTGGCCACTTCTATTGGTCTTTCATCTATTCATTTTCATCCATCTTTGTTCTTTGGCCTGTGTGGGCCTCCCATCGCGGTGGCCTCTATTGTCGCAGAGCACCAGCTCTGGGCGCATGCACTCCAGAGCACCAGCTCAGTAGTTGGACACACTGGTCCAGCCGCTCCGCGGCACGTGGGATCTTCCCAGGCCAGGGATCGAACGGACGCCCTTTGCACTGCAAAGTGGTGTCCTTACCCACTGGACCACCAGGGAAGCCGCTCTATGTATTTTAGAATGAACAAAATGATGTGTGTGTGTGTGTGTGTGCATGTGCTTGTGCTCCTGGGCTTGCTGAGAATGCCCAGCAAGGAAAGGGACCATCTGACAGTCTTCAGAGAACAGATCATAGACAGGCACTTAGAGCTGGGCTCCTTCCAAGCATCCTGGCCGATTTCCCAGTGCCAATGGTGGCCAAACAGTCTCCTGAGGGAGATCGCTAACACTTTTGGACAAACCTTAGTCTCTCTCAAATCCCCTGAGCATCGTGCTTTCATAGACTGAATTAGCAAAAAGAATTTCCTCTACCATAAAAGGACTGTTAGAGTAGTAGAATGCTATTGCATGACCTATACACAGATCCCAGATAGTGTAGTCTGGTCATTAATAGCCTGCACTCGAGAATTCAAAATAACTGGTCTATCACAAAGCACACGCATGATTTTGGGAAAAGACGCTTAACTTTCAGACGGATTTCCCTCTGCCTTAGTAACCTATCGAAATGTTTACTGGGGAGTAAACGAACTACAGTATACAGAGGTCAGCACATTGTTCTGGTACACAGCAAAGGCTCAGTAAACACTAGTTGCTTAGAATGGATGTTTTTAAAGGGGATAAACTTTTGTCAGTGGGTGTGTGAGTATGTCTGCTTGCATATGCAAAGACTACCTCTGGAAGGAGAGTGCTAGTTGCCCTCATTGAAGAGAAGCTGGTATCTAGGAAATGGTGCTAGTCAGACGTTTTCATGGTGTAAGCCTTTTATGTCTCCTTTTGTTTTACAAAGAATTAAAACACTTTAATTCTCAATGTTCCTAATGTTTTACATTTCAGAGTATTAAACAAGTATTAACCTCACAATTTTTTCCATTCCCTTTTACATTTATAACCAAGGGGAAGGGAATATTTCATGGTTTGCCAAAAACTGTTCAAAGGTCATATAACAATCACAATTTTCCCAGTGATTATTAAGGTCACTTTGGATGGTTTCAGGTTGCAAGATCATTCTCATAAACCTGAACTGCTTTGCAAAACAAGAATTATCTGTATATCAACCAAAACAGAAAACTGACGTTCTGTTAAAAGAGTGCCATTCTAAAACAATTTCCCTGATCTTTGTCTGGCATTTCATTCATTTAATAAGCACCTTTGAATAATTGTAGATGGTAAATATGAACCAATTTATTGGGAATTCAAAGAAACTAGAAATAGTGTTCTTACTTAAAGTTTAATAACAATAAGTACCATCAACATTGTAACTATATGCCTTATAAAGTACCTTTACATAAATTATTTCCCATGCCACTGTCCGTTATCTGGGAGCAGACTCCTCTATGATGTTGCGCTTGCATCTTATTTGGTTGCTTGGGATAAAGACAAAATACATTTAATTTGGCATCCCAAAGATTAGTAGTAGATCTAGTGACCTATACACAGATCCCAGATAGTGTAGTCTGGTCATTAATAGCCTGCACTCGAGAATTCAAAATAACTGGTCTATCACAAAGCACACGCATGATTTTGGGAAAAGACGCTTAACTTTCAGACGGATTTCCCTCTGCCTTAGTAACCTATCGAAATGTTTACTGGGGAGTAAACGAACTACAGTATACAGAGGTCAGCACATTGTTCTGGTACACAGCAAAGGCTCAGTAAACACTAGTTGCTTAGAATGGATGTTTTTAAAGGGGATAAACTTTTGTCAGTGGGTGTGTGAGTATGTCTGCTTGCATATGCAAAGACTACCTCTGGAAGGAGAGTGCTAGTTGCCCTCATTGAAGAGAAGCTGGTATCTAGGAAATGGTGCTAGTCAGACGTTTTCATGGTGTAAGCCTTTTATGTCTCCTTTTGTTTTACAAAGAATTAAAACACTTTAATTCTCAATGTTCCTAATGTTTTACATTTCAGAGTATTAAACAAGTATTAACCTCACAATTTTTTTTCCATTCCCTTTTACATTTATAACCAAGGGGAAGGGAATATTTCATGGTTTGCCAAAAACTGTTCAAAGGTCATATAACAATCACAATTTTCCCAGTGATTATTAAGGTCACTTTGGATGGTTTCAGGTTGCAAGATCATTCTCATAAACCTGAACTGCTTTGCAAAACAAGAATTATCTGTATATCAACCAAAACAGAAAACTGACGTTCTGTTAAAAGAGTGCCATTCTAAAACAATTTCCCTGATCTTTGTCTGGCATTTCATTCATTTAATAAGCACCTTTGAATAATTGTAGATGGTAAATATGAACCAATTTATTGGGAATTCAAAGAAACTAGAAATAGTGTTCTTACTTAAAGTTTAATAACAATAAGTACCATCAACATTGTAACTATATGCCTTATAAAGTACCTTTACATAAATTATTTCCCATGCCACTGTCCGTTATCTGGGAGCAGACTCCTCTATGATGTTGCGTTGCTCTTGGGATAAAGACAAAATACATTTAATTTGGCATGACTGGCCCAGTCTAGTCTGCCTTCATAACTTCATGCCCATCTCTTTGCTCTCCCCACCCCAGCTGCACTGGCATTGGTTTAGTCTCTAGATTCACCAGGTACACTCCTGACCCAGAATCTTGCCATGGTTGCTCCATTTGCCCTCTTCCCTTTTCCATCAACTTACCTCTGACTTAATCTCCAGTTCTGCCAGTGTCACTTACACTGGGAAGAAATCTGTTTGCCTCTCGAGAACTGCTTTCTGCTCTTCTCCACTCTCTCCATGGTAACCTGCAGGGATATAACAATGGGCTCACCTTTCCCACAGTCCCATCAAGGTACCTCTTCTCCCAGCTCCCTGCAGGTTTGCAGCATCCCTCTGCAGAAGGAAGCAATGCCTCCTTTGAGGAAGGCAGCTCCCTCTACTTAACCTCCAGTTCTGTCTCTAGGCTCTAATAAGCCCCTCTAACTCTTGCTGTATTAGGCCTGGGATGGAGATACCTATCTCTTGGCTACTTCCCATCAGTTCTTTATAAATAGCTGTTTTATTATACTCTCTTCAAATTCTCTTATTTGTGCCCTGTGTCAGGACCCTGACTATGATCTTATTCCTGCTTCTTTCTCCCACAAGCTCTCCTAAGACTTATACCCTCCTCTCAATCTATACAGCTTACAGTCTCAACCACAATGTAGATTGCTTACAGCTCCCTAACGGTGCCCTTTTTTACACTTAGCTCTTCTTCCTTATCATTCACTTGCCCCAATATCCACAATTTAGAAATAATTCTCCTCCTGATAGCTTTGACATTCTCAGCCTGCACACTTCTGGTTTGGATAGTCATTTGAATTCCCATAACACTCTGTCTATACCATGGTCTTTATCACTTTGTGATTGACTCTATTCGTCCATCTTTTCTATAAGGCTCTGAATCACTAAGTCTGTAGTTTCTAGTCCCCCAGGGTCTAATAAACTCCCTGGCATATGATAGCTATTCAATAAATGAAAACTACAAAGCTGTATATAAAGTCTAGCTAAAGTAGTTCAGAGCCTTACTATAATATACTAAGGCCCAGTAGATTATCAACATGTCTATCTGGTTTTCCAAGACAAATTTTTTCTCCAAATATAGCATCTTACTAACAATACAGTTACCATAGCCAAAATTCTGCAATAAATGTATAAAATGATTTAATTTCCTTCATCAGACATTTATTCCTTCTGAAAATTAAAAATTTTAAGCTTACTCCTCAATCCTTCTTTTCTGAGCATTTTATTCCTTTAGTGTTGTCAAAGAAAATACGGTACACCGAAAAGCAAGGATGACCCAGAAAATAGGGTCAAGAAAGGTTTTAGAAGGTTTTTCCAGGTAAAACACCATGAATTTTTCATAGCATTGCAACTCCCACACCATTACAGTATTGATGCACATTTACCACTTGTTTCAGTGCTATTTATTAAGACTATTTTTCTCTTTCCTTGTATGGTTACCTCTTCCTCTCTCTTTCCCCATTCAAGCACGTTATTCTTCACCTGATTCTTTAGTGAATATTATGGTGCCAACTAAAATTCCTCAGCCCTTTCAGGTAACTACTACTTCAGTTGCTGGAAATGTTGGCAGTTGATACTCACAGCTCCTTACCTTCGGCTGGGTTCAAATTATCTTATTTGTGCCCTGTGTCAGGACCCTGACTATGATCTTATTCCTGCTTCTTTCTCCCACAAGCTCTCCTAAGACTTATACCCTCCTCTCAATCTATACAGCTTACAGTCTCAACCACAATGTAGATTGCTTACAGCTCCCTAACGGTGCCCTTTTTTACACTTAGCTCTTCTTCCTTATCATTCACTTGCCCCAATATCCACAATTTAGAAATAATTCTCCTCCTGATAGCTTTGACATTCTCAGCCTGCACACTTCTGGTTTGGATAGTCATTTGAATTCCCATAACACTCTGTCTATACCATGGTCTTTATCACTTTGTGATTGACTCTATTCGTCCGTCTTTTCTATAAGGCTCTGAATCACTAAGTCTGTAGTTTCTAGTCCCCCAGGGTCTAATAAACTCCCTGGCATATGATAGCTATTCAATAAATGAAAACTACAAAGCTGTATATAAAGTCTAGCTAAAGTAGTTCAGAGCCTTACTATAATATACTAAGGCCCAGTAGATTATCAACATGTCTATCTGGTTTTCCAAGACAAATTTTTTCTCCAAATATAGCATCTTACTAACAATACAGTTACCATAGCCAAAATTCTGCAATAAATGTATAAAATGATTTAATTTCCTTCATCAGACATTTATTCCTTCTGAAAATTAAAAATTTTAAGCTTACTCCTCAATCCTTCTTTTCTGAGCATTTTATTCCTTTAGTGTTGTCAAAGAAAATACGGTACACCGAAAAGCAAGGATGACCCAGAAAATAGGGTCAAGAAAGGTTTTAGAAGGTTTTTCCAGGTAAAACACCATGAATTTTTCATAGCATTGCAACTCCCACACCATTACAGTATTGATGCACATTTACCACTTGTTTCAGTGCTATTTATTAAGACTATTTTTCTCTTTCCTTGTATGGTTACCTCTTCCTCTCTCTTTCCCCATTCAAGCACGTTATTCTTCACCTGATTCTTTAGTGAATATTATGGTGCCAACTAAAATTCCTCAGCCCTTTCAGGACTAAACGCTTACTACTTCAGTTGCTGGAAATGTTGGCAGTTGATACTCACAGCTCCTTTTTACCTTCGGCTGAGCAGAGCTATAGCTGTATCACACATCCTTCCTGGCCACAGTCTACACTCAAACATTGAGGGTTAGCAAACATGGAGGGTTAGGAGGGGGAAGGCAAATAGAGAATGCAGAGGAAAAAAACTCCATTGCTCCAGTTAGGAATGACTATGGAGGCACATCCTAACTCCAGAGGTCTCCACAGGGCCAGGTGAGCTGCTATTGTGACTGCAGCCCAGTCCAGTCCCTCCCTCAGCTCAATCTACTGTAACTTTCCTTCACTTCCCTTCAATGGCTGACCCTGGGAGCACTCTTTCATATACTTCCTGTCTTCTAGGCTCTATCTCAGAGACTGCTTTTCTGGGGAAACTATAAGATCCCTCCAGAAGGAGCTCATGTAAACAAGCTAATATGTATTCTTCCAGGTTTACCTTCATGACTATTTAATCACATACAAACATATATGGACCAATAAATACACATGTATATTATAAAGAAGTAAGATTTTTCTTTTATTAAAATGCAATCTTATTATAAATTCCTAATTTTCCAATTCAACAATACCTATTATACCTATTAATATATAACTTTCTCTAGGCAATTTGTAGCTTTAGTTCATTCTTTTAGCAGGTAAATAATATTCCATGCAATTGTTGCTATTGTTTAGTCACTAAGTTGTGTCTGACAAGTTTTGTGACCTCATGAGTTGTAGGTCATGAGGCTCCTCTGTCGATGGGATTTTCCAGGCAAGAATCCTGGAGAGGGTTGCCATTTTCTTCTCCAGGGGATCTTCCCAACCCAGGAATCAAACCCTTGTCTTCTGCATTGGCAGGTGGATTCTTTACCACCAAGCCACCAGGGAAGCCCATTCCATAGAACAGATATATCATAATATATTCAGTCACTCATTTTTTGATAGCAACCCATCTTCTTACATTACTATTTTGTTTTGGTTTCCATCAACAATTCTGGAGAAGATATTAGTGTATGTATCATCATATCATATCATATTTCTGTTTCTATAGGATAGATTTCTAACAGTGGCTCTAGGTTCAGGAGTATGTATATAATTTTTTCAAACATGTATTGTCAGATTTATTTTCAAAACTCTATAAAATTCACACTAATGCTGAGGATAACTTTTGAAGTGACTTTTTTATATCTCACTTTGATAACTTCTTTCTTGCCCTCTAACATAGCCGTGTGATTTTGTATGAAACTTCTTCAGGGTGAAAATATAGAAAGATCCTCCAAACACTTACAAGTTTTTACCAGCTAACAAAATATGGAAGATATCTTCTTTAAAATTTTTATTGGAGTGTAGTTAATTTACAATGTTCTGTTAGTTTCAAGTGTACAGCAAAGTGAATCACTTATACAAATACATATCACCAGTCTTTTTACGATGATTTTCCTATATGAAAATATCATTTTAAAAGCAAGAAAAATAAAAATAAAAGAGAAAGTAAAGGAAAAAAAAGAAAGAAAAAATAGAAAGAAAAAAATTAATAAATTAAAGCAAAAGTACCATTTTCAATGTAAGGCAAGTCTAGCTTTCTTTTAAGCAGTGTTAAAACAGAATTAGAAGCTGTCAGTCTACTTAATTTTATTTGAAACACTTTCTTTTTTTATTCAGACTCTCTCAAAAGAAGTAGAATGCATTCAACTTCTTTTCCCCCAGGAATTGGTATTAGAAAGTGTCTATATGTGTTCAAAAGTCAGTAATGACCAGCAAGAATTATTGGAACTAGAGATTTCTCAGGGTCCTGGAAATAAATGTCAGTTTTTAACAGCAGAAAACAAGATACAACTTACTATATTCAAATTTTAAATGCAGTCGGGTATAAGATTAGCTAAATGTTACCCTCCTTATTTTAAAAACAGATTATTGTGGGAACTTAAATAAGTGTGATAAATCTGTTAAGTTCTTTAGTGCACTTCTCATGATATAAAAAATATACATTACACAAACCAACTATTATACCATTTGAAAGTTTGTTGTGATTTGCAAGGAAAACAGTTGTCCTTTTTTAAATTTTTTTTTATTTGTATTTTTTATTTATTTATTTTTTTAGTTGTCCTTTTTGTTATAGCTAAATTAGAAGTTAATGAACTGAGTGTTCCAGTGTAGCATTAATGTAAATAAGTACAAATCCACGATGAGAGTTAATCAAGTGAGTTGAACAATACATTTTCCCAAGTATATTTTGAACAAACCACAGGTCAAGGAGTAATTATTTTTATGCATAGGCACTTGGCAGTTTCAACTGGAAAAACATTTTTGTCGTGTACAGTCAATACTTTGCGTAGGTTCAACCTATTGGTTGCTAATGTTAGGACACCATCTTGTGGATAAGGCATCTAGTTTGGAAATCTGTCTATTTGAAATCACTTACAAAGCAAATGGTAAAAAATATTCTAAGCATCACAGAAGTAATAGCTTCATCTTTATTTTATTAGCATGTTTACTCAAGGTAAGGAGTAAGAAAAGAATACTGAATAATTTCTACAAAAAGAGCTTATTTTCCCCCATTGTGTATCAGCTACAAACCAAATGTTGTATTTTTAAAATAGCTGATATAAAGGCATTTAGTGAAAGAAATTTCCAGAGAATTAATTAAAATCTGTATTGGTGAAGGTTATTTTTCATTCAATACTATAACTTAGTGCCAAATACCTCTGGGTTTCATATGTTCGGTGTTGATCAGAAAGTATGAGGTGCAGTGAAAGTGAAAGTCTTTCAGTCCTGTCTGACTCTCCATGATCCCATCAACGGTAACCTGACAGGCTTCTCTCTCTGTCCCGACCCGTGGGATTCGTCAACGCAGACCTAAAGGCGGTGGAGGACACGAGAAATGGAACCAAGACAGGAAGGAGTCTGAGCAAGTCTCATTTTATTGCGGAAAAGAAGCAGTATTTATACTGTGCAGAAGGCGGAAGAGCTCAGCGATAGACCAATCACGTAAAAGGTCAAGTAAGCACGCGTGTACATCATCATGAGAGCTTAGGGGGAGCATGTGCTGATCACGAGCACGGAAACTTCACTCAGCCAATCATGGCAACGAGCACACGTCTCAAGCCGCGCCTCCCCACATCCGCCAGGGCCATCTTAGGAAGCGCATAGCGCACTTTGCAGCATTCACGTATAAGAGGCTATGGGATGTCACCAGGCAGACCGGTGGTCCCGGACATCTGTCCATGAAATTCTCCAGGCAAGAATATCAGAGTGGGTTGCCATGCCATTCTCCAGGATTTTCCCGACTGGCAAATAAAGCCTAGATCTCTGGCGTCGCAGGCAGATTCTTTACTGTCTGAGGCACCAGGAAGAGTTTCCATATGAGGTATATAAGAATTTCAAATATTAACTTGGTTTTCTCTTATAATGTACTAATATTTACACTACCCTCTCTAAAATTAAAATTCCTTAATAGCTATAGGAATGCTGATTCCATAGGGCTTCATAAAAGAGAAATAGATTAGCAGAGCATACTGTGTGGAGGGCTGGGCACTATTTCTGGAACAGCCACCCACCTTGCACAAATCAATTCACTAATTCTGTCTTAGTTATCACAGTTGTCAAAAGGAATAACGGCAGCTAAACTAGACAGTATTTGCAAAGATATAAAATACTATGTGTAACGTGTGTTTGTTGTCACTAAATCATGTTGGACTCTTTTGCAATCCTGTGAACTATAGCCCACCAGGTTTTTCCATCCATGAGATTTTCCAGGGAAGAATACTGGAGTGGTGGGTTGCCATTTCCTTCTCCAGGGATCTTTCCAACCCAAGGATTGAATCCATATCTCCTGCATTAGCAAGCAGAGTCTTTACTACTCAGCCACCAGGGAAGCCCCAAATTTCTTAGTCCACCATAAAATAGGAATCGCCAACCAGAAACAACTGGTTTCTTTAGCACTTTTAAAAATGTTGTCGATCACCCCTATACTCTCCTAACATATTTTCTTTCTTTATTCCTTTTCATAAGGTTTTTTGAGCAGAGTCTAAAAAGATTTATATAAAGGCTAACACATAGCCATGTGATTTGGGGAAAGCAATTTATGCCCACTTGATGGTTAAGGGAT
This sequence comes from Tragulus kanchil, assembly GCA_022376925.1. Taxonomy (NCBI): domain Eukaryota; kingdom Metazoa; phylum Chordata; class Mammalia; order Artiodactyla; family Tragulidae; genus Tragulus; species Tragulus kanchil. Next base: position 61,442,324 of record JAIOJX010000029.1, on the reverse strand, counting down.
TAAAAATTCAGGTCTGAGTTTGAAAACTGACTTCTTCATTTGTGAGTTATGTTACTTTGGGTAAGTCATTGAGCTTTCTCTCCCTTGGTTTTCTCATTTTCCTGAAAGCGTTCTGAAGAATGTTAAAGTGTGTAAGGCATTTATCACAGTGATTGAACTGTGTCAAGTGGGATATGGAAAAAATGAAAGTTTGTCATAATTACTGTAAATGGGTGCTGTTTAATTTGACCTCCTCTCATACTTGAAAGTAAACCAGGGCATGAAATATCCATCATTCACAACATCTGTAAAAGAAATAATGCTGTTCTGCACGAATGCCCACAAAATATCTGGTCCAAAATGGTACTTTGATGGAGTCTGAATTGATTTCCTCTAAAAGGCTGAAAACAATTTGTAATTTCCCTACTGCACCAAAATACACAGAAAAGAGTACATTCAACTCTTGGAAAGCTTTGAATCTTCACATATCATTAGTCTATAATGAAAAGAACTTATGATGATCTTTGATTTACAAAGGTAACTTACCTTCCTGGTAATGAATTTGAAGCTGTTTCAGTAAATGTGGGGTCAAGGTTCAACAAACTGCAGACTGTTCAATGAGCTGTCCCAAAAGTGATCAGATATCTTGGTGAAAGAAACAGAAGAGCCTTTAGTCTCTCTCTTAGTGCTGCTGTACAACCTTTTAAAAAGCAAAAATGTCAATTGTCTGTTTTGAAAATTTGAAAAAGCATTGTTTGTAGCCACATATATGATTACAGGCTTATTGAACTAAGAACATAGTGAACTAAAAAACATTTCACAAATGGACAAATAGTCTCAGGGAATAGTCAATATGTTCTTCATCACCTTCTTTTTTTTTTTTTTCTGTTCTGAACTCCTTTTGAGTGTCATCTCAGTTCTCAGCATTTCCCTTAGTTCTTCCTTATCCATCACAATTAGTAATGACTATATCAGGCCATCTTACACTAAATTTTATTCCATGTTTATAATGTTTATAAGTTGGGAGCAAATCAAGACACTCCAAGAAAACTAAAAACCTAGGACTCCATCAAATTCATAGCTGTTAAATACAAATTTAGCATTAATTCTGGAGGAAGAAAAATCTGATGTTTTTATGTTCATAGAAGTATGAACAACTTTTTTCATATTCTGACTGGAAGATTTATTACATATATAATATTTGAACTCATTTTTCATTTCATTTTTACATCTTTCATTTCATATTTTCTCAATCACAGCTGGTAAACATTATTCATACTGAAAAGTATTGAAGGTAATATACAGGGATATAGTTTCAAATTGTTTTCAAAAGTAAGCATACTTGAAAAACTCATGACATATGCAGTTATGTTACTATCTTTACACTTTGAAAATCATTATCCTGCCATGTTAGCACATTGTTGAGCTATAATAGACATTTAAAATAGATTTGTGGATTTCATAAGGACTTCCTGTGAATCTATTACTTTCATGTCAGTCTTGAATTTCTTTCTTCCTGTGACAACATATGCTTATCATATGTATTATATCAGAAGAATCATGTATTTCAATAAGTTATAGTTCAGGGCAATTAATAGTATATATATATATATATATATCTCAATAATTTTAAGTATTAACATTTTTGCTGTTTGGTTACACTATTTTTAAATTATACTTTTGCATACTCACACTATGCACTTAACAAATTTTTTTAATTGAGATCGACAGTGCTTTCTATCATGAACGGATTCATTGACAGCAAAGAACTGAGAGAAATATTTCACATATTACATTATTGCTTTCAATTGAATCCAGATTGATCCAGTGCATTTATAGTAAGAATTCATTGGAAGCAATGGAGCTGAGCACAGATTAAAAATGCCCCATTGCTTCCTAAGACATGCAGTCATAAATCTTATTATATTTAATATCAAGAGTGTCTTTCACTACTACCTCCCTGCAACTTGTACACCATCTTTCTTGTTTTCATGAAATACTTCCAAAATGTGTTGCACAGAAAGCTGAGTTCTAGTCAAGAATACCAGATGATTATTGCTATAAATAGCAGTTACAATAAAAGAAATACATTGAAAATGTCATTTATTTTTGAATTTCTTATAATTTGAAATTTTTCAAAGACACTCCAAGAAAACTAAAAACCTAGGACTCCATCAAATTCATAGCTGTTAAATACAAATTTAGCATTAATTCTGGAGGAAGAAAAATCTGATGTTTTTATGTTCATAGAAGTATGAACAACTTTTTTCATATTCTGACTGGAAGATTTATTACATATATAATATTTGAACTCATTTTTCATTTCATTTTTACATCTTTCATTTCATATTTTCTCAATCACAGCTGGTAAACATTATTCATACTGAAAAGTATTGAAGGTAATATACAGGGATATAGTTTCAAATTGTTTTCAAAAGTAAGCATACTTGAAAAACTCATGACATATGCAGTTATGTTACTATCTTTACACTTTGAAAATCATTATCCTGCCATGTTAGCACATTGTTGAGCTATAATAGACATTTAAAATAGATTTGTGGATTTCATAAGGACTTCCTGTGAATCTATTACTTTCATGTCAGTCTTGAATTTCTTTCTTCCTGTGACAACATATGCTTATCATATGTATTATATCAGAAGAATCATGTATTTCAATAAGTTATAGTTCAGGGCAATTAATAGTATATATATATATATATATATCTCAATAATTTTAAGTATTAACATTTTTGCTGTTTGGTTACACTATTTTTAAATTATACTTTTGCATACTCACACTATGCACTTAACAAATTTTTTTAATTGAGATCGACAGTGCTTTCTATCATGAACGGATTCATTGACAGCAAAGAACTGAGAGAAATATTTCACATATTACATTATTGCTTTCAATTGAATCCAGATTGATCCAGTGCATTTATAGTAAGAATTCATTGGAAGCAATGGAGCTGAGCACAGATTAAAAATGCCCCATTGCTTCCTAAGACATGCAGTCATAAATCTTATTATATTTAATATCAAGAGTGTCTTTCACTACTACCTCCCTGCAACTTGTACACCATCTTTCTTGTTTTCATGAAATACTTCCAAAATGTGTTGCACAGAAAGCTGAGTTCTAGTCAAGAATACCAGATGATTATTGCTATAAATAGCAGTTACAATAAAAGAAATACATTGAAAATGTCATTTATTTTTTGAATTTCTTATAATTTGAAATTCTACCATTTCACTTAACATACCACAATCCAACAGCAGAGATAACTTTACAAGACTATTGTTAGTGGGGGAGAAAGCAAGTCTAAGCTACTTTTTATCCAGTCCTGGTTGTGGATTATTCTGATTTGTTCACCCACCTGATATAGTTTCTCCTGATAACAGAGTATAATTTATTGAATCAAGCACTTTCTTATATGTAGGAAGATACTCATCACAACAGAAGATAAAGCCCGGCAATATAATAAAGAACCAGAGAGTCATTGATAATAAGTATTGTAACTAAAACTGGCTGTAAATATCATCTTGTCTTACTATGTTAACCATTCAGCTTTTGTTTGAGTGAAGCAAAAGAATAAAATTCATGGCTGATCAAATTAAGAAGAGTGAGACACACTTTAGGACAGGTAATAAAAATAACTATTTTTTTAGAAAATTGAATTACATATTTAATTTATTCATGTATGTATTTTTGGTTATTCTGGGTTTTCACTGCTGCTGCCGGCTCTTCTCTAGTTACAGGGAGTGGGGGCTACTCTCTAGTTAAGGTGAACAGACTTCTTGTTGTGGTGACTTCTCTCATTGTGGAACTCGGGCTCTGGGGTACACAGGCTTCAGTAGTTGCAGCACATGGGCTCCACAGCTGTGCCTCCAAGGCTCTAGAGCACAGGCTCTGTAGTTGTGGCTCACAGGCTTCGTTGCTCCACAGCATGTAGGATCTTCCCAAATCAGGGATCGAACTTGTGTCTCATGCATTGGCAGGCAAGCTCTTTTCCACTATTTTACTTTTTAAACAATAAAGAATTTTTTCAAATATGTATTGAATTCTTGTCAATAATAAGAAACATCATCAAAAACAATAAAAAAAAGAAACATCAAATTTTATTAATTGCATAATTAATAGTTGCAAAATCAAATAAACTCAACAGGCACAGATGCAATGTATGTTAAAATTATCTGCTTCAGTAGATTTTACCAGAATTATTTGTAATTAATTTTAATCCAATCTAAATTTAGAGGGTTAGGAAATCTTTTTTTTTTTTTTTTTGGTCCTGGTTATAGGTTTATTCAACACAAAACAATCTCTTCCAACTTTTTCTCACAGAGCAGTGACTATAGCTATTTTCTTCACTTATGATAGTACAGGCCTTCATGCTACTTTCTTTACGCCTCCCACCCTCTGTTCCTTCCCCACAATGTCCATATGTCCACTGTCCATGTCTGTCTTTCCGTCGCTTCACTGCGTGTGCCATCATCACCATCCTACTAGATTCCATATATATATGTTAATATATTGTATTTGTCCTTCTCTTTCTGACTGACTTCACTTTTTATGATATGTTCTAGATCCAGCCACCGGGTTAGGAAATCTTGATACTGTGCTTTAGAAACTAAGTTTTAAAATCTGGTTGCAGTTTTCTTAATTACAGATACATATCATATCATATGTTGTTATTTCTCTCAAGTCTTTCAGTCAGCTCAGTCACTCAGTCATGTCCAACTCTTTGTGACCCCATGTACTGTAGCACACCAGGCTTCCCTGTCCTTCACCATACCCGGAGCCTCCTCAAACCCATGCCCACTGAATTAGTGGTGCCATCCAACCATCTCATCCTCTGTCATACCCTTCTCTTTTTGCCTTCTATTTTCCCAGCATTGGGTTCTTTTCCAATGAATCGTCTCTTCGCATCAGGTGGCCAAAATATTGGAGCTTCAGCTTTAGCATCATTCCTTCCAATGAATATTCAGGGTTAACTTCCTTTAGGACTGACTGATTTGATCTCTTTGCAGTCCAAGGAACTCTCAAGAGCCTTCTCTAACACCACAGTTCAAAGGCATCAATTCTTCTGCACTCACCCTTCTTTATGGTCCAGTTCTCACACCCATACATGACCACTGGGAAAACCATAGCTTTGACTATATGGACATTTGCTGGCAAAGTGATGTCTCTGCTTTTGAATACCCTGTTTGTGTTTGTCATAGCTTTTCTTCCAAGGAGCAAGTATCTTTTAATTTCATGACTGCAGTCACCATCTGCAGTGATTTGGGAGCCCAATAAAATAAAGTCTGTCACTGTTTCCATTGTTTGCCCATCTATTTGCCATGCATTGATGGAACTGAATGCCATGATCTTTGTTTTCTGAACACTGCTTTTAGGCCATCTTTTTCACTCTCCTCTTTCACCTTCATCAAGAGGCTCTTTAGGTCTTCTACACTTTCTGCCATAAGGGTGATATCTTTTGATATTTCTCTGGCAATCCTGATTCCAGCTTGTACTTCATCCAGCCTGGCATTTTGCTTGATGTACTCTGCATATTTGTTAAATAAGCAGGGTGACAATATATGGCCTTGACGTACCCCTTCCCCAATTTGGAACCACTCTGTTGTTCCATGTCCATTCTAACTATTGCTTCTTGTCCTACATACAGGCTTTACAGGAGACAGGTAAGGTGGTCTGGTATTCCCATCTCTTGGAGAATTTTCCACAGTTTGTTGTGATCCACACAGTCAAAGGCTTTAACGTATTCAATGAAGCAGAAGAAATTTTTCTGGAATCCCCTTGCTATTTCTATGATCCAGTGGATGTTGGCAATTTGATCTCTGTTCCTCTGCCTTTTCTAAATCCAGCTTGTACATCTGGAAGTTCTTGATTCACATACTGTTGAAGCCTAGCTCGGAGGATTTTAAACATTACTTTGCTAACATGTGAAATGAGTGCAAACAAAACCTCAAGTCTGACAGGAGTAAAGTAAACATGGTCTTGTGACTAGACACTTTTGGATTCTAATTCTATTAGGCAAGCAACCTAAGTCTGACCAAACTTTACTTATTTCTTTAAATTTATTATTAATTAAAATACCATTTCCTGGGCTTCCCTGGTGGTCCGGTGGGTAAGGACACCACCTTGCAGTGCAAGGGGCGATGGTTCGATCCCTGGCCTGGGAAGATCCCACGTGCCACGGAGCAGCTGGACTGATGTGTCTAACTGCTGAGCTGGAGCTCTGGAGCACATGCGCCCAAAGCCAGTGCTCTGCAACAAGAGAGGCCACTGCGATGGGAGGCCTACACAGGCCAAAGAACAAAGATGGATGAAAATGAAGACCAATAGCTTTTCTTCCAAGGAGCAAGTATCTTTTAATTTCATGACTGCAGTCACCATCTGCAGTGATTTGGGAGCCCAATAAAATAAAGTCTGTCACTGTTTCCATTGTTTGCCCATCTATTTGCCATGCATTGATGGAACTGAATGCCATGATCTTTGTTTTCTGAACACTGCTTTTAGGCCATCTTTTTCACTCTCCTCTTTCACCTTCATCAAGAGGCTCTTTAGGTCTTCTACACTTTCTGCCATAAGGGTGATATCTTTTGATATTTCTCTGGCAATCCTGATTCCAGCTTGTACTTCATCCAGCCTGGCATTTTGCTTGATGTACTCTGCATATTTGTTAAATAAGCAGGGTGACAATATATGGCCTTGACGTACCCCTTCCCCAATTTGGAACCACTCTGTTGTTCCATGTCCATTTCTAACTATTGCTTCTTGTCCTACATACAGGCTTTACAGGAGACAGGTAAGGTGGTCTGGTATTCCCATCTCTTGGAGAATTTTCCACAGTTTGTTGTGATCCACACAGTCAAAGGCTTTAACGTATTCAATGAAGCAGAAGAAATTTTTCTGGAATCCCCTTGCTATTTCTATGATCCAGTGGATGTTGGCAATTTGATCTCTGTTCCTCTGCCTTTTCTAAATCCAGCTTGTACATCTGGAAGTTCTTGATTCACATACTGTTGAAGCCTAGCTCGGAGGATTTTAAACATTACTTTGCTAACATGTGAAATGAGTGCAAACAAAACCTCAAGTCTGACAGGAGTAAAGTAAACATGGTCTTGTGACTAGACACTTTTGGATTCTAATTCTATTAGGCAAGCAACCTAAGTCTGACCAAACTTTACTTATTTCTTTAAATTTATTATTAATTAAAATACCATTTCCTGGGCTTCCCTGGTGGTCCGGTGGGTAAGGACACCACCTTGCAGTGCAAGGGGCGATGGTTCGATCCCTGGCCTGGGAAGATCCCACGTGCCACGGAGCAGCTGGACTGATGTGTCTAACTGCTGAGCTGGAGCTCTGGAGCACATGCGCCCAAAGCCAGTGCTCTGCAACAAGAGAGGCCACTGCGATGGGAGGCCTACACAGGCCAAAGAACAAAAATGGATGAAAAATGAAAGACCAATAGAAGTGGCCAAAAAAAAAATACAATTGTTTTACAATGTTGTGTTAGCTTCTGTTATAGGATAACATGAATCAGCTCTATGTATACATATACTCCCTCTCTCTTGATCCTTCCTCCCACCCCTCAAGGGCATCACAGAGAACCAAGCAGAGTTCCCTATACTGCACAGCAGTTTCTCACTAGCTATTTTATCTCACATAGGTCAGAATGAACATCACCAAAAAATGTACAGACAACAAGTGCTAGAGCGGGTGTGAAGAAAAGCAAACCCTCTTGGAGTGGTGTGGGAATGTAAATTGATGTAACCAGTATGGAGAACACTATGGAGATTAAAAAAAAAAAAAAAAAAAAACTAAGAATAAAACTACCATATGACCCAGAAGTCCTGCTACTGGGCACATAATTCACTACTGAGAAAACCATAATTCAAAAGGACACATGTACCCCTAATGACAGTAACCAAGACATGAAAGCAACCTAGATGACCAAACTTTAAAAGAATCCTTCAAGAATCCTCATAAAGAAAAATGCAATGTTAGAGATATCAGTATCATCATAAATTCAAAAGACTTAGTCTTGATATAGACTGGATTCAAATAGTATCAGCCAGTGGGAGGAAATAACTTAGACCACATACAGAAAGAGAGGTTGAGTACAGTTGTTCATATTGGTATCATTCACCCAATTTCCATGACAACTTTTTCTGCATGTAGTACTATTATTTTGCTTAGATGTTTATTCTGTTCTCACTGATGGTGATCCTTATAGGATGCCTATTAAGAGGCCCAAATGGAAGGGGAAAACACAGATTGACCAAGAGCATTCAAATGTATAAGGTTACTCTAAGGAATTTAACTCTCTCTGGAATTGAGCTTTGGTTCTCAGGAGAAAGATGTAGTTGATTTCATCCCAATGAGGACAGCATCATGAATAAACAGCCCACCATTTCCTGCTGCCTCTACCCTTAACATTACCTTTGCAAAGACCTATCCTATACCTTTTTTGTCTCTGTGGGGGAAACTCCCATGTTCATGCCTGCTCAGTCACTTAGCTGTGTCCAACTCTTTATGACCCCATGGACTATAACCCACAAGGTTTCTCTGTCAATGGGATTTTCCAGGCAAGAATACTGAAGTGGGTTCCATTTCCTCTTTCAGGGTATCTTCCTTACCTAGGGGTCGAACCTGGGTCTCCTATGTCTCCTGCACTGGCAGGCAGATTCTTTACCACTGAGCCACCTAGAAAGTCCCATACTCTTCCAATAAATGTTTCTGAGTCTCTCTCTTAGATTAGCTCATACAAGTTTTCTGTTACTTTCATCAAAATAGCTCAAGTGTTTTACTGAGAAGTGAGCCTGAGTTTAGAACTGGCCTCAAAGTAGAGACATGATGCTAATAGGCAAAGTCAGTGTTCTAAGAGCAGCATCAAAGTGATGAGGACTCGTCAGTCTTGGCTATGTCAAGAATTGACATTAAAGGAAATTCACTGTAGGCAAAAATACACATTTTTCTCTATAGATAACAGGAACTATATTTTCACATGAACAACTGTATTGTCAGTAAAGACCAACAAACCTCTTCAAATAGTAGGGCATCCAATGAAAAGGATACTGGGAGTAGGACCCTGAGCTAGAAGAAGAGACTGGCAGTATATCAGTGATCTCATGGGCTGAAGTTCAGCCGAGGGGACCAAAGAAGTAGGTAGAGCTGGTATGTAGCTCAGGGACCCCTAGTACAGCTGACTCTGGATTGAAGATAACAGGATTGATTCCAGACACTCCCTGCGGCTGGGACCAAATAAGTCAATAATACTTTCAACTCTGGTCTGGAATGTCCCTAGCGTTGGGCAAAGCTGCACCAGCTAGGGCGACTAGGTAGAGCTGGGAGAAGTTGGTTATAACAGCATAAAGATGATTGTAAAGAGTGGGAAAAGTCAGTTATAAGCTGTGTCTTAAGCTAAAAAAAATTTAAATATATAGTCTGCCACACTGCTTGATATTTCTCAAGATGCTACCTTTATTTGAACACATTCTTCTCTCATGTTAGAATATCCTTTCCTCTCTTTTTCAGTGGTAAGTTTACTGAATTCAAGCTCATTCGGCTCACCACAGGATTGGCCAATAAATCTGAAAGATGAGGGGCTGAGGCAAGGAAGAGACTTTATTCTGGGAGCCAGCTGACTGAGAAGATGGCAGGCAAGCTCCCTAAGATAGCCATCTTGTCAGGGTCTGGATGCCAGGTTCTTCTGTAGAGTCAGAAAGAAAGAAGCAGTAAGGAATTAAAGTCAAAAGGCAGACTAGGGAGGGAGAGGCAGTGGGGAAGTCTTCAGTCTTGCGAAACATCTCCAAGAGAATGGTCAGCCTTTAGAAAGAATGTGTTAATCTCTTTGCTCACAGATGGGCAAGGACAAATAATCTCCTCATATGAGCTGAACAAAGGCACTTAAGTCTAGAGTCAGGCAGGGGGGTAGGTCCTCTGAGGACAAAAGCAATAAAGAGCAAACCAAAGAAATAGTTTGCAACATGGAGTCAGAATTGGCTTCCTCTCTGCAATAGTAAGATTGCTTTTTATATATTAGATCCAGCTCAAATATCATTTATTTTCTAGGAAGGGTTCTTGGCTCTTCAAATGGGTTTGTAATACTTTTACATAATTTTAATTTGAGTTAAGCATTTATTCCTCCTACAGAAAGCCATGGACAATTTCTAATTTATACATGGACCTGTACCTCTCAGGCATACAGGAAGTAGTTGCTGAGTGAATGAATGCCAAGTTCATGAAAATTATAATTTCCTCTTTGACAGAAACTATTTAGGTCTCTCTTTAATGTTTCAAGTACTTATGAAAAATGATTCAGTGAAAATTAAATTTCATTAACATCTGAGACACTGCCCTCCTTTACACACAAAGTTAATTCTATAACTGAAGAGAAGAAATCTCCTTAAATTGAGGAGAAAGATATGAAAATGGAGAAAAATTAGAGGGGAAAGGAGGACTCCCCCAGTGGCTCAGAGGTAAAGAATCTACCTGCAATGCAGTTTCAGTCCCAGGGTCTGGAAGATTTCCTGGAGCAGGGCATGGCAACCCATTTCAGTATTCTTTACTGGAGAATCCCATGGAAGAGGAGCCTGATGGGCTACAGTCCACAGGGTCACATAGAGTCAGATACACTGAAACGACTTAGCAGGCACACAGAAGGGAAAGGAAGCATGTGTCTCAAAACTCAGCTATGAAAATATATTTCCATTGTGCTTAGGTAATCCTCTCTGGTGCAGAGAAGAAATAGAAAAACATGGTACTCTAGTCTGTACTAAGAAAATATGTATAACAAGAACATTAGCTTCAATGGGGGAAAAAGTGCTCTAAAACCAACTCCAGGGAATGGGTTGCCTAGATTCTTTGTGGTTGATGAAGAATCAGTCTGTGCTTTGTTCAGAGGGCTCTTTATTCCATATTAAAGGCTTGAAAGCATTTTTTCTTACCCAATACCTGGAATCCCAGCTTTCAATGCCCACAGTCATGAGCATTATCTTCTTAGAAAAGAATTCTTCCTCAGGGATAAAGAATAATAGGTAGCTTGTAATGCACATACCTGAAAGCACTCCATCTAGAAGTTACTTCCATTTAAAATGTAAAATAAATAAAAGGAGTGATTTTTGAATCTTTAAGAGGTGTGAATTTTTCTTCATTTAACTTTTTTATTTCTTATCAATATAGAACCAGATTTACCCATAATGTAAGTGAATTTCAACATGCAATTTAAAAATTGACAGCTTGTTCCCTTATAATATACATACAAGTTCAAGAGACAACAAAGTAGGTAAGAGAATTTGTTTCATAAAATTTCAGATAAACTTGGTTCCATCAATTTAAAGTTCTGAGAAATATGTCAATATAGAAAACACATTTGTGCATTACCTGGAAGACTGGCCATTTGGAAGAAATAAGACCTCATTTCTTTTACAAAGATAATCAGGAATATGTCCAAACAATTTTCAATAAGTTTATGAACCTTCAGAAAGTTAAAATTTCTATTCCTGTTTCTTAGGGATTCTTTCCATAGCTTTAACAAACTCGGTACAAGTTACACCCATAAAATGTGTTGGCATTTACAAGGCAACTATCCTGATGAGAAACTAGACTTACATTTTCACTTATCTTACTGGAGTTTGACATTACAAAACAGTGACTCAAATTTTTCAGTCAAATAAGCTGCTATTTTATTTCTAAGAATGAGAGACTTGATTCCAAAATCAGTAATTTGAAGAATTTCCTTTTTCAAACATCAGAACCTCAAAGCATAAATATATAAAGCAACAGATAAACTGCATAAACTGTCTTCTTTTCATTAAGACTTTGTGATAACTATGTCCTATTAATTACCAAAGGATGCTTCTCTCCAAAAAGTTGCCTCTAAAGTGCAACCCGAGTCGTCTAACATTTTTGAAGAAGGAGTGAGCCTAATTAGCAAAAGGCCATCCTAAAAATATGGTAAAATTTTTGTCTGACTCACTGCTTGTATTTTTATTGGGAAGGGGATCTATAGTCTCCTGGAGCTGGAGGAATCAGTCACTCCAGGAATTCCTCTCTCGGGGAATAGAGAAACGGGTTCAATAGAAAGGAGTGGACTCTTTCCCTTCAACCACCTAAGCTATTGTACAGCAATGAGATGTAAATATAATCCTAACTGCTTCATACAGGATTGTCACGTTATTCAGAAAGTTTATACTATCTTATGATATCTGATGACTCAATTATTCTATGATTTTTCTTTTTAAAATGATTATGAGTGCCACCTTCCATGACTCAGGCCCTTCAACTGAGCCCTTAATTCCTCAGAGCTGCAGCAAAGAATCAGCTCCCCTCTCTTCCAGAAATATGATAGAAAGAGAAGACAAGATGGTGGAGTAGAAGACTTTGGGCTCACCTCCTCCCACAAGAAGGAAATGGCAACCCATTCCAATATTCTTGCCTGGAAAATCCCTACAGTGCTTGCGGTCACAAAGAGCCTGATATGACCAAGAGACTAAACAACAACAATAGGTTCACACACGTGTGTGTGTAAAGCTCAGCCTTACAAAGAAATGAAATTATGCCATTTGCAGCAAAGTGGATAGACCTAGAGAAATGCTTAATGAAATAAATCAGATAGAATAAGACAAAGAATGTGTATCAGTGATACATGGATTCTAAACAATCAAGTGTATCACAAAACAGAAACAGACTCATAGAATAAAAAAACATTCTAGTGGTTACTAGTGGGGAGAGGAAAGGAAGGAAGGGTAAGATAGGGGTATGGAATTCAGGGACACAAACTACCACATATGAAATAGACGAGCAACAAGGATATTATTGAATAGCACAGGGAATTTTAGCCATTATCTTGTAAAAACTTTTAATTGAGCATTATCTGTTGAAAAAAAAAAAAAACAAAACAAAACCTGAATAACTATGCTATACACCTGAAACTAATTTAATGATTTAAATCGAAGGTGACTCAGTGGTAAAGAATCCACGTGCCAATGCAGGAGATGTGGGTTCTATCTCTGGGTCGGGAAGATCTCTTGGAGTAGGGGATGCCAGCCCACTCCAGTATTCTTGCCTGGAAAATTCCTGGACAGAGGAGCCTAACAAGCTGCAGTCCTTCAGTCACAAAGAGTCAGACATGACTGAGCAACTGAGTACACACACACACACACACACACACACTTCAATTTAGAGATAGAAAAAAAGAAATTATCTCTTCGTTTAAACATGTTGCTAGACACTAATGCATAGTGGTTCCCCACTAGGGCAATTTTGCCCTGAAGGGCACATTTGACAACATCTGGAGACATTTTTGACTATCACAACTGGAAGGGTGGTACTATCATTTAAACACCAGGAATTCTGCTAAACATCGTATAACACACAGGCCAGATTCACAACAAAGCTATCTAGTCCAAAGTGTTGCTAGTCTGGAGGTTGAGAAACCCTCCCAAGGTAAAAGCCAACTGTCAACTGTTTCAGTACTAGATTATAAGTGGTCCTCTGGATAACCTCAAATATGACTATATCAATTAATTTTAGGTTTTTATTTTCAATTTTTAAAATTTAGAGGCCATTGTTTTGAAAACTTCCTGAATACATTTGATATGAATATTAAAACTCCAAGAACTCAGGGGTATTAAAACCATTTTGAAAAAGTTGGTTTCCTTATGCAATAATACAAAATAGGTTCACACACGTGTGTGTGTAAAGCTCAGCCTTACAAAGAAATGAAATTATGCCTTTAAAAAACCTAGAGAAATGCTTAATGAAATAAATCAGATAGAATAAGACAAAGAATGTGTATCAGTGATACATGGATTCTAAACAATCAAGTGTATCACAAAACAGAAACAGACTCATAGAATAAAAAAACATTCTAGTGGTTACTAGTGGGGAGAGGAAAGGAAGGAAGGGTAAGATAGGGGTATGGAATTCAGGGACACAAACTACCACATATGAAATAGACGAGCAACAAGGATATTATTGAATAGCACAGGGAATTTTAGCCATTATCTTGTAAAAACTTTTAATTGAGCATTATCTGTTGAAAAAAAAAAAAAACAAAACAAAACCTGAATAACTATGCTATACACCTGAAACTAATTTAATGATTTAAATCGAAGGTGACTCAGTGGTAAAGAATCCACGTGCCAATGCAGGAGATGTGGGTTCTATCTCTGGGTCGGGAAGATCTCTTGGAGTAGGGGATGCCAGCCCACTCCAGTATTCTTGCCTGGAAAATTCCTGGACAGAGGAGCCTAACAAGCTGCAGTCCTTCAGTCACAAAGAGTCAGACATGACTGAGCAACTGAGTACACACACACACACACACACACACTTCAATTTAGAGATAGAAAAAAAGAAATTATCTCTTCGTTTAAACATGTTGCTAGACACTAATGCATAGTGGTTCCCCACTAGGGCAATTTTGCCCTGAAGGGCACATTTGACAACATCTGGAGACATTTTTGACTATCACAACTGGAAGGGTGGTACTATCATTTAAACACCAGGAATTCTGCTAAACATCGTATAACACACAGGCCAGATTCACAACAAAGCTATCTAGTCCAAAGTGTTGCTAGTCTGGAGGTTGAGAAACCCTCCCAAGGTAAAAGCCAACTGTCAACTGTTTCAGTACTAGATTATAAGTGGTCCTCTGGATAACCTCAAATATGACTATATCAATTAATTTTAGGTTTTTATTTTCAATTTTTAAAATTTAGAGGCCATTGTTTTGAAAACTTCCTGAATACATTTGATATGAATATTAAAACTCCAAGAACTCAGGGGTATTAAAACCATTTTGAAAAAGTTGGTTTCCTTATGCAATAATACAAAATTCCCACCAAGCTCTAGGACTTCTGATTCCTGACCTATTTAATTTTTTAGCCTGTATATTTATACACATATAGAATTACTCTAAAATGTCAGTAAATTGAATCACCATCAGAAAATATTTGCCAGTTACTTAACTATGATACCATACAAAACACATATAAAATTTACCATAGAATCAATGTTGTATTCTCACATAAGATCTAGATATATATTCCCACAAAGGAGTAATAGGAATGAGATAGTCTGTAAACTGGATTGAGTTTAAACAAATCAATTTAAAATAGGAGAACAATTTAGAATCTAATACCATTCTCAGTCTACCATGAAAGCATTTATTGTACACCTGTTATGTGGCATGATCTTTACATAAAGTTCCATCTCAGGCCAAGTACAAAGTGTATTTTTTCTCCCTACCCTTATCCAGGTTTAATGGGCTCTCTGGAAAGCAAACCATTGCCAAGGAGGAAGAAACAAGAATGATTTTAAAGCCAGATTCTAGTTTGCAACAACAGAAAATTGTTTCTAAATGGTTTGCATTTCAGTTTCTTTTTAACCTCTTCTATTAATACCTTCTATTAATACCTAGTAATAGTTGCTGCAGGGCTTCCAAGGTGACACAGTAGTAAAGAATCTGCCTGCAAAAAAAAAAAAAGAACCTGCCAAATGCAAGAGACTCAACAGATGCAGGTTTGATCCCTGAGTCAGGAAGACCCCCTGGAGTAGGAAATGGCAAGACACAATTTCTTGCATGGAAAATTTCATGGAGAGAGGATCCTGGTGGGCTACAGTCTATGAGGTCACAAAGAGTTGGACACGACTGAGCAAGCGCACACAGCTAGTTGCTGCAGATGTGGATCATTTTTAATGTATGCTCGTGTACATCCACCTTTCTCTAAGAGGCATTATTGATTAAGACATCAACCTAGAATCAGGCAGTCTTCCTTTAACTCCATATTTTAAAATTTAGAGGCCATTGGTTTGAAAACTTCCTGAATACATTTGATATGAATATTAAAACTCCAAGAACTCAGGGGTATTAAAACCATTTTGAAAAAGTTGGTTTCCTTATGCAATAATACAAAATTCCCACCAAGCTCTAGGACTTCTGATTCCTGACCTATTTAATTTTTTAGCCTGTATATTTATACACATATAGAATTACTCTAAAATGTCAGTAAATTGAATCACCATCAGAAAATATTTGCCAGTTACTTAACTATGATACCATACAAAACACATATAAAATTTACCATAGAATCAATGTTGTATTCTCACATAAGATCTAGATATATATTCCCACAAAGGAGTAATAGGAATGAGATAGTCTGTAAACTGGATTGAGTTTAAACAAATCAATTTAAAATAGGAGAACAATTTAGAATCTAATACCATTCTCAGTCTACCATGAAAGCATTTATTGTACACCTGTTATGTGGCATGATCTTTACATAAAGTTCCATCTCAGGCCAAGTACAAAGTGTATTTTTTCTCCCTACCCTTATCCAGGTTTAATGGGCTCTCTGGAAAGCAAACCATTGCCAAGGAGGAAGAAACAAGAATGATTTTAAAGCCAGATTCTAGTTTGCAACAACAGAAAATTGTTTCTAAATGGTTTGCATTTCAGTTTCTTTTTAACCTCTTCTATTAATACCTTCTATTAATACCTAGTAATAGTTGCTGCAGGGCTTCCAAGGTGACACAGTAGTAAAGAATCTGCCTGCAAAAAAAAAAAAAGAACCTGCCAAATGCAAGAGACTCAACAGATGCAGGTTTGATCCCTGAGTCAGGAAGACCCCCTGGAGTAGGAAATGGCAAGACACAATTTCTTGCATGGAAAATTTCATGGAGAGAGGATCCTGGTGGGCTACAGTCTATGAGGTCACAAAGAGTTGGACACGACTGAGCAAGCGCACACAGCTAGTTGCTGCAGATGTGGATCATTTTTAATGTATGCTCGTGTACATCCACCTTTCTCTAAGAGGCATTATTGATTAAGACATCAACCTAGAATCAGGCAGTCTTCCTTTAACTCCATATTGTCTCAACTAGTTGTGTGCCCATGGGCAAATTATCTATCCTCCCTTAACCCATTTCCTCACCTGCACAATAGAAACAAAGATAATAGTTCTATTGGCTTTTTTTTGAGGCGGTGGGGGGGATTGAGGAGGAAGGGGGGTGGGAAGGCCACTTCTATTGGTCTTTCATTTATCTATTTTCATACATCTTTGTTCTTTGGCCCATGTGGGCCTCCCATTGCAGTGGCCTCTCTTTGTCACAGAGCACCGGCTCTGGTTGTATGTGCTCCAAAGCTCTGGCTCGGTAGTTGGGCACATTGGTCCAGCCACTCCGTGGCACGTGGGATCTTCCCAGGCCAGGGATCAAACCGGCGCCCCTTGCACTATAAGGAGGTGTCCTTACCCACTAGACCATCAGGGAAGCCCTCTATTGGCTTTTTGATAGGTAAATGGGATAAAATGCAGAGAGCTTAGAACAATATCTGAAACTTGGCAAGCTCTGTTAGTTTTTGCTGTAATTATTTGTTTATTTGACCTATTATAATGAAGAAAATTAAACAATTATAAAAACAATAGAGGAAGACTATTGAAGACCCTTTTTTAAAACATAATAACTGGATTTGAAATGAGATGCGTTACTCTGACAGAAGTAAATAATTTCCTTAATACTCTCTTGACAGAGTATTAGCTGAAATTCAGCTGAAAATATGCCCATTCAGCTGAAAATATGCCCATTTATTATTTTTTAATCAGTTATGTTTTTTTCATACAAACAAATAAACACTCACTGAGCACCTCCTATGATCCAGAGCCAATGGAGTTAAGGGTGAAAATTCAAAGATAAATAAGGCAGGGGCTTTACCCTCAAAAAATTACTATCTAAAGAAAAATTGATACCAACATAGAACTAAATTACACACCAAAAAATTGTTTTAGCCTGGTTCATAGGCTTATTTTTAAAATCTGTTAGCAAACAGCCTATAGTCAATGACAATGGAGAGAAAGCAAACAGCAAAACAATAGTATTTTTCACATTTTGTCCGTCAAAAATTTTCTTTATGAAGAGAGATGCTGATAATAGACTTAGGGAAGTCATTCCACACTTTCTAAATGGGCTCATAACACACACACACACACACACACACACACATACACACACACAATACCCTTAAAACATATACTGTTTTCCTTTTAATCCTCACATACTATTCAATTAAATACTTGACAAAGTTTCACTTCAAAAAGGACTCCAGTGAACTAGGTGATGGAAATTCATCCTAGAAAACAGAGCACTAAAATTATAACACTTGCAATGAGAAAACTAACCATTTGCTTGATTCCTCACAGGGTTGTGGATGAAGCTACTCAGTATTTATATTCCTATTCCCTGGTGGCTCAGATGATAAAGACTCTGCCTGCAATGCAGGAGACCTAGGTTCAACCCCTAGGTTAGGAAGATATCCTGAAGAAGGGAATGACAACCCACTCCAGTATTCTTGCCTTAAGAATTCCATGGACAGAAAAGCCTGGTGGGCTACAGTCCATGGGGTCACAGAGTTGAACATGACTGAGCAAATAACACACACAGCTTCTATAATGCTCCTAGACTTTGTCTGCTAAGGATTGCAAAAGGAATAGCACTTGAAGAGGTGAAAATGATACAGTAGGTCTCTGTGTAGAAGGGTAGGAGCCTAAAAATTTAACTATGAGAACAACAATAAAAAAGACATGCAATTATCCTATGAGAACATTTCTACCTGCAGCTTTCATTGTCCTTGCTTTTGTCATATTTATAATTATAGTAGTAATAAAGCAAACTTCTGGGAAAAAAGAAGCAATTTGGTATTAAGTTACTGACAAATTATCCTATTTTTTAAAAAAAAGCACTATGAAGCCAATGGAGTTAAGGGTGAAAATTCAAAGATAAATAAGGCAGGGGCTTTACCCTCAAAAAATTACTATCTAAAGAAAAATTGATACCAACATAGAACTAAATTACACACCAAAAAATTGTTTTAGCCTGGTTCATAGGCTTATTTTTAAAATCTGTTAGCAAACAGCCTATAGTCAATGACAATGGAGAGAAAGCAAACAGCAAAACAATAGTATTTTTCACATTTTGTCCGTCAAAAATTTTCTTTATGAAGAGAGATGCTGATAATAGACTTAGGGAAGTCATTCCACACTTTCTAAATGGGCTCATAACACACACACACACACACACACACATACACACACACAATACCCTTAAAACATATACTGTTTTCCTTTTAATCCTCACATACTATTCAATTAAATACTTGACAAAGTTTCACTTCAAAAAGGACTCCAGTGAACTAGGTGATGGAAATTCATCCTAGAAAACAGAGCACTAAAATTATAACACTTGCAATGAGAAAACTAACCATTTGCTTGATTCCTCACAGGGTTGTGGATGAAGCTACTCAGTATTTATATTCCTATTCCCTGGTGGCTCAGATGATAAAGACTCTGCCTGCAATGCAGGAGACCTAGGTTCAACCCCTAGGTTAGGAAGATATCCTGAAGAAGGGAATGACAACCCACTCCAGTATTCTTGCCTTAAGAATTCCATGGACAGAAAAGCCTGGTGGGCTACAGTCCATGGGGTCACAGAGTTGAACATGACTGAGCAAATAACACACACAGCTTCTATAATGCTCCTAGACTTTGTCTGCTAAGGATTGCAAAAGGAATAGCACTTGAAGAGGTGAAAATGATACAGTAGGTCTCTGTGTAGAAGGGTAGGAGCCTAAAAATTTAACTATGAGAACAACAATAAAAAAGACATGCAATTATCCTATGAGAACATTTCTACCTGCAGCTTTCATTGTCCTTGCTTTTGTCATATTTATAATTATAGTAGTAATAAAGCAAACTTCTGGGAAAAAAGAAGCAATTTGGTATTAAGTTACTGACAAATAGTTAAAGACAGTCCACTTTTCAGAGTCATTTGATTCTATAATAGGAAATCAACCTCTTGTATCTGTTAACAGCTGTGAAGTGTTGTGAGATCTGTACTCTACTTGTAAGCTTACAAATTAGCCTGCCATAGTTTCACCAGCAGAGTTTCAAGACACTATGCTCCTGAGCCAGAAACAAAGCATAATTTGTTATTTCCAGTCTAATAGTAGCTAGAATATCATCATTTTTACTCAGTTCTCTGAGCACACATTCCCATGAATCTCTACAGATAGAGCTGGGTGTACCTGTGTATAGAGTAGGACATGTTCCAGTAAAAGGAACTCTGTGATTGGGAGATCCTAATATCTTGGAATGAACTTTGTCTCACAAGCAAATTCTGTCTTTATTATAGTGAATCAACTTTGCTCTGGAGCAAGAAGACATTGTCCTCCTCTTCCAAGAGTGTCTACTGTATAAACATCCATAAGCAGATAATCTAAGTTAAGGCAGACAGTGCTTGGTTCCTATGACATGTAGAAATGCATGAGACCCCATGAGAAATTGTTGAAATAAAAATGTGAGTCATCCAAAACCAAAATGAGCTAAGTTATAACTACAGTTCACATTATTTGAAGCCAATTCAACTGTAAATATTCATTCCTTCTCTTTCATTGATTGAAATCAGTAAAAATTTCGATGGATGTTTCCTTTATTTCCAGTAGGTCTTATTTTGGCTTATTTAGTACCTAGGATTTCATAAATACAGTAGTGAGATTTGTTGTTGGGAGTAAGAAGAAACATTCTTCTTTTCATATTCTCTCCCACTCCAAAGATAATGCTAGAATGAAAATAGCTTTGGTCAAAAGCATACGTATATTACACATGTATACACATAACACACATACATATACACATACAATTATATATATGTGAGTATATATATATAACACACATATATATAAAGTCACTTTGTTATAGGTTTATGTGTGTGTATGTATGTGTGAGATAAGGAATTTAAAAGCTCTGGAACACGGAAGAATATCAGAACTCATAACTCTTCTCTATCAAATAAACTACTTAATTTTCCACATAGTCTATGAGGCAAGAATTAGTTACCACATTTCTATCATGCTGAAGTTCACTACAGAGTAAGAACCTACTGTCATGCAATAGGAAACTAGTCAAGAGACAAATTCAAAGATTCTCTTTTTTGAGAAAAACTAAATGGATTTCCAATTCCTAAGTATTAGCTTTATTAGAAAAACAGAACTATCTCTTTGTATTTCAAGTTCCTAACAAGAAATAACTGCTCAAGGCAGTGTTGTTGAATAAAATGAAATTTAAAAAATGCCTTATCAGTATTTACATGACTACATTGACATAAGTCCAAGTGATTAACATATTAATAAAAATGCTTTTTCATGTGGGATAACAGTTGCACTATTAAGATAGATTTCATAGCATTTTTATTTTATTAAATTAAAAAAGGTGGTAATATTGTATAGATGCTGCATCAATTCAAAAACGAGAAATGGAACCCCTGCTTTCCAATGACAAACATGGCAGAAGGCTGGAAACAATATAGCAAATATACACAAATTTTAATAGACGGGAGAAAAAGAGAACTACAATAAGACAAAGGTATACATAAAGCATCAATTTCACTCAAATTAGAGCAAGCTGAAATAGAAAACGTGTGCTTGACAGGATTTGTTACAGATTAATAATTGAATTTCTGCTCCATGGAGGCTAACTGAACATAAAACCTTACTTATGCACCCTCCTAAAATCTTCAAAAGGATAGAAAACTATAAAATTAAGGTCATGCAGCAAGGAACTTGAGTCAGAGTCGTCAGAATAAAATTTTGATTTATTGTTACTCTTTTTAAAGATACACTGCTATCTGAAAGGTTCTAGTCATTTCTATTCTACCAGTATAGACAATAAATAATCAAAAAATAAGGGGAAAAACACTTGGCTATAAGAAATGATAAAATTATAATGGTACCTGACAGTACTGACAAAATTAAAAATGTCTCTTCATCCCAGGCCTTAGAATACTTTTTTTCTTTTACAGTAAGTTAGAAAGTTCAGGGTAACAAAAGATAGAAAGAAGATACTCCAAAAGAATTCATACTATACATTTATTTCCTATCCAAGGCAATGCGAAGGACCATTTAGGTTATCCTTGTTGCCGTCAATTTTTTTCTAAGTTGTGTGTTCTCAAGCAGTGTTATTCAGGATTCTTAACTTGCCTAGCTCACTGGGGTCATAGGGGCAACACAGACAGGGTCTGCCAACAACCCCCTGCCAGGCTACATGGTCAAGTTTGGTGGCTGCTTTAAAAACTGAAAGTACTTCTGAACATTTTTATTAACTCCCTGGCAGAGACTGCATGATCTTGGTGGCAATTCAACTATAGCCCTCTTAAATCATTTCAGGTAGGTTCAATGGTCTTACCTCATTTAGAACACTGAAGGGAAAGACCATTTCTCTTTACTGATAGAAATTAAATAGCAAGCTGGCATAAATTCTACATAGTAAAATACTTCTCAAAAAATTTTACAAACATTCTATGTTAAATTCCCTTGAAAGATAGTCAGTATGGTAAATCATTTATTTCCCATCAGAAAAAAGAACTGACATGTCATCTTGTTGAAGAGTCCAGAGATTTTTCTGAAGGCCTCCTGTAGAGCTATAGATCTTTACAAATATTATGCAAGATACTAGTTTACTGAAGAATGCAGTAAAGGAGAAACAGTTCTTCATTCCTACCCCAGCTGCCCAGTTCAGGACATAATGCTCCATGATTGTACAATCTCAATAATCTCCAAACTAGTCTGTTGGCTTTCAATTATTCCTCACATGCCAATAATCTCTAGCCCTATTACCACCATTTTTTTCTAAAAATGTGGCTTTAAGACTATTATTCATCCACTTATATTTTTCTTAATTACGTAAGCACTTAATTTTAGACCACTGTGTGACCTAAGTCCTATTCCCCCTTCCAGTTATATTCTGTTTCATTTCCCACTAAATGTGTCAAGCTGAACAACTCTCACTTCTCCAGAAACAAAAGTCTATTTTCAAGTCTCTATTTTTTTATATATATTACTCTTTTTGGTAACTATGGAATTTGTGCTGGAGATAATTTGTCAAGTGACTCTTGTCCCCCAAAAAGTCCAGAATGCAAGTATAAACAAATTGTATGTTTGAATATTGACAAGGCAGGAACACCAGAGTGTATAAGAGTGAGAGAACATGATCCAGTTGCTCAGAGAATCTAGGATAAATAGAAACACAGGTGAAATCTAGAAATGCTTGGCAGATTGGGAGATTAGTAAAATTAATCTAGGTCTTCCTGACCTACATCACAGTGAAACAACTAATCTAGGTCAGGAAGATCCCCTGGAGAAGGGAATGGCAGAATGGCATTGTCTGGAGAATTCCACAGACAGGGGAGCCTGGCAGGCTAGACTTCAAAGGGTCGAACAGAGTCTGACACCACTGAAGCAGCAGCATGCATACATGCATGCATGAAGCAATTAATGGTCAAGGGGAGGAAAATAAAAGGTTTTATGGAAGAAATGAATAAAACTGAAATCGAAGACATGAGATCTTTCAAGTTGAGCAGTTGTAGGTAATGACAAGTTTCAAACGTTAAGCAGAAATTGCTGAACTATAATGAATTTCCAAGATTTTTAAAATAGAGAAAGTCAAAAGATCACTAGGCTAGAATTTTGAGAAGGTCAAACAGATCAAATGACCCAAGCAAAGGCAGAGGATGAAATGAAAAGGAAAATCTTGTCTTAACTGCCAAAGTCCTTTCTGAACACAGAGGCATCTTCTGAAGGAGGTGAGAAAGTTGGTTTTGAAAAGTATAAATGATACTGTGACTAGATGACATGAACCTCAGCTCACTAAACAACCTGAAACCAAGCTGAAATTTATCGAATTTAATTTCTTTAAATAAAATACATCTTAAAATAATTACTATTTAAAAATAATTGCCCAAATATGTACCCACAGAGTTTATTTGTATTTTTATAGCTCATTAAAAATGAAAGATATATACATATACTGGCTTCTTTTATTGGTTTTTTATTTATTTATTTTTCATCCATCTTTTATTCTTTGGCATGTATGGGCCTTTCATTGCAGTGACCTCTCACACTGAAGAGGCCGTTCCTCTCTGGGCACATGCATTCCTGAGCACTGGCTCCTAATTGGCCACATCGATTTAGCCACTCAGCAGCACGTGGGATCTTCCTGGGCCAGGAATTGAACCAATGCCCCTTGTACTACAAGGCAGACTCTTTACACACTGGACCACCAGGGAAGCCGTAAGAGATATATTTTTAAGCAAACAAACACTGGAAAGGTACATTTTCTGGACCAAATATACAAAGTTTAAGAATTCAGATTTATTAATAACCACATACAACTCCCCACAGTAAAAATATTGTTTGTAATGTTAAGATAACTAAGCACTTAGCTTCTTGACAAGATATAAAGGGTACCAATAAAAGTGTTTGGTAGGGCTTCCCTGGTGGACCAGTGGGTAAACAGTCTGCCTTGCAGTGCAAGGGGCACCGGTTTGATCTGGGGTCTGGGAAGATCCCACGTGCCATGGAACTGCTAGACTGGTGTGTCCAATTATGAACCAGCGCTCTGGAGCACATGCACCCCGAGCTGGTGCTCTGTAGTGAGAGAGGCCACACTGTAATGGAAGGCCCAAACATGCCAAAGAATAAAAGATGGATGAAAATAAATGGACAAAAAAATCAATGAAAGAGACCAAAAAAATTGTTAAAAAAAAAATGTGTTTGGTAGATTTCAAAAGAGACAAGAGAGAGAATGCCAGTCACTGCTGTCTGAGTCAAATTTTCCTCAAGGGTCTTCATAAACAAGAGGGTCACTGCTGATACTCAGCCCTATTCACTGCTTTGTATGTGCACACCTATGTAGACATGGATAGATTTCTATCAGACATATATATGTTAAATAAACTAAAAATACTCGAGATTGCATGTCAAAGAAAGGGATTATAAGCAAGAAAAGTGTAATTTCAGCATACTCCTTAAACACGGCTATAATATTAAAATTAGCATCAAAGCCTATCCAAGATATCAGATTTACCTCTACAGCTGCTGGTCTCTTTCTTAAAAAGTGATAATATTGACTGAAAAATCAGGATGTGTGACAACTAGGTAAAGAAAATATATATACAAGTTTGTATATTTAAATTCAGAGGCAGTTTTTACATAACTGATTAACATTTTACAAATTATTCCCCACTTATTGACACATTATAGACTGTTGAAGATTTTAGTGAGAACTGGACAATACATATCTCTCAAGTTGAACATTTTCCAAAACCATAAAGCAATAGGGAAAAATGAATTGCAAAAGTGTTCATCGATGATATAAGAAGTAAGGAAAAGAAAAACTATAAAATGATTTAAAATTTTCAGACACTATAATTTTTCTGTCATATGATAATGATCTAGATGACCCCTAATATTAAAAAATATTCTGCTCCTGCTTACTATTCTATATTTATCAGTAAGTTACACAGTTATGGTATTATATAATTCTCCATCAATAAATTGTTTAGAGTGCTAAGCAATTAGGAGAATATTTTCAGTTATGCACATAAAGATGCATTGACTTGGTGTTTTTATTCCTCTTCACCCATGCACTTTTTTTTTGCCTGTGCCACATGGCATGCAGAATCACAGTTTTTCAACCAGAAACTGAACTCATGACCCCTAGAGTAGGAGGTGAACTCTTAGCCAACAGATGACCAGGGAAGTCATTACTCATGCACTTTGTACTTTGAGAGATAGTAGGATTATCCACAAATGATTAGGATCATAATAATAACCTGTTTGTTCATGAGGTTTATCTTATTCTTGCTTCACGATAATCTCAGAGAAAGACATGAATCATATTTCTGGTCTTAGGAGGAATCATGAAAAAAGCAGTGGTTCTACCACTCACTGTGAAATTTAGGACAAAGGTCTTAAAACTCTCAGAGCTCTGTTAAGTTTTTGTATACCTACTTCCTAGCATTGTTGTGAATAGTAAATGAGATGCGTGCATGCTGTTTGTTCAGTCGTGTTTGACTCTTTGTGACCCTATGGATTGTAGCCTGCCAGGATCCTCTGACCATGGGATTTACCAGGCAAGAATACTGGAGTGAATTGCCATGTCCTCCTCCAGAGGATCTTCCCAATCCAGGGATCGAAACTGTCAGATTTACCTCTACAGCTGCTGGTCTCTTTCTTAAAAAGTGATAATATTGACTGAAAAATCAGGATGTGTGACAACTAGGTAAAGAAAATATATATACAAGTTTGTATATTTAAATTCAGAGGCAGTTTTTACATAACTGATTAACATTTTACAAATTATTCCCCACTTATTGACACATTATAGACTGTTGAAGATTTTAGTGAGAACTGGACAATACATATCTCTCAAGTTGAACATTTTCCAAAACCATAAAGCAATAGGGAAAAATGAATTGCAAAAGTGTTCATCGATGATATAAGAAGTAAGGAAAAGAAAAACTATAAAATGATTTAAAATTTTCAGACACTATAATTTTTCTGTCATATGATAATGATCTAGATGACCCCTAATATTAAAAAATATTCTGCTCCTGCTTACTATTCTATATTTATCAGTAAGTTACACAGTTATGGTATTATATAATTCTCCATCAATAAATTGTTTAGAGTGCTAAGCAATTAGGAGAATATTTTCAGTTATGCACATAAAGATGCATTGACTTGGTGTTTTTATTCCTCTTCACCCATGCACTTTTTTTTTTTGCCTGTGCCACATGGCATGCAGAATCACAGTTTTTCAACCAGAAACTGAACTCATGACCCCTAGAGTAGGAGGTGAACTCTTAGCCAACAGATGACCAGGGAAGTCATTACTCATGCACTTTGTACTTTGAGAGATAGTAGGATTATCCACAAATGATTAGGATCATAATAATAACCTGTTTGTTCATGAGGTTTATCTTATTCTTGCTTCACGATAATCTCAGAGAAAGACATGAATCATATTTCTGGTCTTAGGAGGAATCATGAAAAAAGCAGTGGTTCTACCACTCACTGTGAAATTTAGGACAAAGGTCTTAAAACTCTCAGAGCTCTGTTAAGTTTTTGTATACCTACTTCCTAGCATTGTTGTGAATAGTAAATGAGATGCGTGCATGCTGTTTGTTCAGTCGTGTTTGACTCTTTGTGACCCTATGGATTGTAGCCTGCCAGGATCCTCTGTCCATGGGATTCTCCAGGCAAGAATACTGGAGTGAATTGCCATGTCCTCCTCCAGGGGATCTTCCCAACCCAGGGATCGAAACTGTGCTTCCTGTGGCTGCTACGTTGTAAGCAGATTCTTCACCGCTGAGTTACAAGGGAAGCCCCAGTAAATGAGATAAAGTTTGTTTAAATCTAAGTGCTAGTGTCTTCCTTTGAGAAAGTATCCAATAAATGATAGTTTGCATTAGTATTATTATATAAATTAACCTAACAAGTGAGACAGGAATGGTAGAAAAGGATATAAAATAGAATGTATCAGGGATAAGTGTCAACAATAACATGTAACAAATGCTGCAGCTGTTCATGGTAGGGAGACAAGACAGTAACAGGGCAATTACCCAAGATGTTTTCCTTGAGATCTGGGCTAATTGGGTTGGGTATCAAAGGCAGAGGAAAACTCACAGCAGAGAAGAGGGGTGGAAGGTACACCAGGCACAATTAAGGTTCCTGGAGCACATGTATGTGCTATGTTTGTGGACCCCCTCAGTGTGGCCAGAAGAATACTCTTGGTGAATATCTCAGGGCCTGCAGTTTAAGCACAATGTAGACATAAGATAGTCATGTATGCATGCTAAGTCACTTCAGTTGTGTCCAACTCTTTGCAACCCTATGGACTAAGGTCCATGAGACTCTCCAGGCAAGAAAATGGAGTGGGTTACCATGCCCTCCTACAGGGGATCTTCCCTACAAGATAGGAGGAAGCTGTAAATGTGAAAACAAGGAGTTGAGATATATTCAGCCAGTGAGAAGTGAACTAGGTTTCCCAAAGGCAGAATGTTTGTATGGGAGTATTTGTGAACACTGCCAAGTTAATTAATATATATTGTCAAAATCTATTACATGGGATTTCTCAGACTGGTTCTTTATTAATAAAAGATGAAAACAAAAGATGAACCTTACCCTTCGTGGCTCTTAAAACAGCAATTAAGGGGCTTCCCTGGTGGTCCAGTGGGTAAGGACACCGCCTTGCAGTGCAAGGGGCGCCAGTTCCATCCCTAGCCCGGGAAGATCCCATGTGCCGCGGAGTGGCTGGACCGATGTGTCCAATTACCGAGCCTGAGCTCTGGAGCGCATGCGCCCAGAGCCGCTGCTCTGCGACGACAGAGGTCACCGCAATGGGAGGCCCACACAGGCCAAAGAACAAAGACGGATGAAAAATAGAGAAATGAAAGACCAATAGAAGTGGTCCGCCTGTTCCCCTCCTTCCCTACCCCACCCCCCAAAAGATAAATAAAATAAACGTTTCAAAAAAAAAAAAAACAAAACCAGCAATTAATGTAGTCCACAAAGTCTATCACATAACAAATACTCAACACATGGTTCTTAAATGAATTTTGCTTACGGATGATAAAGGGAAATAAATATGCATGCATAAAATTTTACCTTATAACCCTGAGCATTATGTCGTCCAGTAGCTTAACTTTTCCCTATTCTAGTAACCAACAAGGATGAATGACTAGAATTCATCACCTCTCTCTTCCTCTTTTGGGCATACTAATGAGCTGAGAAATAGCAAAAACATGGGATGACAGGCCAAAGGAGTCAGTAAATAACAAAGAAGCAAGACACAAAAGTGAATAATCACTTCCTTAGCCATATAAGCTGATTATTCAGTATTATGGATAATTACAGTTTCAAAAGCACTTTAACAGTGAAAACCACTTGCAATCAGCTATCACTTGCATAATACTAAAGGGCTCACGTCTTAACTGCCTTTAATTGTACTTACTACTGCCAAACTAATCCATGTATTACACAGGACTGGGGTCTTCCTTTAATGTCAACGGTATGACCAGGCTACATGGCAGTCCATCCAGTGTTAAATGCGGAGTAATTATTCAGCCAGTGAGAAGTGAACTAGGTTTCCCAAAGGCAGAATGTTTGTATGGGAGTATTTGTGAACACTGCCAAGTTAATTAATATATATTGTCAAAATCTATTACATGGGATTTCTCAGACTGGTTCTTTATTAATAAAAGATGAAAACAAAAGATGAACCTTACCCTTCGTGGCTCTTAAAACAGCAATTAAGGGGCTTCCCTGGTGGTCCAGTGGGTAAGGACACCGCCTTGCAGTGCAAGGGGCGCCAGTTCCATCCCTAGCCCGGGAAGATCCCATGTGCCGCGGAGTGGCTGGACCGATGTGTCCAATTACCGAGCCTGAGCTCTGGAGCGCATGCGCCCAGAGCCGCTGCTCTGCGACGACAGAGGTCACCGCAATGGGAGGCCCACACAGGCCAAAGAACAAAGACGGATGAAAAATAGAGAAATGAAAGACCAATAGAAGTGGTCCGCCTGTTCCCCTCCTTCCCTACCCCACCCCCCAAAAGATAAATAAAATAAACGTTTCAAAAAAAAAAAAAAAACAAAACCAGCAATTAATGTAGTCCACAAAGTCTATCACATAACAAATACTCAACACATGGTTCTTAAATGAATTTTGCTTACGGATGATAAAGGGAAATAAATATGCATGCATAAAATTTTACCTTATAACCCTGAGCATTATGTCGTCCAGTAGCTTAACTTTTCCCTATTCTAGTAACCAACAAGGATGAATGACTAGAATTCATCACCTCTCTCTTCCTCTTTTGGGCATACTAATGAGCTGAGAAATAGCAAAAACATGGGATGACAGGCCAAAGGAGTCAGTAAATAACAAAGAAGCAAGACACAAAAGTGAATAATCACTTCCTTAGCCATATAAGTTGATTATTCAGTATTATGGATAATTACAGTTTCAAAAGCACTTTAACAGTGAAAACCACTTGCAATCAGCTATCACTTGCATAATACTAAAGGGCTCACGTCTTAACTGCCTTTAATTGTACTTACTACTGCCAAACTAATCCATGTATTACACAGGACTGGGGTCTTCCTTTAATGTCAACGGTATGACCAGGCTACATGGCAGTCCATCCAGTGTTAAATACTATTGGGAAGCAATGATAAGTGGATAAATGCACAGATACAGGATGCAGACATCCTGGGTCAAAGTCTGGCTCCACCACTCATGAGTTGTCTGAACTTAGGCAGTTTCTTCATCACTTTTGCCTGAGTTCCTCATCTATAAAATGTAGATAACAATAGTATATTTCCATAAATCATATCTAAATTTATATATGCTAAACACTTTTAGAGGTATTAAAAACATGATAAAGGTCAACAAAAGTTAGCAACTAGAATTAGCTCTGTTAACAAATAATAAAGGATCCCCAGAGTAGGAAGTAATCACCTGTCTGGGTAGAAAGGGGAGGGAGTCAGGAAACACTATGAAGCAGATATAACAAGTATGGCTGAAGTATTGCTATGACGTAAAATGGATAAAGGGCAATTCCGGAAGGGAAAAGCAGAACAAAAAGATCCAGGGACATGAAGAGGCTTGCTGTACTTCAAGGGTGGGGAGAAGACCTTCCATGGAGCAGAATGAACCCAGAACCATGGAGACTGGATTGCAGGTCAGTAACGGGCTCAAATGCCACCAAACTTCAGACCGTTTGAGCTCTTGAAGGTTTTTAAGCTTCAGAGAAACTTGAATAGACATAATGAAATAATTGTAACAGCCAAATTCATAAAAAGATAGTGTACTTAAGAGACTATCATTTCTAATAATATAAGGCTCATGATGTATTAGACATCAAGCTAGAAACTTTATACAAAGCAGTTCTAAATTTCCTAGGATAAGTAACAAACTTCTGGAAGAAAGAAGGATGTTTAATGAGAAAGATAAAAGGAAAGTCAGTCTGGAGATTTGGTAGGTTTGAAGTCCATGTGAGACATTCATTTGGAAAGATCAAACTGGAATGTAGAAATAGAAGTTTAGCAAGGCGGTTAACCTCAAGTGAGACTTTTGAGATAACAAGCTTTGCATGATAGGTGAGAATAAGGAAAGGAAGGTTTACAACAGGGAAAACATTTAAAGGACTGAGAAAAGGAGAAGGAAGAGCTTCTGTTAAAGCTATTAGATTAAGTCCTCGAAAGACAATTTTAATCTATGTAACAGAGAGGGTGGCAGAGGCTAAGATGGTTAAATAGCATCACCAACTCAATGGACATGAGTTTTAGCAAACTCTAAGAGGTAGTGAAGAACAGGGAAGTGTGGTGTGCTGTAGTCTATGGGGTCTCAAAGAGTCGGACACAAACAATAACAGTAACTGAACAGTAACAACAGCTATATTCTCTCAGTAGTGAAATGCATTGAAAGCATGCAAAGCATTGTTTAAATTTACCAAACACTCTCTCACAGAATGCTTTGTTCATCAAACTCTCTCTATAAGGAAAAGGCAAGAACAGCAGTAATAGCCATAGATTAAAATTTTATAATACAAAATAGGAGCTCTGCAGAATTACTGGTAAAGCTGATCATAGATTCAGCTCTCTCGATTCCCCCTCCAGAGCATATTCAGTGAAGTGACTGCATCTGTTGACACAATGTGCATCTGTCCCTCCTAGGGAATGAATAGAAACCAAATCAGTTCACACTGTTGCCTTAATAGCTCTAAGAGTATAACTGCTATTTAATCACTACTAAATTGGACTTGGCCTTGATTTCTTGCCAAGTTTTATTTCATTAGTAATTAACTAAATTTCTTTCTTATATTCCTACCACTACCAAATATTTCTTTCTAAAATTACAATATGTAAAGGATCATTATTTTAAAACAAAAGGCTCATGATGTATTAGACATCAAGCTAGAAACTTTATACAAAGCAGTTCTAAATTTCCTAGGATAAGTAACAAACTTCTGGAAGAAAGAAGGATGTTTAATGAGAAAGATAAAAGGAAAGTCAGTCTGGAGATTTGGTAGGTTTGAAGTCCATGTGAGACATTCATTTGGAAAGATCAAACTGGAATGTAGAAATAGAAGTTTAGCAAGGCGGTTAACCTCAAGTGAGACTTTTGAGATAACAAGCTTTGCATGATAGGTGAGAATAAGGAAAGGAAGGTTTACAACAGGGAAAACATTTAAAGGACTGAGAAAAGGAGAAGGAAGAGCTTCTGTTAAAGCTATTAGATTAAGTCCTCGAAAGACAATTTTAATCTATGTAACAGAGAGGGTGGCAGAGGCTAAGATGGTTAAATAGCATCACCAACTCAATGGACATGAGTTTTAGCAAACTCTAAGAGGTAGTGAAGAACAGGGAAGTGTGGTGTGCTGTAGTCTATGGGGTCTCAAAGAGTCGGACACAAACAATAACAGTAACTGAACAGTAACAACAGCTATATTCTCTCAGTAGTGAAATGCATTGAAAGCATGCAAAGCATTGTTTAAATTTACCAAACACTCTCTCACAGAATGCTTTGTTCATCAAACTCTCTCTATAAGGAAAAGGCAAGAACAGCAGTAATAGCCATAGATTAAAATTTTATAATACAAAATAGGAGCTCTGCAGAATTACTGGTAAAGCTGATCATAGATTCAGCTCTCTCGATTCCCCCTCCAGAGCATATTCAGTGAAGTGACTGCATCTGTTGACACAATGTGCATCTGTCCCTCCTAGGGAATGAATAGAAACCAAATCAGTTCACACTGTTGCCTTAATAGCTCTAAGAGTATAACTGCTATTTAATCACTACTAAATTGGACTTGGCCTTGATTTCTTGCCAAGTTTTATTTCATTAGTAATTAACTAAATTTCTTTCTTATATTCCTACCACTACCAAATATTTCTTTCTAAAATTACAATATGTAAAGGATCATTATTTTAAAACAAAATTATGACTACAGTGTAAGGCAAATAACATTATAGTTATGAACCTTTTTCCATTTAAGTGAAAGAATGCCATCATTCAGCATCATAAACATATAATACTAATGAAAATCTTTTCCAAACACAAATTCTATTTTGTATAGCAAATCAACTTCACTAATATGCAATATGTAAATTATAAAATTGAAATATATCTCACATTTGTGGTTAAATTATATACAATTTCTGCTTTAAAAACACATATGGGGGGTTCCTGGTGGTCCACTGGGTAAGGAAACCGCCTTGCACTGCAAGGTGCGCCAGTTTGATTCCTGGCCTGGGAAGATCTGTGCCGTGGAGCGGCTGGACCGATGTGTCCAATTACCGAGCCGGAACTCTGGAGCTCATGAACCCAGAGCCAGTGCTCTGCAGCAAGAGAGGCCACTGTGATGGGAGGCCCACACGGGCCAAAGAACAAAGATGGATGAAAACAGATAAATGAAAGACCAATAGAAGTGGCCAAAATTTTTTTAAAAAACCCACATATGTTGCTCCTAGCTTCTTTGGTAATCACATTCTTAAACTCAGCATAGAGAAAGCATTGCCAGTAGTCTAATAAAAAGAAATGTGATTTGATTGTGCTTTTTTGATACCTATTTAGGAAGTGTGAGTCATGCATGCATGTTAATTTATTTTAGAATTAAGAGAACTGTTAATGGCATTAAAGCATAAAGAATTAAACTATAATCTTGATGGAATCACTCTAACTTCCAGCCCTCAATTTTCTCAACTATAAAATGAGTCACCCTAAAATAATTTTGAAATCCCTTTTAGATCTAATATTTTCAATATGACATAGCAGGACCAAGGCCTACTATGGGAGTTTTAGACCAAATTTTCATAAATTTGACTACCTCCAAATTGAAAACTACTAAATTGGACTTGGCCTTGATTTCTTGCCAAGTTTTATTTCATTAGTAATTAACTAAATTTCTTTCTTATATTCCTACCACTACCAAATATTTCTTTCTAAAATTACAATATGTAAAGGATCATTATTTTAAAACAAAATTATGACTACAGTGTAAGGCAAATAACATTATAGTTATGAACCTTTTTCCATTTAAGTGAAAGAATGCCATCATTCAGCATCATAAACATATAATACTAATGAAAATCTTTTCCAAACACAAATTCTATTTTGTATAGCAAATCAACTTCACTAATATGCAATATGTAAATTATAAAATTGAAATATATCTCACATTTGTGGTTAAATTATATACAATTTCTGCTTTAAAAAAACACATATGGGGGCTTCCCTGGTGGTCCACTGGGTAAGGAAACCGCCTTGCACTGCAAGGTGCGCCAGTTTGATTCCTGGCCTGGGAAGATCTGTGCCGTGGAGCGGCTGGACCGATGTGTCCAATTACCGAGCCGGAACTCTGGAGCTCATGAACCCAGAGCCAGTGCTCTGCAGCAAGAGAGGCCACTGTGATGGGAGGCCCACACGGGCCAAAGAACAAAGATGGATGAAAACAGATAAATGAAAGACCAATAGAAGTGGCCAAAATTTTTTTAAAAAACCCACATATGTTGCTCCTAGCTTCTTTGGTAATCACATTCTTAAACTCAGCATAGAGAAAGCATTGCCAGTAGTCTAATAAAAAGAAATGTGATTTGATTGTGCTTTTTTGATACCTATTTAGGAAGTGTGAGTCATGCATGCATGTTAATTTATTTTAGAATTAAGAGAACTGTTAATGGCATTAAAGCATAAAGAATTAAACTATAATCTTGATGGAATCACTCTAACTTCCAGCCCTCAATTTTCTCAACTATAAAATGAGTCACCCTAAAATAATTTTGAAATCCCTTTTAGATCTAATATTTTCAATATGACATAGCAGGACCAAGGCCTACTATGGGAGTTTTAGACCAAATTTTCATAAATTTGACTACCTCCAAATGAACCAACCAATGAAGCAAAAACAGTGGTCTACTATGCAAGTGCAACTTGAGGCCAGATCACAACCCACCCAGCCAGCAAAACTACTGTTCCCAAGCTTCCCTGACGTGCGTTGCTTACACTTTTAATTCTTTAGTTCCAATAATTATTGTATGTATTTTTATTGTATGTATTGATTAACAAGACTTGTATTGGAAAAAGTATTCATCAAGGAATATATTTAAGCACACTTTCCTAATTATAAAAGGCAAAGGAGCATTTTACCTTCTTTTCTATAATCCATGACAACTAAAAGAAATGTTGTAATTTTCTTGCCACTATGAACATTTTGGATTTTTTTTCACTCCAAAACTATACTGACAATTGTGGTATAAAAGTTTTGGTATGTTTCCCAGTGGAGACTGGAGTTCTGCTATTAAAACTTTCCTTCCAAGGACAGTGACACATGCAACTGAAGCACTTGGGAGATAATCCTGTATTTGATTTAAGAGACAGCAGTTGAAATAAAATAATCATATTGAGAAGCACTAGACGCTAAATTATTCGTTCTGGTTGTGTAACTAGAAAACTGGAATTAGCTAGTGCCCTGGACACTGATCCATTAAAGTTTTAATATAAAAATTCTGCTTATGACTTTGCCCTGATGACTTCTTGTCATTCATATGCCCAAAAAGGCCATATGGAAATGCACACTAGGGCATGGACAATAAGTAATTAACTGGACCTCACTTAAAAACTTATACTCTGGCCAAATGAATAATACATGGCCAGTAGTCTAATAAAAAGAAATGTGATTTGATTGTGCTTTTTTGATACCTATTTAGGAAGTGTGAGTCATGCATGCATGTTAATTTATTTTAGAATTAAGAGAACTGTTAATGGCATTAAAGCATAAAGAATTAAACTATAATCTTGATGGAATCACTCTAACTTCCAGCCCTCAATTTTCTCAACTATAAAATGAGTCACCCTAAAATAATTTTGAAATCCCTTTTAGATCTAATATTTTCAATATGACATAGCAGGACCAAGGCCTACTATGGGAGTTTTAGACCAAATTTTCATAAATTTGACTACCTCCAAATGAACCAACCAATGAAGCAAAAACAGTGGTCTACTATGCAAGTGCAACTTGAGGCCAGATCACAACCCACCCAGCCAGCAAAACTACTGTTCCCAAGCTTCCCTGACGTGCGTTGCTTACACTTTTAATTCTTTAGTTCCAATAATTATTGTATGTATTTTTATTGTATGTATTGATTAACAAGACTTGTATTGGAAAAAGTATTCATCAAGGAATATATTTAAGCACACTTTCCTAATTATAAAAGGCAAAGGAGCATTTTACCTTCTTTTCTATAATCCATGACAACTAAAAGAAATGTTGTAATTTTCTTGCCACTATGAACATTTTGGATTTTTTTTCACTCCAAAACTATACTGACAATTGTGGTATAAAAGTTTTGGTATGTTTCCCAGTGGAGACTGGAGTTCTGCTATTAAAACTTTCCTTCCAAGGACAGTGACACATGCAACTGAAGCACTTGGGAGATAATCCTGTATTTGATTTAAGAGACAGCAGTTGAAATAAAATAATCATATTGAGAAGCACTAGACGCTAAATTATTCGTTCTGGTTGTGTAACTAGAAAACTGGAATTAGCTAGTGCCCTGGACACTGATCCATTAAAGTTTTAATATAAAAATTCTGCTTATGACTTTGCCCTGATGACTTCTTGTCATTCATATGCCCAAAAAGGCCATATGGAAATGCACACTAGGGCATGGACAATAAGTAATTAACTGGACCTCACTTAAAATCTTATCATACAAGGCAGAAACTCTGTCTCCCAATGACATTAACTTACTTAAAATGAATAATACATGGCAAGGAATGGGTCTCTGAAGTTCAGAAAGGGGATTTGATTCTCTTTCAGTGCATTCTGCAGACAAGGCAAGAGTAATTCTTATTAAAGTGTTGAGCACATAGTTGTAGATTACTGAAGCCTGTGCACCCTAGAGCCCTTGCTTCCCAATAAGAGAAGCCACCACAGTGAGAAGCCTCAGCACCGCAACTGGAAAACATTCCCCCAATGACTGCAACTAGAGAAAAGCCCATGAAGCAACGAAGATCCAGAAGATCCAAAAGTAAATAAATAAAATTTATTTTAAATAAAGGATGACCTATTAAAAAGAATATGGTTAGCTGTCAGCCTTCAGGTATTAACAATTTCAGAGTCTCCTTCAGCTTGTAAGCCAAGGTCATGCTATTTTTATAGTCATACTGCCCAAGAATTTAGTAGCCCAGCTCACATGCTTCTTGGTGAGGCCTCTCTCTAATGACTTTACAAGACATTATTCCTTAATAAAACTTGCATTTTTTTATTCTCAATATCTGCTTTCCAAAAACACAAATTGTGACAGACTCGTGTACAAACTATACAAGGAATTCTTAAAACTCAATCAGAGAAGAATAAGCTATTTTTTTGTTTATTTTGTTTTTCTGCTGTCATTTATTAATATGTGTGATTTTTTTAAAACATTTATTTTACTTTTAAACATTACAGAGTTTTGTTGTTTACAGATATGTATGTTCCCAGATTAGTCGTGTGTATATCCCCCTCTTCCCACCCCTCCCAAACATCACACAGCACCCCTGAAGGATCCCCTTTTCTCACAGAGCAATGACTAGAGCTGTTTTCTTCAGTTATGATAGTACAGGCCTTCATGCTACTTCCTTTACACCTCCCACCCTCTGTTCCTTCCCCACAATGTCCATATGTCCACTGTACATGTCCACTTTCCATCGCGTTACTGCGTGTGCCATCATCACCATCCTACTAGATTCCATATATGTGTGTTAATATACTGTATTTGTCCTTCTCTTTCTGACTGACTTCACTTTTGATGATACGTTCTCGATCCAGCCACCTCATTAGGGCTGATTCTTCTGCATTTCTCTTTACAGCTGTGTAGTATTCCATTGTATATATGTACAGGAGCTTTTGGATCCATTCGTTCATCAATGAGGACCTAGGTTGCTTCCATGTTCTACCTATTGCATAGAGAGCTGCAATGAACACTGGCGTACAGGTGCTTCTTTCAGTTTTGATTTCAGCAGGGTATAAGTGTAAGAGTGGGATTGCTGGGTCGTATGGTGCTTCTATTTTTAGTTTTTCAAGAAATCTCCAGACTGTCTTCCATAGAGGCTGTATCAATTGACATTCCCACCAGCAATGCAGGAGTGTTCCCTTTTCTCCACAACCTCTCCAGCATTTATTGTCTGTCGACTTGTGGATGATGGCCATTCTGATGGATGTGAGGTGATATCTCATTGTAGTTTTGATTTGCATTTCTCTAATTATAAGTGAAGTTGAGCATTGTTTCATGTGCTTTTGGGCCATCTGTATGTCCTCTTTGGAGAGGTGTCCATTTAGATTCTTTTCCCATTTTTTGATTGGGTTGTTCATTTTTCCTGTGCTGAATTGTCTGAGTTGCTTGTAGATTTTGGAGATTAATTCTTTGTCTGTTGTTTCATTTGCTATGATTTTCTCCCATTCTGTGGGCTGTCTGTTCAGCTTTTATGTGATTTCTTTTGCTGTACAAAAGCTTTTAAGTTTCATGAGGTCCCACATGTTCATTTGTCTTTTTAGTCCTGCTATTCTAGTAGGTGGGTCAGAGAAGATCTTGCTTTGATTGATGTCCTTGAGGGTTTTGCCTATATTCTCCTCTAAGAGTTTGATGGTTTCTGGTCTTACATTTAGGTCTTTAATCCATTTTGAGTTGATCTTTGTGCATGGTGTCAGGGAATGTTCCAACTTCATTTTTCTGCATGTAAGTGTCCAATTTTCTCAACACCATTTGTTGAAGAGGCTGTCTTTGTCCCATTTTATAGTTTTGCCTCCTTTGTCAAAGATAAGGTACCCATAGGTGCGTGGGTTTATCTCTGGGTTCTCGATCTTGTTCCATTGGTCGATATTTCTGTTTTTGTGCCAGTACCATACTGTCTCGAGGACTGTTGTTTTGTAGTAGAGTCTGAAGTTGGGGAGGCTGATCCCTCCAGCTCCATTCTTCTTCCTCAGGATTGCTTTGGCTATTCAAGGTCTTTTGTGTTTCCATATGAACTGTGTGATTCTTTGGTCTAGTTCTGTGAAGAATGTCATTGATAGTTTGATATGGATAACGTTGAATCTATAGATGACATTTGGTAGTATGGTCATTTTCACAATATTGATTTTTCTGACCCAAGAACATGGATTATCTCTCTATCTGTTTAAGTTTTTTTTAATGTCTCTCATGAGTGTCTTGTAATTTTTTGTGTACAGTTCTTTTGTTTCTTTGGGTAGGTTGATTCCTAGATATTTGATTCTTTTGAAGAATAACCTATTTTTTAATGAGCAAATATTCCTAAATAGTCATTTCATGGAGTGGGTGAAAAGGGAGCACTCCTACACTGTTGGTGTGAACATAAATTGGTACACCACTGTGGAAAACAGTATGGAGGCTTTCCAAAAAACTAAAGATAGAACTACCATATGACCCAGCAGTTCTCTTCCTGGATATGTACCTGAAAAAAATGGAAAACATGAATCCAGAAAGATAAGTGCACCCCATGTTTGTGGCAACATTATTTACAATTGCCAAGGTACCTAAGTGTCCGTCTGTTCACTAGTCTTCTAATATTTCTCCTCTCTAAAAATGTAATCTATATTTTGTTAAATGCTAATATTTCTATTTTAAAGCACTTTTTCTTAAAAATTAGTAATGATTAATTAAATCATGCATTACCAAAGAACCTTCTATAGTCTGTAGGAGACATAATAAACTATTAATAATCCCTGATAGGTGAGAAACTAGAAAAGAAACAAATGAAATGCAAATTATCATAGAAATGATTAATTACTTAACAGATTCATTTGAACCTCTCAGAAATGTTTGTCAAATTTTCTAAAGATTCTATAAATAGCTTGAAAGTCCAGACATTCATGCCATTCCTGATAACAATATTTATTCCAGTATAGTGTGATACCTAGCAATGCTAGAGTGATTTGAACATAGCTTGCAAAGATAGCCCCAATCTTATTTACAGTTAAACTAAAGGCTTCATAAATACAAGATAAGAAATATTTTTGATGAGAATCCAGTTTTCATTAATATTATGCTGTATATTTTAATGTTACAAAAACTAAATTAAAAGAAGTTGGTGAGGCTGATCCCTCCAGCTCCATTCTTCTTCCTCAGGATTGCTTTGGCTATTCAAGGTCTTTTGTGTTTCCATATGAACTGTGTGATTCTTTGGTCTAGTTCTGTGAAGAATGTCATTGATAGTTTGATATGGATAACGTTGAATCTATAGATGACATTTGGTAGTATGGTCATTTTCACAATATTGATTTTTCTGACCCAAGAACATGGATTATCTCTCTATCTGTTTAAGTTTTTTTTAATGTCTCTCATGAGTGTCTTGTAATTTTCTGTGTACAGTTCTTTTGTTTCTTTGGGTAGGTTGATTCCTAGATATTTGATTCTTTTGAAGAATAACCTATTTTTTAATGAGCAAATATTCCTAAATAGTCATTTCATGGAGTGGGTGAAAAGGGAGCACTCCTACACTGTTGGTGTGAACATAAATTGGTACACCACTGTGGAAAACAGTATGGAGGCTTTCCAAAAAACTAAAGATAGAACTACCATATGACCCAGCAGTTCTCTTCCTGGATATGTACCTGAAAAAAATGGAAAACATGAATCCAGAAAGATAAGTGCACCCCATGTTTGTGGCAACATTATTTACAATTGCCAAGGTACCTAAGTGTCCGTCTGTTCACTAGTCTTCTAATATTTCTCCTCTCTAAAAATGTAATCTATATTTTGTTAAATGCTAATATTTCTATTTTAAAGCACTTTTTCTTAAAAATTAGTAATGATTAATTAAATCATGCATTACCAAAGAACCTTCTATAGTCTGTAGGAGACATAATAAACTATTAATAATCCCTGATAGGTGAGAAACTAGAAAAGAAACAAATGAAATGCAAATTATCATAGAAATGATTAATTACTTAACAGATTCATTTGAACCTCTCAGAAATGTTTGTCAAATTTTCTAAAGATTCTATAAATAGCTTGAAAGTCCAGACATTCATGCCATTCCTGATAACAATATTTATTCCAGTATAGTGTGATACCTAGCAATGCTAGAGTGATTTGAACATAGCTTGCAAAGATAGCCCCAATCTTATTTACAGTTAAACTAAAGGCTTCATAAATACAAAATAAGAAATATTTTTGATGAGAATCCAGTTTTCATTAATATTATGCTGTATATTTTAATGTTACAAAAAACTAAATTAAAAGATTTTTTCTTCCAATTAGATAGGAATAATCTGATATTAGCAACAACAAAATTTAAATAAAGAGTGGATACATGTGTTTTTGAAGTTGAAAGACATATTTCACTAGATTATTTAAAATGCTTCAGTTTCTTAGAAACAAATGAGGAAAAATGTCAGATTTAAATGCAAATATAGAACATTATGTTCAAAAGATCCCTGAATATTCTCCTTAAAAAATTCTAGAAGGTAAACATACACACTTCTTTTCTATTAGCACCATTTAAATTCCCAGGCTATTTCATTGACAACTTAGCAATGTCAGGCTTGTTGAAAATAGAAAACCCGGGCTTCCTTGGTGGTCCAGTGGGTAAGGACACCGTCTTGCAGTGCAAGGGGCGCCAGTTTGATCCCTGGCCTGGTAAGATCCCACGTGCCGCGGAGCGGCTGGACTGATGTGTCCAATTACCGAGCCGGAGCTCTGGAGCGCATGCGCCCAGAACCAGTGGTCTGCGACAACAGAGGCCACTGCGATGGGAGGCCCACACGGGCCAAAGAACAAAGATGGATGAAAATAGACAAATGAAAGACCAATAAAAGTAGCCCACCTGCTCCCCTCCCTCCCCACCCCACCCCCTCAAAATAAATAAATTAATAAATAAATCTTAAAAATAAAAAAAGAAAATAGAAAACCCAAGAAAAATAAATCTTGAAAATCAGTAAGTCTGACAATTATAAACATCTAGGTATCCTGGATCAGGAGGAAGTGGTATATAATTATGTTAAATTTATGATCAAAGATTATATTACATACATAATTATATATTATTAGGTTGCTGCAAATATAGTTACAGTGTAATATTGCTGAACTGTGACATTTGATATTGGAATACATTATTAAGTATGTGTGGTTATGTTATACATCATTTTAATGCACATTTCTCACTTAGTGTTTTTTTTTTTGATAATGACATTACTTGCTCTTTATTTTATATTTATTTTAGACTACAGAAATGAGTTTAGACAAAAAGCTAATTTCAGCGATTTTCTTATTCAAGTTCAAAATGTGTCATAAAGCAGCAGAGACAGCTTGCAACATCAACACATTTAGCCCAATGGATAAGAATCCTTCTGCCAATGCAGAGGATACAAGTTTGATCCCTGGTCCAGGAAGATTCTAAATGTCACAGAGGAACTAAGCCCATGTGCCACAACTACTGAGGCTTTGTGCAGCAACCACTGAAGCCTGTGCACCCTAGAGCCTGTACTCTGCAATAAGAGAAGCCACTGCAATGAGAAGCCTGAGCACCTCAGTGAAGACTAGTCCCACCCACCACAACTAGTTAGAAAAGCCCACACAGCAATGATGACCCAGTGCAGTCAAAAATAAAAATACTTAATTAAAAAATATTTCTTCTAGATAGTCATATTTACCACACATCATGGGTTTTATGCTTCAGGTGAAAGAGAAACACATTGGTTGCTAGGTAACTAGTAATCTTTGCCATGGTTCTGTTAGTATTTAGCATTTTAGAAATAGAGCAGTTCTGGATGATGATAATGTCCAGGAATACTAGTCTGCTGAAGTGTAGAGAACATAAAAGATATTGATGCTGAGGAGCTTGGGAATATTTGAGAGGAGAAAGTTTGATGGATTATGCACATGAACATTGAAACCATTCAGGATAGGTAAAATAAACAGCCAGTGGAAATTTGCTGTGGGATGAAGGGAACTTAAACTCAGTGCTCTGTGACAACCTAGATGGGTGGGATGGAGTGGGAGGTGGGAGGTTCAACAGCAAAGGGAATATGTATACCTATGACTGATTTATGTTGACGTATGTCAGAAACCAACATGAAACTGTAAAGCAATTATCCTCCAATTAAAAATAAATACATTTATAAAAAATTTTTTAAAAAAAGACTATGCAGGATAATAGGAGGATTTGCAAAGAATAGGTACTGAATCCAGTTCAACATCCCTGTTGAACTTTTGGAG
This sequence comes from Tragulus kanchil, assembly GCA_022376925.1. Lineage (NCBI taxonomy): Eukaryota > Metazoa > Chordata > Mammalia > Artiodactyla > Tragulidae > Tragulus > Tragulus kanchil. Next base: position 61,399,240 of record JAIOJX010000029.1, on the reverse strand, counting down.
AAAACTAAAAGTCAATCAATAGCTGTCTAATTGGAGAGTGTAAATTTTCAATGATAGGGAGCTTTTGTAAACAAAAAGAAAAAGAGAATCATGGAGTTTAGACAAAAAGCTAATTTCAGCGATTTTCTTATTCAAGTTCAAAATGTGTCATAAAGCAGCAGAGACAGCTTGCAACATCAACACATTTAGCCCAATGGATAAGAATCCTTCTGCCAATGCAGAGGATACAAGTTTGATCCCTGGTCCAGGAAGATTCTAAATGTCACAGAGGAACTAAGCCCATGTGCCACAACTACTGAGGCTTTGTGCAGCAACCACTGAAGCCTGTGCACCCTAGAGCCTGTACTCTGCAATAAGAGAAGCCACTGCAATGAGAAGCCTGAGCACCTCAGTGAAGACTAGTCCCACCCACCACAACTAGTTAGAAAAGCCCACACAGCAATGATGACCCAGTGCAGTCAAAAATAAAAATACTTAATTAAAAAATATTTCTTCTAGATAGTCATATTTACCACACATCATGGGTTTTATGCTTCAGGTGAAAGAGAAACACATTGGTTGCTAGGTAACTAGTAATCTTTGCCATGGTTCTGTTAGTATTTAGCATTTTAGAAATAGAGCAGTTCTGGATGATGATAATGTCCAGGAATACTAGTCTGCTGAAGTGTAGAGAACATAAAAGATATTGATGCTGAGGAGCTTGGGAATATTTGAGAGGAGAAAGTTTGATGGATTATGCACATGAACATTGAAACCATTCAGGATAGGTAAAATAAACAGCCAGTGGAAATTTGCTGTGGGATGAAGGGAACTTAAACTCAGTGCTCTGTGACAACCTAGATGGGTGGGATGGAGTGGGAGGTGGGAGGTTCAACAGCAAAGGGAATATGTATACCTATGACTGATTTATGTTGACGTATGTCAGAAACCAACATGAAACTGTAAAGCAATTATCCTCCAATTAAAAATAAATACATTTATAAAAAATTTTTTAAAAAAAGACTATGCAGGATAATAGGAGGATTTGCAAAGAATAGGTACTGAATCCAGTTCAACATCCCTGTTGAACTTTTGGAGAAAACTAAAAGTCAATCAATAGCTGTCTAATTGGAGAGTGTAAATTTTCAATGATAGGGAGATTTTGTAACAGGATAAGAGAATCATGGTATAAAGTTAGTAGGCTTTTAACTTTATCCCAGTGCAGAAGGAAGGTCAAATTAAGCAATACTTGTAGTGAGAGAGTATAGTTCCACATATTTGAGTTTTAATTACAACTTTGTCATTCACAAGTTTTGTGATTATTGGCAAGGAACCAAACCATCTTGTTTTCTCATTTATGAATTGGGAATAATTTCTGTCTCAAAAGTGTAGGCTTGAAGATTAAACAAAATAACATTAAAACATTGCTGAACTCATAGTAGAGTCTCAAAAATCTTTCACTACTTGATCTCCTCTGTCTTACATTCCTCAATCTTTCTGTAACAGGTTTTGTACTTGTTTTTGTTGTTGAGATTATAATCTTTTCTACAAAAGTTTAAAATAGAAAAAAAGAGCACCATGGATTGAAAATGTATTAAATAAACTTCAGTTATGAAGGTTTATATTAGACACAATTTATTATGAACGGGAACACTCTGTTAGGTCATAAGTACAAAAAACAAGCCACTTGTTTTTCTTAGTACTCTATACTAGACCTTAGGAGAGAGGATGCTGTGCGTCTCAATGCCATGCATGAAGAACAAGCAACTATCCTCCCAGGATGCCACTTTGCTAAAAGCCGACCATATGTCCACAAGGTAGTGAAGCATTAACAGCTCATCTCATTTTCTATCTCCACTTGACAAGCACAGTGTAAGAGCAAGGACAAGCCTGCACTACATGTGCTTATCTAATTTCCATTACTGCTAATTATGTGCACACAGCAGGAAGACCACAGATCCTCAGAACAAGACTTACTCTTTAAGAGACAGATGAAGAAAGTTAGTAAACTTTCAAAGCAGCAAATGATGTCTTACATTTGTTAGCACTTTATATAACTGTGTATATATTATTTCATAACCTTTACTGTTACTCAGTTGTGGCTGCATACCCCTTATGAGCTTTCAAAAATAACATCATTTTTAATCTATTGCCTGGCAAGACCTACAGACAATTTGTCTTCATAAAGAACCCTTCGTGCCATTTTCTGAACTGCAAAGTAGAAAAATTGCCTCAAGGCTAAGATCCACCAATGAAAGGAACGAAATATTCACATAAAAATTAAAACCATAGTCCATGTTTGTATTTGAATTCGACTAAACTAGAGCATGACATTTTTAAAAGGAGATAAAGAAACTTTTAAATGGTTTTCCAGGTGATTTTCTATTTTGATCTTTCTGATTACACAAGGAAGTATTTGCAAACTTTTTCAGCCATAACAGCACAATACCTGTCATTATAGGATATGCTACAAACACATTTCTCTGTGCAATTTCCCCCAGGACTTTTATAACATAAACAGAAGTAAAATCAGGCAATTTTTCAGTCTTTCACCTTGGATGACATATTTTTAACGTGTTTAAGAGTATAGAATATTGCAGGGAAAGTGTTTTCTGACAAGATATGAGAAAACATAGTCAAAATTGCAGTTTCACGTCATCCGTATATTAAGCCAAATTGAGTCTATTATTTCACCAAATCTGCCTATATTTTAGAGAAACTCGTTTTCCTGTGGAAAATCCAATAATAAAATAAAATTTCTTCCTCATCAAAATACAGGGAGCAAAATAAGTCAAAATCCAATACTTGGAGATAAATAGAGCTTACATTTACGTCTTTATCCCTGGTTGAACTGAATACATCATTTTATTGTTATCCAAGTCCCAATTCAAGTTGCAATCTCTGAAAATTGCTAACACTACTATACTTTCTGCCAAATGATCTTTCATTAGATTTCCAGTCTGTGGAAATCCTTCTTCAGGTTTCATATTTTGAGCCTCTCCTTTTAAAACTGTATCATCAGGAGCGCTTGAAGCATATTTATAGAGGGAAAACACTGTTTGTCAAATGTTGCCTTTAAAGAAAATTTTCATAAAAGTGTGTTCTCAATCAAGTGAAGCGTGATTACTACACTTGGTTCACATAGAGGGTAAATAAGTGCCCCAGGGGAAAGAAGAGAGACACAGGTTCAAGTTCATGCGCAGTAAGGACTGAACAGCTTTTCTTTTTAATGTTGTCTTAGTCTCTTCAAATTACACATGATTGCATCTCTGTCATTCTCAAAATGTAAAAATAGCAAAGACAAAAATACATGCTTCGCTTTATTTGGCCAGTTAAGTCTTTCTACTACTGTTACCAAATGATAGTAAGGAAATCTCCATTCAAAATGGAGGTTCATTATGAATATAAAGCCGACCCCAAAATTTCAATTATAACAGTTGTACTTTTTCTTTAAAAGATTCAGAAGGTGCACTGCTAAAAACTAAGAGAGCATCTCTGATTTTGTGGCTCCTCATTTCCACCCCAGCTAGGCTCCAGAAACTGCTCCAAGCTAAAACTAAAATCTTTTCACCTTCTAGGGGACAGACACATAAGTGTCTTGCAAAAAAGGGGGAAAAATGTATTTCCTAGACCAGCATTAGGACTATTCCTAGAATTATCCAGCAGAGCATTCTCCAGAAGTCAATTGAGTCAATTCACTAAGCTTCTTCCACACTTGAAGACAAAATGTGAATGCAGATTGAATGAACATGTTAACTTTGTCCATATCACAGGGTAAGCAGAGTAAGACTTCCAAGACTGAACAAATAAAATGCAATTGTGAACTACCAAGATGTTCTTCTTAAAATGTGCAAGTACAAAATAAAATTTTTAGAGGCCTGAAATTGGTTCAGCCTGGCTGGTTATTCCAGGAAGAGTGAGATTAGCTGATTTTTTTTAAATGAATTAAGCAAACACTCATTAATTGTTTAGGCTCACAAATTAGGCTTCTAGAATGAAAATAAACAAGCCACTATAAATGAGCGTAAAGATCCTTCACTAAAGGGACATCCAAGCTCCCTGGATCTACCCTACCCTTTGACTCATATTATTGAACCAGCTGCCAGCATTTCCCCTAGAGGATAGCCATTAAACTGCTGGTTAAGTGGCAGAAATTATGCTATAGACAACCTTTCCCATATATTTCTGCCCTGCCTCTTTAACAACCTTAGAATGTTAATAGTTTTGGGAAACAAGAAAAAAAGGAAAAAATTTAAAAAATTAATGCTATTTCTAACCCCAGGGAAAGAGAGACACAGGTTCAAGTTCATGCGCAGTAAGGACTGAACAGCTTTTCTTTTTAATGTTGTCTTAGTCTCTTCAAATTACACATGATTGCATCTCTGTCATTCTCAAAATGTAAAAATAGCAAAGACAAAAATACATGCTTCGCTTTATTTGGCCAGTTAAGTCTTTCTACTACTGTTACCAAATGATAGTAAGGAAATCTCCATTCAAAATGGAGGTTCATTATGAATATAAAGCCGACCCCAAAATTTCAATTATAACAGTTGTACTTTTTCTTTAAAAGATTCAGAAGGTGCACTGCTAAAAACTAAGAGAGCATCTCTGATTTTGTGGCTCCTCATTTCCACCCCAGCTAGGCTCCAGAAACTGCTCCAAGCTAAAACTAAAATCTTTTCACCTTCTAGGGGACAGACACATAAGTGTCTTGCAAAAAAGGGGGAAAAATGTATTTCCTAGACCAGCATTAGGACTATTCCTAGAATTATCCAGCAGAGCATTCTCCAGAAGTCAATTGAGTCAATTCACTAAGCTTCTTCCACACTTGAAGACAAAATGTGAATGCAGATTGAATGAACATGTTAACTTTGTCCATATCACAGGGTAAGCAGAGTAAGACTTCCAAGACTGAACAAATAAAATGCAATTGTGAACTACCAAGATGTTCTTCTTAAAATGTGCAAGTACAAAATAAAATTTTTAGAGGCCTGAAATTGGTTCAGCCTGGCTGGTTATTCCAGGAAGAGTGAGATTAGCTGATTTTTTTTAAATGAATTAAGCAAACACTCATTAATTGTTTAGGCTCACAAATTAGGCTTCTAGAATGAAAATAAACAAGCCACTATAAATGAGCGTAAAGATCCTTCACTAAAGGGACATCCAAGCTCCCTGGATCTACCCTACCCTTTGACTCATATTATTGAACCAGCTGCCAGCATTTCCCCTAGAGGATAGCCATTAAACTGCTGGTTAAGTGGCAGAAATTATGCTATAGACAACCTTTCCCATATATTTCTGCCCTGCCTCTTTAACAACCTTAGAATGTTAATAGTTTTGGGAAACAAGAAAAAAAGGAAAAAATTTAAAAAATTAATGCTATTTCTAAACAAAGATAATTTACATTCCATTCATAGAAGCAGATTTGCAGAAACAACTAGTTTTTTCATCTACTTTTGTATTAAATGAAATTTGTCACATAAATGGACTCTTCCTGTCTACCTATTAGATATTACTGTTTAAAAAAAAAAGCATTTACTAGCTGAGGTTGACAAACCCCATTCATGTCATGGCAAAAGTTTATCCTTTTTTGTGTGTGTCTTGTAATTTTGGGGTGGGGGGGTTGGGGCTGTGCCCCCATGGCTTGAGAGATCTTAGTTTCCTGACCAGGGATTAAACCATGCTCCCTGCAGTAAGAGGGGAAGAATCCTAACCACTAGATGCCAGGGAATTCCCTGTGCCCAGTACTTCCGATACTGGCATCAAACAACCATCCAAATTCAAATCCTGGAGGGTCACTTTTGCCATTCCATTCACTTGACATCTAACCTCGACCTTCCTTCCATTTCCGCTTGGGTTACTCTCATTCGGATTGCTCTCAGGGTTAGCAGAAGAAGAGAAATTACAAAGATCAGAGCAGAAACAATTGAAAAAGAAATGAAAGAAACAATAGCAAAGATAAATAAGACGAAAAGCTGGTCCTTCAAAAAGATAAACAAAATCAACAGACCGCTGGCCAGACTCATCAAGAAAAAGAGAAGAACCAGATCAACAAAATCAAAAATGAAAAAGGAGAGATTACAACAGATAAGGCAGAAATACAAAGCATTATAAGGGACTATTATGAATAATTATATGGCTACAAACTGGACAACCTGGAAAAAAATGGACAGCTTCTTGGAAAAGATTAATCTTCCAAGACTGAACCAGGAAGAAATAGAAACTATGAACAATCCAATCACAAGCTCAGAAATCGACTTTGTGATCAAAAATCTACCCAAAAATAAAAGCCCAGGGCCAGATGGCTCCACAGGTGAATTCTACCAAACATTTAAAGAAGAGCTAATGTCTGTCCTTCTAAAACTCTTTCAAAAAATTACACAGGAAGGAACACATCCAAACACATTCTACAAGGCTGCCATCACCATGATACCAAAGCCAGGCAAAGACAACACAAAAAAAGAAAATTACAGACCAATTTCACTGATGAATTTAGACGCCAAAATCCTCAAGAAAATCCTAGCAAACAATTCAGCAACGGATTGCTCTCAGTTTCCATAACACCTCCAGTGCAATTTCTCTGACTCTAATTCTTCACAAACGCATTGTGTACATTTATCAGAGAGTAACTATTTCATGACCTGCTTCTGGTATACTCCCTGCTCAAATGACTTCAACAATTTCTAAATACCTACAAAATGAAGTTCAAGTACCTTGGTAATTATTCAATGAAGGCACTCAAATCCACACTCTGTTCTGACCCCAAATTCTCCCATACTTTTTCCCACAGCTTCCCTTCAAATCATGCTATGATCCTGACAAATAGATGGCTCTCTTGGATCTGTCCTGCAAACTCTCTTTCTTCTGCTGAGTCCACTTTATTCACTGCTAAGATTCTTTTCCTGTGGTCAGCCTCCCCAGTAACATCTTAAACTAATCCCTTGCCAATTCGACCTAGCAACCTAGACTCCTTTAGGTCTCTGCTCAGAATCCTCTCCACAGGAAACACTTTGCTAAAAATCAAGAGTAGGTTAGGCCTTCTGCTTCATACTCTCCTGACAGTATGTTTCTCCTTTGTACAGTTCATAAGCATGAATGACTAAATACTTCTCTTTCTGCTACAAGACAGCAAGTTCCATGAAGGCAAAGGCTGGGGTGTATTTCTTCTCTATATTGCCATTACCTGGACACAATCATTCCCCCTTCTTACCTCCTGTGTACAAAGTTTCTATTCATATACTAGCATGTGTACATGCTAAGTCACTTCAGTCCTGTCCAACTCTCTGTGACCTAATGGACTTTAGCTCACCAGGTTCCTCTGTCCATGGGATTCTCCAGGCAAGAATCCTGGAGTGGGATTCCATGCCCACCTCTAGGGATCTTCCCAACCCAGGGATTGAACCCATGTCTCTTAAAAGTCTCCCGCATTGGCAGATGGGTTCTTTACCCCTAGTGCCACGTTCTCAATGTGCACTGCTATGCCTTGGTGAAGTGTGCACGCTCTTATCTCCAGCGTCTTTGCTCTGTTCACCTTTGTCTCCTTGACAGCACTTTGCACAAATCTGTGCAGCTAGTATTTAATCTTTGTTCAATCTACCGGAGTAGAAAAATCATTAAATGAAAGTTTTTTCACACTGTAAAACCCACATGTAAGAGTTGACCTTTGACAGATTGGGATTATTAGCTCTGACTTCAAATAACTTGTCTAAGTGAGAATAAATGAAGTTTACATTTTCTGCCATTTCATTAAAGTGAAGGTCTTAAACCTTAACCTAATCATTTCTAAATAAATTCACTTCTACTTTTAATATATTTACCTTCCAAATAGAGTTTATTTTACATTTGCATAGTTCAAATTTTTTTAATTCAAAGTCTATTAAACTCTTTTTTGCTTGTAAATGTACTAGGCTTCTTCACATATGTCAGTTTGCTAAAAAGACACATTTTTTTCAGCAACATGAAATATTTGCTGGATATCTGGGTCTCCTCCTATGAAATCGCTCCACCAGCTTTTCTTGAGGGTTGATGATTGTATCAAATGGCTCTTGGATCTGTCCTGCAAACTCTCTTTCTTCTGCTGAGTCCACTTTATTCACTGCTAAGATTCTTTTCCTGTGGTCAGCCTCCCCAGTAACATCTTAAACTAATCCCTTGCCAATTCGACCTAGCAACCTAGACTCCTTTAGGTCTCTGCTCAGAATCCTCTCCACAGGAAACACTTTGCTAAAAATCAAGAGTAGGTTAGGCCTTCTGCTTCATACTCTCCTGACAGTATGTTTCTCCTTTGTACAGTTCATAAGCATGAATGACTAAATACTTCTCTTTCTGCTACAAGACAGCAAGTTCCATGAAGGCAAAGGCTGGGGTGTATTTCTTCTCTATATTGCCATTACCTGGACACAATCATTCCCCCTTCTTACCTCCTGTGTACAAAGTTTCTATTCATATACTAGCATGTGTACATGCTAAGTCACTTCAGTCCTGTCCAACTCTCTGTGACCTAATGGACTTTAGCTCACCAGGTTCCTCTGTCCATGGGATTCTCCAGGCAAGAATCCTGGAGTGGGATTCCATGCCCACCTCTAGGGGATCTTCCCAACCCAGGGATTGAACCCATGTCTCTTAAAAGTCTCCCGCATTGGCAGATGGGTTCTTTACCCCTAGTGCCACGTTCTCAATGTGCACTGCTATGCCTTGGTGAAGTGTGCACGCTCTTATCTCCAGCGTCTTTGCTCTGTTCACCTTTGTCTCCTTGACAGCACTTTGCACAAATCTGTGCAGCTAGTATTTAATCTTTGTTCAATCTACCGGAGTAGAAAAATCATTAAATGAAAGTTTTTTCACACTGTAAAACCCACATGTAAGAGTTGACCTTTGACAGATTGGGATTATTAGCTCTGACTTCAAATAACTTGTCTAAGTGAGAATAAATGAAGTTTACATTTTCTGCCATTTCATTAAAGTGAAGGTCTTAAACCTTAACCTAATCATTTCTAAATAAATTCACTTCTACTTTTAATATATTTACCTTCCAAATAGAGTTTATTTTACATTTGCATAGTTCAAATTTTTTTAATTCAAAGTCTATTAAACTCTTTTTTGCTTGTAAATGTACTAGGCTTCTTCACATATGTCAGTTTGCTAAAAAGACACATTTTTTTCAGCAACATGAAATATTTGCTGGATATCTGGGTCTCCTCCTATGAAATCGCTCCACCAGCTTTTCTTGAGGGTTGATGATTGTATCAGCATCTGTAGAATTTCCAGAGAAGCTCACAAATTTCTACATGGAAATACAGCAATCATGATTAAATATAGTGAGGGGGCTGGTCTTAAAGGTACATTTTCATAATAAGTGTGTCATTTTATTAAAACTCTACGTCCATTTGGAGAGGCTTCAGTGGAAATAAAGCAGATTGTAGGGAACATATTCTTGAACCAAAAACTGATGGTGCCCCCAATCTTGTCAAGAAAGACCAATAATTACTGCTACAACACTTACTAATATATTCACTGACATTATTTTGATAATTGATAATCATACTATTACATTGCTTTATATTTAGAGACCATTTTTTAAATGGCTTTAGAAACAAAAATAAGAACCCTATTTCCTCAACTTAATTCAGGGATAATTCACAGATATACATATTTAAAGTTGACAACATGATAGTTTGGATATACACTGTGGAATGACTACCACTATTGAGATAATTAACACATCTCTCACTTCACATAGTTTTTGTGTGTGTGTGTGTGTGTGTGTGTGTGTGTGGTGAGAATGGTTAAGATCTACTATCAAGTATACAATGCCATATTATTAACTATAGTCACTGTGGTATACATTAACCATCATAACTTATTCATATAATTGGAAGTTTATGTTGTTGGTCAGTTGCGTCTGACTCTTCATGACCCAATGGACTGCAGTCAGGTTTCCCATCCCTCACCATCTCCTGGAGTTTGCCAGTTTGTAATTGATTATGACCATCCACATTCCCATCCTCACTTCCTGGAGTTTGCCCACTGAAACCCACATTAAACACTTTTAACTGACTTTATTCAATAAAATGTTACCTTCATTAAAGTGAAGGTCTTAAACCTTAACCTAATCATTTCTAAATAAATTCACTTCTACTTTTAATATATTTACCTTCCAAATAGAGTTTATTTTACATTTGCATAGTTCAAATTTTTTTAATTCAAAGTCTATTAAACTCTTTTTTGCTTGTAAATGTACTAGGCTTCTTCACATATGTCAGTTTGCTAAAAAGACACATTTTTTTCAGCAACATGAAATATTTGCTGGATATCTGGGTCTCCTCCTATGAAATCGCTCCACCAGCTTTTCTTGAGGGTTGATGATTGTATCAGCATCTGTAGAATTTCCAGAGAAGCTCACAAATTTCTACATGGAAATACAGCAATCATGATTAAATATAGTGAGGGGGCTGGTCTTAAAGGTACATTTTCATAATAAGTGTGTCATTTTATTAAAACTCTACGTCCATTTGGAGAGGCTTCAGTGGAAATAAAGCAGATTGTAGGGAACATATTCTTGAACCAAAAACTGATGGTGCCCCCAATCTTGTCAAGAAAGACCAATAATTACTGCTACAACACTTACTAATATATTCACTGACATTATTTTGATAATTGATAATCATACTATTACATTGCTTTATATTTAGAGACCATTTTTCAAATGGCTTTAGAAACAAAAATAAGAACCCTATTTCCTCAACTTAATTCAGGGATAATTCACAGATATACATATTTAAAGTTGACAACATGATAGTTTGGATATACACTGTGGAATGACTACCACTATTGAGATAATTAACACATCTCTCACTTCACATAGTTTTTTTTTGTGTGTGTGTGTGTGTGTGTGTGTGTGTGTGTGGTGAGAATGGTTAAGATCTACTATCAAGTATACAATGCCATATTATTAACTATAGTCACTGTGGTATACATTAACCATCATAACTTATTCATATAATTGGAAGTTTATGTTGTTGGTCAGTTGCGTCTGACTCTTCATGACCCAATGGACTGCAGTCAGGTTTCCCCATCCCTCACCATCTCCTGGAGTTTGCCCAAGTTTATGTAAATTGAATTAGTGGAACCATCCAACCATCTCATCCTATGACTCTCTTCTCCTGCCTTTAATCTTTCCCAGCGTCAGGGTCTTTTCCAATGAGTTGGTTGTTTGCCTTATGAGGCCAAAGTACTGGAGCTTCAGCTTCAGCTTCAGCATCAGTCCTTCCAATGAATAACCAGGGTTGATTCCCTTTAGGATTGACTGGTTTGATCTCCTTGCTTTCCAAGAGACTCAAGAATCTTCTCAAGTACCATAGTTTGAAAGCATCAATTCTTTAGCACTCTTCCTCCTTTATTGTCCAGCTCACACATACTTAAATGAACACTGGAAAGACCACAGCCTGACTATACAGACCTTTGTCAGCAAAGTGATGTCTTTGCTTTTTACCATACTGTTTAGGTTCGCCATAGATTTCCTGCCAACAAGTAATTGTCTTCTAGTTTCATGGCTGCAGTCACCACCCATAGTGATTTCAGAGCCCAAGAAGAGCAAATCTGTCATTGCTTCCACCTCTGCCCCTTCTATTTGCTGTGACATGATGGTATCAAATGCCATGATTTTTGTGTTTTAATATTGACTTTTAAGCTGGCTTTTTCACTCTCCCCCTTCAAACTCAGCAAGAGGCTCTTTAGTTCCTTTTCACTTTCTGCCATTAAAGTGGCATCACCCACATTTCTGGAAGTTTGTACCCTTGGACTACATCTCCCCATTTCAGCCTCCTCCCAGCTCCTGACAGCTATCTCAGTTTCTATGAAGCTAGCTTTGAAAAAAATTACACATATAAGTGATACCATATGATTCTGTCTGTCTCTGTCTGGCTTATTTCACTTAGCATAATGTCCTCCAAGTTTATTCATGTTATCACAAATAAAAGCAGAATTTTCTTCTTTATAATAGCTTACTAATACTTTATATATGTATGTGTGTGTATATATATATATATATATATATATATATATATATATATCACATTTTCTATTATCTAGTCATCTGGCAAAGGACATTTAGGTTGTATCCATATATCGACTATTGTGAATAAAGCTGCAATGAACATGTGTGTGCTAATATTTTTTCAAGATATTGATTCCATTTCCTTTGGTGGCAATCATTTTTTACCCTTTTCTAATCAACAGCCTTGTAAAGGGGGTGGTATTATTTACTAATAAAGAAATGGTTGCTCTACTACACCTTGGGACAAACTGCTGATACAAAGTTCAAATTTCAAATAATTTTTATTAACAATTGTTTGAGAACAAGCCATGTGTGACCCAGGGTCAATTGCAGGTATAATTCCATGAGAATTGTCTTCACTTACAAATAAATGAAAAGTCTACTTTTTTTGAGAAGCAGTGCTTTTCTGATCAGCATCACAAATAATGTATAGTAAATCATCTTATAAAATGCATAGTTTCTCTCATTCTTATCCACCTAACAAAATTCTTTGTAAAGAAAAGGAAACTTGGCTAGTGCTGTTTGCATTCACTAATGACTACTGAGCCAAATTCAAATAAGAAAAAGAGAAGAGAGCTGTGCAGAGATGTAGGCAGTGTCCTGCCCACAGTGATTATCTTTCCTGTCCTTCCATCCTTCACCTGTCTCTGCAACCAAACCTCCTAAAGCCAAAGTGTCTTCTAGTTTCATGGCTGCAGTCACCACCCATAGTGATTTCAGAGCCCAAGAAGAGCAAATCTGTCATTGCTTCCACCTCTGCCCCTTCTATTTGCTGTGACATGATGGTATCAAATGCCATGATTTTTGTGTTTTAATATTGACTTTTAAGCTGGCTTTTTCACTCTCCCCCTTCAAACTCAGCAAGAGGCTCTTTAGTTCCTTTTCACTTTCTGCCATTAAAGTGGCATCACCCACATTTCTGGAAGTTTGTACCCTTGGACTACATCTCCCCATTTCAGCCTCCTCCCAGCTCCTGACAGCTATCTCAGTTTCTATGAAGCTAGCTTTGAAAAAAATTACACATATAAGTGATACCATATGATTCTGTCTGTCTCTGTCTGGCTTATTTCACTTAGCATAATGTCCTCCAAGTTTATTCATGTTATCACAAATAAAAGCAGAATTTTCTTCTTTATAATAGCTTACTAATACTTTATATATGTATGTGTGTGTATATATATATATATATATATATATATATATATATCACATTTTCTATTATCTAGTCATCTGGCAAAGGACATTTAGGTTGTATCCATATATCGACTATTGTGAATAAAGCTGCAATGAACATGTGTGTGCTAATATTTTTTCAAGATATTGATTCCATTTCCTTTGGTGGCAATCATTTTTTACCCTTTTCTAATCAACAGCCTTGTAAAGGGGGTGGTATTATTTACTAATAAAGAAATGGTTGCTCTACTACACCTTGGGACAAACTGCTGATACAAAGTTCAAATTTCAAATAATTTTTATTAACAATTGTTTGAGAACAAGCCATGTGTGACCCAGGGTCAATTGCAGGTATAATTCCATGAGAATTGTCTTCACTTACAAATAAATGAAAAGTCTACTTTTTTTGAGAAGCAGTGCTTTTCTGATCAGCATCACAAATAATGTATAGTAAATCATCTTATAAAATGCATAGTTTCTCTCATTCTTATCCACCTAACAAAATTCTTTGTAAAAGAAAAAGGAAACTTGGCTAGTGCTGTTTGCATTCACTAATGACTACTGAGCCAAATTCAAATAAGAAAAAGAGAAGAGAGCTGTGCAGAGATGTAGGCAGTGTCCTGCCCACAGTGATTATCTTTCCTGTCCTTCCATCCTTCACCTGTCTCTGCAACCAAACCTCCTAAAGCAGTGTTCCACAATTAGGATGTGTGGCTTCCACTCGGCATAATTTCTTAAATTTTATATGCTTGTTTTGACAATAATCTAAAATTTTATACACAAGCATATTCTGGGTACCTGCTTTATACTAGAGAGTAGTCTTATCATGTTAGCACCTTTGCATTTGCCTGTACTATCACAATGAAACTCAACAGCTTTATTTGTTGAAGCTAATAAACAAAAGCACAGATGTGGACTTAATATACAAATAATATTATCATGCCAAATGAAGGTTAGATGGTTATCACTAAAGTCTCTGAAAACAATAGTTATGAAGCTGTTTCAATGAAGAAATATGGAGATTTTGAGGTATCCCTGAGCATATGGTGATACAGGCATCCCAAACTTAAAGGAACCTGCCTGGTAGCAGCTGGTTTCATATTTATGTTCTGAGCAATGATTCAGTATCAACATCAGCTGTCACAGCAAAGCAGTGTTTTAAAATAAAATTTTATGTTCTCTTTTAGTTGTGTTTATATTTGATTAGCAAGATCATTTTGAAGATTGCAAAGGAGGGTTGTATGGAAATTATTGGGAACTACTCTCCGCCCTCGGCTACCAGCTGACAGCCCCATTGGGAAGGAAAACAGAAACACAGCATTACTGTACTATTACATGTAATTTTCCATGTTGTTCTAAATCAAGAAACAAAAAATAGTGATCATGCTTCTATTCTTCTACACTCAATAAACTTATAAAAGGAAGCAGTGTATTTCTTAATAAGCATACAAGGTTTGAACATTTAAAAATATTGAAAATGATGAAATTAAATAATTTTAAACTACACTGAGGAGGGCTGTGATGCTTCAATTGAGAAGCAGTGCTTTGCAGGTATAATTCCATGAGAATTGTCTTCACTTACAAATAAATGAAAAGTCTACTTTTGAGAAGCAGTGCTTTTCTGATCAGCATCACAAATAATGTATAGTAAATCATCTTATAAAATGCATAGTTTCTCTCATTCTTATCCACCTAACAAAATTCTTTGTAAAAGAAAAAGGAAACTTGGCTAGTGCTGTTTGCATTCACTAATGACTACTGAGCCAAATTCAAATAAGAAAAAGAGAAGAGAGCTGTGCAGAGATGTAGGCAGTGTCCTGCCCACAGTGATTATCTTTCCTGTCCTTCCATCCTTCACCTGTCTCTGCAACCAAACCTCCTAAAGCAGTGTTCCACAATTAGGATGTGTGGCTTCCACTCGGCATAATTTCTTAAATTTTATATGCTTGTTTTGACAATAATCTAAAATTTTATACACAAGCATATTCTGGGTACCTGCTTTATACTAGAGAGTAGTCTTATCATGTTAGCACCTTTGCATTTGCCTGTACTATCACAATGAAACTCAACAGCTTTATTTGTTGAAGCTAATAAACAAAAGCACAGATGTGGACTTAATATACAAATAATATTATCATGCCAAATGAAGGTTAGATGGTTATCACTAAAGTCTCTGAAAACAATAGTTATGAAGCTGTTTCAATGAAGAAATATGGAGATTTTGAGGTATCCCTGAGCATATGGTGATACAGGCATCCCAAACTTAAAGGAACCTGCCTGGTAGCAGCTGGTTTCATATTTATGTTCTGAGCAATGATTCAGTATCAACATCAGCTGTCACAGCAAAGCAGTGTTTTAAAATAAAATTTTATGTTCTCTTTTAGTTGTGTTTATATTTGATTAGCAAGATCATTTTGAAGATTGCAAAGGAGGGTTGTATGGAAATTATTGGGAACTACTCTCCGCCCTCGGCTACCAGCTGACAGCCCCATTGGGAAGGAAAACAGAAACACAGCATTACTGTACTATTACATGTAATTTTCCATGTTGTTCTAAATCAAGAAACAAAAAATAGTGATCATGCTTCTATTCTTCTACACTCAATAAACTTATAAAAGGAAGCAGTGTATTTCTTAATAAGCATACAAGGTTTGAACATTTAAAAATATTGAAAATGATGAAATTAAATAATTTTAAACTACACTGAGGAGGGCTGTGATCATCTCTTTTTCATTTAAAATAGGCCATGCATGTCTCAACTCTGAGAAACAGAGTTCTTATATACCCAGCATCTTTTGCCTTATAAGCAATAGCATCCCCCTCTTCCCTTGAAAATCCATTCCTCTAGTCTGTGTGGTTGTAGGAGAACTATAAATCATGCAGCTATTTTTTCCCTTATCCAAGGTATGGGCAAATAACATAACATTGGAAGAATCAAAATTTTCTCTCCTAGGAATGTGATTAGTGGATATAGACATATAAAAGGTAGAAGACCAACAGAGCTGAGTTATTTCCAAGGAAAATTATTATAGGTCACTAGTGAGATCACTGGAGCAACAAGAGGCTTTCTGTTCTTTTCTGAAGCCTATCTTTTTGAACCTATCATTCTCCATTATGAGTAATGTATTATGCATCCTTTAAGTTCTTTTACTTTTTTTTACTTACGTTAATCAAAGTCAGTCACCACCAAGATTCCTAATTGATTTGCTAACCTAAACAAAACAAATCCAAACTCACACAAACATCATAAGACTACAAGCACTAAAGAGTTGAGTAAATGATACAAAAGAGGAAAACAAGACTGTGTGTAACATTTTCTTCCTTTCTCTGAGTTTGGATTCATTCACTAACACATTATAAAACTGGAATGCATTCAGCTCTAAAGTGCCTGGTAGCAGCTGGTTTCATATTTATGTTCTGAGCAATGATTCAGTATCAACATCAGCTGTCACAGCAAAGCAGTGTTTTAAAATAAAATTTTATGTTCTCTTTTAGTTGTGTTTATATTTGATTAGCAAGATCATTTTGAAGATTGCAAAGGAGGGTTGTATGGAAATTATTGGGAACTACTCTCCGCCCTCGGCTACCAGCTGACAGCCCCATTGGGAAGGAAAACAGAAACACAGCATTACTGTACTATTACATGTAATTTTCCATGTTGTTCTAAATCAAGAAACAAAAAATAGTGATCATGCTTCTATTCTTCTACACTCAATAAACTTATAAAAGGAAGCAGTGTATTTCTTAATAAGCATACAAGGTTTGAACATTTAAAAATATTGAAAATGATGAAATTAAATAATTTTAAACTACACTGAGGAGGGCTGTGATCATCTCTTTTTCATTTAAAATAGGCCATGC
Source organism: Tragulus kanchil (assembly GCA_022376925.1). Taxonomy (NCBI): domain Eukaryota; kingdom Metazoa; phylum Chordata; class Mammalia; order Artiodactyla; family Tragulidae; genus Tragulus; species Tragulus kanchil. The sequence goes on along the minus strand of JAIOJX010000029.1, from coordinate 61,382,172 downwards.
ATGTCTCAACTCTGAGAAACAGAGTTCTTATATACCCAGCATCTTTTGCCTTATAAGCAATAGCATCCCCCTCTTCCCTTGAAAATCCATTCCTCTAGTCTGTGTGGTTGTAGGAGAACTATAAATCATGCAGCTATTTTTTCCCTTATCCAAGGTATGGGCAAATAACATAACATTGGAAGAATCAAAATTTTCTCTCCTAGGAATGTGATTAGTGGATATAGACATATAAAAGGTAGAAGACCAACAGAGCTGAGTTATTTCCAAGGAAAATTATTATAGGTCACTAGTGAGATCACTGGAGCAACAAGAGGCTTTCTGTTCTTTTCTGAAGCCTATCTTTTTGAACCTATCATTCTCCATTATGAGTAATGTATTATGCATCCTTTAAGTTCTTTTACTTTTTTTTACTTACGTTAATCAAAGTCAGTCACCACCAAGATTCCTAATTGATTTGCTAACCTAAACAAAACAAATCCAAACTCACACAAACATCATAAGACTACAAGCACTAAAGAGTTGAGTAAATGATACAAAAGAGGAAAACAAGACTGTGTGTAACATTTTCTTCCTTTCTCTGAGTTTGGATTCATTCACTAACACATTATAAAACTGGAATGCATTCAGCTCTAAAGTATATCACACATGACTAAATGCTTATTGAAAACAAGACCAAAATCATTGTCATATTATCTCTAGCCTCTCACAAAATTCTTGGCGTAGACAGTAGGTAAAAATGTTCTGAACTGACAAAGGTTCGCAAATATAAGAATATGTTACGAAACAAAGAACTTTTAAAATTCATTGAGGGCTTCCCTGGTAGTTCAGTGGCAAAGAGCTCACCTGTCAATGCAGGAGACACATGTTCTATTCCTGATCTGGGGAGATCCCACATGCTACAGAGCAACTAAGCCCATGAGCCACAACTATTGCGCCTGTGCTCTAGAGACTCGGAGCCGCAACTATTGAGCCCATGTGCTGCAACTATTGAAGCCCATGTGCCCTAGAGCTCAAGTTCCACAACAAGAGAAGTCACCGCAACAAGAAGCCTGCTCACCTCAGGTCGAGAGTAGCCCACACTCACTGCAACTAGAGGAGAGCCTGCGGCAGCAGTGAAAACCCAGAATAGCTAAAAATAAAATAAATAAACAAAAATTTTAAAAATAAAAAATAAAATTCATTGAGTTTATTGTAGGGAGATGTAGATGGGCTTCCCAGTTACTGGAGAATGTTTCTTAGAAAGGTAATTATTGCTAATTATTCACTCTACAGTAAGCACCTGTAAGTCAGAAAACAGTTTCTATTTTTATATTTCCAGAAGTCTAAAAGTGTCTGGTACATAGGGGTGATTCAATAACTGTTTCTTTAATAAAATAATGTATATTCAAATTAGATGCAACTCTAGAATCTTCATGATATAAATTACTGTGACTTGATTTTGTAGACACTATTTGTGTCCTACTCTAGTATAGCTAACATTCTTCCCAAACTATCTGTATTACTCTCGCGAAAATTTCTCCTTAAAATTATCATGCATGTCATACAGTAGCACCAGTTCTTCCAATTATCTAACAATGCACTAGGCTTGTTGAGGTCTGAGAGCACTAACTATTAAATTAATTAGTAGCACTTATTTCTATCAGAAATGTTGCCATTATCAATATCTTTATTAAGATATCTTCAGGGGCTTCCCTGGTAGCACAATGGTTAAGAGCTCGCCTGCCAATGCAAGGAGACATGAGTTCGATCCCTAATGTGGGAGGATTCCACATACTGTGGAGCAACGAAGCCCAGGAGCCACAGCTACGGAGCCTGTGTTCTAGAGCCTCAGACCCACAACTATTGAAGCCCATGTGCTGCAACTACTGAAGACCATGTGCCCTAGAGCCTGAGTTCCACAACAAGATAAGTCACTGCAAACAAGAAGCCTGCTCACCTCAATAAGAGCATGCCCCCCACTCCCTGTAACTAGAGAAGAGTCTGTGGCAGCAGTGACAAGCCAGAATAGCCAAAAATACACAAATAAGTAAACAATATGTGTAAAAAAAAATGATATCTTCAGTCACTTTTGCTGAAGCACATGCTCCAGAAATCAATGCAATAGATGTAAAACTTCTGTGACCCAGGTTATTCTTACACAAAGTTTTAAGGATCAGCTAACCTTATATGAATGAACCTGTAATCCACCCATATCTCACTATCCTGATCCAAAAGGGTCACTTTGATGAAACACTCCACAGAAGTGAGGCTTGGTCTTAATATATGATCCACTTACAAATGGATGGGCTTCCCTGGTGGTCCAGTGGGCAAAGAGTCCGCCTTGCAGTGCACAGGGCACTGGTTGGATCCCTTGCCAGGGAGGATCCCACGTGCTGCAAGTGGCTGGACCAGTGTGTCCAATTATGAGCCAAGGCTCTGGAGTGCACGCACTCAGAGCCGATGCTCTGCAAAGAGAGAGGCCACTGCAATGGGTGGTCCACACAGGCCAAAGAATAAAGATGGATGAAAATAAATAAATGTGAAACCAATAAATGAGGCCAACATTTTAAAAATTGGATGTTGTATCACTAATTATTAGAGAAAGCAAATCTAAACTACTATGATTTATTACCTCATAACAGGGCAGCCATCATCAAAAATTCTACAAACAATAAATGTTGGAGAGGGTATAGAGAAAAGAGAACCCTCATAAACAGTGTTCTGGAATGTAAGTTAGTACAGTCCCTAGGGAAAACAGTATGAATGTTCCTTAAAATTAAAAATAGAGTCATCATATGATCCAACGATCCCAGTCCTGGGCATATCTCCTAAGAAAACTGTAGTTTGAAAAGATACATTCACCCCAATGTACACTGTAGCACCATCTACATTAGCCAAAACATGGAAGCAACCTAAGTATCCACTGACAGAGAAATGCATAAGGAAAACGTGGTACACATATACAATGAACAATCTGTTATTTCACTTGGGACTTCCCAAGTGGTCCATCCATCCATCCATCCACCTAAGTGAAGGAAAGAAATCCAGCTGCATCCTTTCCTGCTAAAAGAGGACTACATGCAAGATGTACTGTTTTTGTGGTCCTTAAATCAACTTAATTGTAATGTAGGTACTTACATACATTGACTTCTCAGGTGGTTCAGTAGTAAAAAATCTGCCTGCCAATACAGGAGATGCAGGTTCAATACCTGGGTTGGGAAAATCCCCTGGAGTTGGAAATGGCAACCGACTTCACTATTCTTGCCTGGAAAATTCCATGAACAGAGGAACCTGGTGGGCTGCAGTCCATGGGGATGCCACAGAGTGGACACAACAGAGTGAATGAGAACACAGGCATACTCCCTCTTAGATCTTAGATTTACATTAAGACAGTTACGCTATCTGTAGTGAATTCATTATAATTCCTTTTGATGAATGCAGTAGATAACAGAAACATGGGTATCATCACCATCACCGTAGTTTTTTATGAGTTTATTTTTGGGGGGCGGGGCTGAATTTTTTTTAACTTTTATTTTACTTTTAAATATTACAGAGTTTTGTTGTTTACAGATATGTATGACATGTATGTTCCCAGATTAGTCATATGTATATAACCCCCTTCCCACCCCTCCCAAACATCACACAGCACCCCTGAAGGATCCCCTTTTCTCACAGAGCAATGACTAGAGCTATGTTCTTCACACATGATAGTACAGGCCTTCATGCTACTTCCTTTACACCTCCCACCCTCTGTTCCTTCCCCACAATGTCCATATGTCCACTGTACATGTCTGTCTTTCCGTCACTTCACTGCGTGTGCCATCATCACCATCCTACTAGATTCCATATATATGTGTTAATATACTGTACTTGTCCTTCTCTTTCTGACTGACTTCACTTTTGATGATACGTTCTCGATCCAGCCACCTCATTAGGGCTGATTCTTCTGCATTTCTCTTTACAGCTGTGTAGTATTCCATTGTATATATGTACAGGAGCTTTTGGATCCATTCGTTCATCAATGAGGACCTAGGTTGCTTCCATGTTCTACCTATTGCATAGAGAGCTGCAATGAACACTGGCGTACAGGTGCTTCTTTCAGTTTTGATTTCAGCAGGGTATAAGTGTAAGAGTGGGATTGCTGGGTCGTATGGTGCTTCTATTTCTAGTTTTTTAAGGAATCTCCACACTGTCTTCCATAGAGACTGTATCAGTTGACATTCCCACCAGTAATGCAGGAGTGATCCCTTTTCTCCGCACCCTCTCCAGCATTTATTGTCTGTCGACTTGTGGATAATGGCCATTCTGATGGATGTGAGGTGATATCTCATTGTAGTTTTGATTTGCATTTCTCTAATTATAAGTGAAGTTGAACATTGTTTCATGTGCTTTTGGGCCATCTGTATGTCCTCTTTGGAGAGGTGTCCATTTAGATTCTTTTCCCGTTTTTTGATTGGGTTGTTCATTTTTCCTGTGCTGAGTTGTCTGAGTTGCTTGTAGATTTTGGAGATTAATTCTTTGTCTGTTGTTTCATTTGCTATGATTTTCTCCCATTCTGTGGGCTGTCTGTTCAGCTTTTATGTGATTTCTTTTGCTGTACAAAAGCTTTTAAGTTTCATGAGGTCCCACATGTTCATTTGTCTTTTTAGTCCTGCTATTCTAGTAGGTGGGTCAGAGAAGATCTTGCTTTGATTGATGTCCTTGAGGGTTTTGCCTATATTCTCCTCTAAGAGTTTGATGGTTTCTGGTCTTACATTTAGGTCTTTAATCCATTTTGAGTTGATCTTTGTGCATGGTGTCAGGGAATGTTCCAACTTCATTTTTCTGCATGTAGCTGTCCAATTTTCCCAGCACCATTTGTTGAAGAGGCTGTCTTTGTCCCATTTTATAGTTTTGCCTCCTTTGTCAAAGATAAGGTACCCATAGGTGCGTGGGTTTATCTCTGGGTTCTCGATCTTGTTCCATTGGTTGATATTTCTGTTTTTGTGCCAGTACCATACTGTCTCGAGGACTGTTGTTTTGTAGTAGAGTCTGAAGTTGGGGAGGCTGATCCCTCCAGCTCCATTCTTCTTCTTCAGGATTGCTTTGGCTATTCAAGGTCTTTTGTGTTTCCATATGAACTGTGTGATTCTTTGGTCTAGTTCTGTGAAGAATGTCATTGGAAGTTTGACAGGGATCACATTGAATCTATAGATGACATTTGGTAGTATGGTCATTTTCACAATATTGATTTTTCTGACCCAAGAACATGGAATATCTCTGCATCTGTTTAAGTCTTTTTAAAAGTATCTCACGAGTGTCTTGTAATTTTCTGTGTACTGGTTTCTCTGGGTAGGTTTATTGCTAGATATTTGATTCTTTAGGTTGCAATGGTGAAGGGAATTGCCTCTTTGATTTTGTTTTCCGATTTTTCATTGTTTGTGTATAGGAATGCCAGTGATTTCTGTATATTGATTTTGTATCCTGCGACTTTGCTGAATTCGCTGATTAACTCTAGTAGCTCTGTAATAGTGTCTTTGGGATTTTCTATGTATAATATCATGTCATCTGCAAATAGAGAGAGTTTGACTTCTTCCTTTCCAATCTGGATTCCTTTTATTTCTTTCTCTTCTGTTAGTACTGTTGCTAGAACTTCCAGGACTATGTTGAATAAGAGTGGTGAAAGTGGACACCCTTGTCTTGTTCCTGATCTTAGAGGAAATGCTTTGAAGTTTTCATCATTGAGGATAAGGTTTGCTGTGGGCTTCTCATATATGGCTTTCACTATGTTGAGATAGATTCCTTCTATGCCCATTTTCTGAAGAGTTTTGATCATAAGTGCATGGTGTCAGGGAATGTTCCAACTTCATTTTTCTGCATGTAGCTGTCCAATTTTCCCAGCACCATTTGTTGAAGAGGCTGTCTTTGTCCCATTTTATAGTTTTGCCTCCTTTGTCAAAGATAAGGTACCCATAGGTGCGTGGGTTTATCTCTGGGTTCTCGATCTTGTTCCATTGGTTGATATTTCTGTTTTTGTGCCAGTACCATACTGTCTCGAGGACTGTTGTTTTGTAGTAGAGTCTGAAGTTGGGGAGGCTGATCCCTCCAGCTCCATTCTTCTTCTTCAGGATTGCTTTGGCTATTCAAGGTCTTTTGTGTTTCCATATGAACTGTGTGATTCTTTGGTCTAGTTCTGTGAAGAATGTCATTGGAAGTTTGACAGGGATCACATTGAATCTATAGATGACATTTGGTAGTATGGTCATTTTCACAATATTGATTTTTCTGACCCAAGAACATGGAATATCTCTGCATCTGTTTAAGTCTTTTTAAAAGTATCTCACGAGTGTCTTGTAATTTTCTGTGTACTGGTTTCTCTGGGTAGGTTTATTGCTAGATATTTGATTCTTTAGGTTGCAATGGTGAAGGGAATTGCCTCTTTGATTTTGTTTTCCGATTTTTCATTGTTTGTGTATAGGAATGCCAGTGATTTCTGTATATTGATTTTGTATCCTGCGACTTTGCTGAATTCGCTGATTAACTCTAGTAGCTCTGTAATAGTGTCTTTGGGATTTTCTATGTATAATATCATGTCATCTGCAAATAGAGAGAGTTTGACTTCTTCCTTTCCAATCTGGATTCCTTTTATTTCTTTCTCTTCTGTTAGTACTGTTGCTAGAACTTCCAGGACTATGTTGAATAAGAGTGGTGAAAGTGGACACCCTTGTCTTGTTCCTGATCTTAGAGGAAATGCTTTGAAGTTTTCATCATTGAGGATAAGGTTTGCTGTGGGCTTCTCATATATGGCTTTCACTATGTTGAGATAGATTCCTTCTATGCCCATTTTCTGAAGAGTTTTGATCATAAATGGATGTTGTACTTTGTCAAAGGCTTTTTCTGCATCAATTGAGATGATCATGTGATTTTCGTCTCTCAATTTGTTGATATGGTGTATCACATTGATTGATTTGTGGATATTGAAGAATCCTTGCATGCCTGGGATGAACCTGACTTGACCATTATGTATGAGTTTTTTGATATGTTGTTGAATTCTGTTTGCTAGGATTTTGTTGAGGACTTTGGCATCTAGTTTCATCAGTGAAACTGGCATATAATTTTCTTTTTTCATGTTATCTTTGCCTGGCTTTGGTATCAGGGTGATGGTGGCCTCATAGAATGTGTTTGGAAGTGTTCCGTCCTAAGCAATATTTTGGAAGAGATTTAGAAGGACAGGTATTAGCTCCTCTTTAAATGTTTGGTAGAATTCGCCTGTGAAGCCATCTGGCCCTGGGCTTTTATTTTTGGGTAGATTTTTTATCACAAAGTTGATTTCTGAGCTTGTGATTGGATTGTTCAAAGTTTCTATTTCTTCCTGGTTGAGTCTTGGGAGATTAATCTTCTCTAAGAAACTGTCCATTTCTTCCAGATTGTCCAGTTTGTTGCCATAGAGTTGTTCATAATAGTCTCTCAGAATCCTTTGGATTTCTGCCTTATCTGTTGTAATCTCTCCTTTTTCATTTTTGATTTTGTTGATCTGGTTCTTCTCTCTTTTTTTCTTGATGAGTCTGGCCAGTGGTTTGTCAGTTTTATTTACCTTTTCGAAGAACCAGCTTTTTGTTTTATTTATCTTTATTATTGTTTCTTTTGTTTCTTTTTCATTTATTTCTGCCTGGTCTTTATGATTTTCCTTCTTCTGCTGGCTTTGAGGTGTTTTTGTTCTTTCTCCAGTTCTTTTAAGCGTCAGGTTAGGTCATCTGTTTGAGATTTTCCTAGTTTCTTGAGGTAGGATCGAATCGCTATAAACTTCCCTCTTAGAACTGCTTTTGCAGTATCCCATAGGTTTGCACTGTCATGTGTTCATTGTCATTTTCTTCTAGGAATTTTTTTACTTCTCCTTTGATTTGCTCAGTAATCAGTTGGTGTTTTAGGTATGTGTTGTTTAATCTCCATGTGTTTGTGTTTTTAGCGGTTTTTTTCCTGTAATTGATCTCTAGTCTTATTGCATTGTGGTCCGAGAAGATGGTTGATAGAATTTCAGTTTTCTTGAATTGACTGAGGTTTGATTTGTGACCCAAGATGTGGTCTATCCTGGAGAATGTTTCATGTGCACTTGAGAAGAAAGTGTATTCTTCTGCTTTGGGATGGAAAGTCCTAAAGATATCCAGGAGGTCCATTTCTTCTAGAGTGGCATTTAAGGTATGTGTTTCTTTATTAATTTTGTTTGGATGATCTGTCCATTGGTATGAGAGGAATGTTAAAGTCTCCTACTATTATTGTGTTAGTGTCGATGTCTTCTTTTATGTCTGAATGTGTTTGTCTTATGTATTGGGGTGCTCCTGTGTTGGGTACATAGATATTTATGATTGTTATGTCTTCTTCTTGAATTGATCCCTTGATCATTATGTAGTATCCTGCCTTGTCTCTTCTAATCTTTATTTTGAGGTTTATTTTGTCTGATATGAGGATTGCTACTCCAGCTTTCTTTTGATTTTGTTGATCTGGTTCTTCTCTCTTTTTTTCTTGATGAGTCTGGCCAGTGGTTTGTCAGTTTTATTTACCTTTTCGAAGAACCAGCTTTTTGTTTTATTTATCTTTATTATTGTTTCTTTTGTTTCTTTTTCATTTATTTCTGCCTGGTCTTTATGATTTTCCTTCTTCTGCTGGCTTTGAGGTGTTTTTGTTCTTTCTCCAGTTCTTTTAAGCGTCAGGTTAGGTCATCTGTTTGAGATTTTCCTAGTTTCTTGAGGTAGGATCGAATCGCTATAAACTTCCCTCTTAGAACTGCTTTTGCAGTATCCCATAGGTTTGCACTGTCATGTGTTCATTGTCATTTTCTTCTAGGAATTTTTTTACTTCTCCTTTGATTTGCTCAGTAATCAGTTGGTGTTTTAGGTATGTGTTGTTTAATCTCCATGTGTTTGTGTTTTTAGCGGTTTTTTTCCTGTAATTGATCTCTAGTCTTATTGCATTGTGGTCCGAGAAGATGGTTGATAGAATTTCAGTTTTCTTGAATTGACTGAGGTTTGATTTGTGACCCAAGATGTGGTCTATCCTGGAGAATGTTTCATGTGCACTTGAGAAGAAAGTGTATTCTTCTGCTTTGGGATGGAAAGTCCTAAAGATATCCAGGAGGTCCATTTCTTCTAGAGTGGCATTTAAGGTATGTGTTTCTTTATTAATTTTGTTTGGATGATCTGTCCATTGGTATGAGAGGAATGTTAAAGTCTCCTACTATTATTGTGTTAGTGTCGATGTCTTCTTTTATGTCTGAATGTGTTTGTCTTATGTATTGGGGTGCTCCTGTGTTGGGTACATAGATATTTATGATTGTTATGTCTTCTTCTTGAATTGATCCCTTGATCATTATGTAGTATCCTGCCTTGTCTCTTCTAATCTTTATTTTGAGGTTTATTTTGTCTGATATGAGGATTGCTACTCCAGCTTTCTTTTGATTTCCATTTGCATGGAATATCTTTTTCCAGCCTCTCACTTTCAGTCTATGAGTGTCTCTAGATCTGAAGTGAGTTTCCTGGAGGCAGCATATGTGTGGGTCGTGCTTTTGAATACATTCAGCCACTCTGTGTCTTTGGTTGGGGCATTTAGTCCATTTATATTCAAAGTGATTACTGATACAAATGATCCTATTGTCATCTTCTTAGATGTTATGATGGGTTTGTTTCGTGGATCTTCTCCTTCTCTTATACTTATCTATATATAAGTCCCTTTAACACTTGTTGTAAGGCTGGTTTGGTGTGACTAAATTCTTTTAATTTTTGCTTGTCTGTAAAGCTTTTGATTTCTCCATCAATTTTGAATGAGATCCTTGCAGGGTAGAGCATTCTTGGTTGCAGATTTATTCTCTTTTAGCCATTTAAATGTGTCCTGCCATTCCCTTCTGGCCTGCAGAGTTTCTGTTGAAAGATCAGCTGTTAAACGTATGGGCTTTCCCTTGTATGTCACCAGTTGCTTTTCCCTTGCTGCTTTGAGAATTCTGTCTTTGTGTTTAATTTGTGTTAGCTTCATTAATATGTGTCTTGGTGTGTTTCTTCTCGGATTGATTCTATATGGTACTTTTTGTGCTTCTTGGAATTGATTGACTATTTCTTTCCCCATGTTGGGGAAATTTTCAACTAGAATCTCTTCAAAAATTTTCTCATAGCCTTTCTTTTTTTCTTCTTCTTCTGGAACCCCTATAATTCGAATATTGGTGCGTTTGATAGTATCCCAGAGGTCTCTGAGGCTATCCTCTGCTCTTTTCATTCTTTGAGCTTGCTTCTGTTTTTCAGCAGTTACTTCCACCATTCTATCTTCCAGCTCACTTATCCAGTCTTCTGTCTCAGATATTCTGCTTTGATTCCTTCTACAGTGTTGTTCAGTTCGGCAATTGAGTTGTTTGTGTCTGTTACTTTTTTTGTAAGTTCTTGTATTTCTTTATTCAGTGTGTTAGTTGTGTCTTGCAATTTCTCTAACATTCTGTTTTCAGTGTCTTTGATCATCTTTACTATCACACTTTTGAAATCACTTTCGGAAAGTTTGTCCAAATCCTCTTCGTTCATTCGATCTTGTGTGTTTGTAGATTGTTCCTTCACTTGTGTGGTATTTCTCTGCCATTTCATTGTTAGTATTAATTTTTTAACTGACTCTGTTTGGGATTTCCTTCTCCCAGACTTTGAGTTACATCTGTTGGTGTTTGTTGTTTGGATGGGGCTTCTTATTCTGGGTGATGCTGGTGGTTGGGTGATATCAGGACTTGCATACAAGTGATTACCTTTGTTGGCATTCTCATTTGTATACTGCTCTCTAGTGTTAGGCATTCTCTAGTATTGTAGAGTTTTGGAATTAATGCTCCCTCCCTAAAGCCCTGGGGCTTGTTGCCTGACCAGGGAATGAATATTTCACGACTGGTTTGTTAAGGCATTAAATGATATTAAAACATATATACGCGAATGAGAAACAGAAGGTATACCTTTGTAAAGCTTTTGATTTCTCCATCAATTTTGAATGAGATCCTTGCAGGGTAGAGCATTCTTGGTTGCAGATTTATTCTCTTTAGCCATTTAAATGTGTCCTGCCATTCCCTTCTGGCCTGCAGAGTTTCTGTTGAAAGATCAGCTGTTAAACGTATGGGCTTTCCCTTGTATGTCACCAGTTGCTTTTCCCTTGCTGCTTTGAGAATTCTGTCTTTGTGTTTAATTTGTGTTAGCTTCATTAATATGTGTCTTGGTGTGTTTCTTCTCGGATTGATTCTATATGGTACTTTTTGTGCTTCTTGGAATTGATTGACTATTTCTTTCCCCATGTTGGGGAAATTTTCAACTAGAATCTCTTCAAAAATTTTCTCATAGCCTTTCTTTTTTTCTTCTTCTTCTGGAACCCCTATAATTCGAATATTGGTGCGTTTGATAGTATCCCAGAGGTCTCTGAGGCTATCCTCTGCTCTTTTCATTCTTTGAGCTTGCTTCTGTTTTTCAGCAGTTACTTCCACCATTCTATCTTCCAGCTCACTTATCCAGTCTTCTGTCTCAGATATTCTGCTTTGATTCCTTCTACAGTGTTGTTCAGTTCGGCAATTGAGTTGTTTGTGTCTGTTACTTTTTTTGTAAGTTCTTGTATTTCTTTATTCAGTGTGTTAGTTGTGTCTTGCAATTTCTCTAACATTCTGTTTTCAGTGTCTTTGATCATCTTTACTATCACACTTTTGAAATCACTTTCGGAAAGTTTGTCCAAATCCTCTTCGTTCATTCGATCTTGTGTGTTTGTAGATTGTTCCTTCACTTGTGTGGTATTTCTCTGCCATTTCATTGTTAGTATTAATTTTTTAACTGACTCTGTTTGGGATTTCCTTCTCCCAGACTTTGAGTTACATCTGTTGGTGTTTGTTGTTTGGATGGGGCTTCTTATTCTGGGTGATGCTGGTGGTTGGGTGATATCAGGACTTGCATACAAGTGATTACCTTTGTTGGCATTCTCATTTGTATACTGCTCTCTAGTGTTAGGCATTCTCTAGTATTGTAGAGTTTTGGAATTAATGCTCCCTCCCTAAAGCCCTGGGGCTTGTTGCCTGACCAGGGGAAAGAATATTTCACGACTGGTTTGTTAAGGCATTAAATGATATTAAAACATATATACGAATGAGAAACAGAAGGTATACCTTTGACAAATGGCAATTAAAATATTATGCAAATACTATCTAGCATATTGAATTATACACATAAACATATACAGCTGTAATATAACCCAAGCATTCCAACCAAAAATACAGTAAATACGTTAGCATGGTGAATAGAGAAAACCAAGAATGATATCCACCAGTTAATAACCAAACTAAGCAGAGCACCAATTGGAGAATAAAGCTAGAGCAGGGTCCCCGTTGGGGATAAGGCAATGAGGACAGAACAGACTAAGAAATATGGTGGGGAAAGGGAAAAAGAGAAAGGGAGGATAGAAGAAAAATATAGAATAATACTGCAAAGTTAAATATAGGGAGATAAAGATTTGTATGTATTAGAGTTTAGTGCTATACGAAAGAAGCATCAGAGAAAGCAAAGAATTATAGAGGAAGTAGTAGTACAAATAAAAAAATTAAAAAATTAAAACAGAGATAAGTATATAGAAAAATATAGAAAAACAAAGCAAAAACAATAAAAACAAATAAAACACCCACAGAACCTTAAAAGGTCAATGTGGAACCAGAAGTTTATGCCAAAATAAAATGTGTGGTTTAAAAGGAAAAAGAAGGGAAAAAAAGTATGTAAACTTGAATATATTCAGTCTTACTGATAAAATTAGTAGCTTCAATAGAATTCAATGGAGGAAATAAACACACCCACACTCACACACCCAAAAAACAAACAAACAAAAAAAACGGGGTTGGGGATGTGTGCACTGAGTGGATTTGGAAAAAAGGGAAAAAAACAATTAAAACAAAACAAGCAACAAAAAAGAATAAGGAACAAAATGAAATTTTAAAAATCCAGCAGTAACTCCAGCTTTGAGTTACATCTGTTGGTGTTTGTTGTTTGGATGGGGCTTCTTATTCTGGGTGATGCTGGTGGTTGGGTGATATCAGGACTTGCATACAAGTGATTACCTTTGTTGGCATTCTCATTTGTATACTGCTCTCTAGTGTTAGGCATTCTCTAGTATTGTAGAGTTTTGGAATTAATGCTCCCTCCCTAAAGCCCTGGGGCTTGTTGCCTGACCAGGGAATGAATATTTCACGACTGGTTTGTTAAGGCATTAAATGATATTAAAACATATATACGCGAATGAGAAACAGAAGGTATACCTTTGACAAATGGCAATTAAAATATTATGCAAATACTATCTAGCATATTGAATTATACACATAAACATATACAGCTGTAATATAACCCAAGCATTCCAACCAAAAATACAGTAAATACGTTAGCATGGTGAATAGAGAAAACCAAGAATGATATCCACCAGTTAATAACCAAACTAAGCAGAGCACCAATTGGAGAATAAAGCTAGAGCAGGGTCCCCGTTGGGGATAAGGCAATGAGGACAGAACAGACTAAGAAATATGGTGGGGAAAGGGAAAAAGAGAAAGGGAGGATAGAAGAAAAATATAGAATAATACTGCAAAGTTAAATATAGGGAGATAAAGATTTGTATGTATTAGAGTTTAGTGCTATACGAAAGAAGCATCAGAGAAAGCAAAGAATTATAGAGGAAGTAGTAGTACAAATAAAAAAATTAAAAAATTAAAACAGAGATAAGTATATAGAAAAATATAGAAAAACAAAGCAAAAACAATAAAAACAAATAAAACACCCACAGAACCTTAAAAGGTCAATGTGGAACCAGAAGTTTATGCCAAAATAAAATGTGTGGTTTAAAAGGAAAAAGAAGGGAAAAAAAGTATGTAAACTTGAATATATTCAGTCTTACTGATAAAATTAGTAGCTTCAATAGAATTCAATGGAGGAAATAAACACACCCACACTCACACACCCAAAAAACAAACAAACAAAAAAAACGGGGTTGGGGATGTGTGCACTGAGTGGATTTGGAAAAAAGGGAAAAAAACAATTAAAACAAAACAAGCAACAAAAAAGAATAAGGAACAAAATGAAATTTTAAAAATCCAGCAGTAACTCCAGCTTCAGACAAAACGTGAAAATAGTATTTATGTTCTTAGGTCTCTTGCTGACTATTCAGGAATTATCAGTCTTTTTCTTGCCTCTGGCAGTGGTTGGATCTGAAGACCTCTTTGGCTGCTTGTTTGTTTTGGCCTATTCCAGAATTAAAAGGCCCGCCCAGCCTGGCCCTGGGAGTTTCTTAATCCAAATCCCTTTTCTTGCTGGGTGGAGCTAAGTTCCCTCCCTGTAGCTTGACCAGAAGCCCTGCAGTTTGACCAGCAGCCAAACTACAGTAGGGAAAATGGCGTCTGTCTCACAGAGGATTTATTCCCACACGCTCTATGGGAAGCACTTCCGCAGTGACCCTGACCCTGCTGCAGGCCACCGTCAACCCCCGCCACCGCGACAGAAGTCAGATTACTCAGAGGTGAGTCTGACTCAGTCTCATGCAGGATCGCTATTCCCCTCTCCTGGATCACAGTGCGCACAGTTTCCAGTTTCTCCTCGGCGGCTCTGTGATCAGGTTAATGGTAACCTCCTCCAAAGGGAATTGAGTGTTGACCTTCCGAGGACTGCTCAAGGGCACTTCTAACTCAGGAGAGTACTTGGACCCTCCAAAGCAGGCCTAGCTCAGTCCCTTGTGGGCGTCACCGCTCCTTTCCCGGGTCTTGATCTGCAACAGGCTTTGCACCTTTGGCCCACCCAGCCTCTCTGGCGGGTATGGTGTTTGACTTAAAAGCGCGATTGTGCCCTTCCTACTGTCTTGATGCGGCTTCTCCTTTGTTCTTCGATGTGGGGTATCTTTTTTGTGATCAGATCCAACCTCCTCCTGTCGATGGTTTTTCAGGAACTCATTTTTTTTTATGAGTTTTGACTAATAAATTAGCAGGGTACAAGAGTAAAATTTAAGAGCTGTTTAGGAGGCATATTGCTTCATATTTTCATTGTTTTATGGCTAAAAACAGTGTTTCATATTACACAACAGAAAATGCCAGTATTAATATCACTAACCTTTTAGTTTTGAAATATAGTTTAATGGAATTCCAAATTTTCTTTACTATAAATGTAGCAAAATCAAGTATATCTTATTTAAAGCCTAAAAAGAAATCACTTACTAAAGTTTCAAATATTTGTTGTTAGTTGGAATTTTACCATAACAAATAAAGTATATGAATCACATGATATCTGTTTTCATCTTTCCTCTGTATTTTACTATGAAAAGATAATATGCTCCATGATCTAAGATGGCATTGCATTGTTTCCAATTTGTCAAAACCATATGTATCTGGAAACCAAGAGTGTGTTGAGAAGATGTTATTTTATTTTTGACAGTAGTTATAAATAGAAGAAAAATAATAGCTGAAAATTTAAGATAAAATTTGTTCTTCCTTATCAAAGCTGCAAACATGATGACCACTGTCCTAAAAGTTCAACAGGTTTTACAGATTTCCAAAAGAACAATGCAAAAGCTGAAAACAAAGGAGAAGAAAAAAAACACAATCAACAGTTTTTCTGAAAATTTGAAAAAATATTCTCCTCGGCGGCTAGTAATGGTAACCTCCTCCAAAGGGAATCGCTATTCCTCCTGGATCACAGTGCGACAGTTTCCAGTTTCTCCTCGGCGGCTCTGTGATCAGGTTAATGGTAACCTCCTCCAAAGGGAATTGAGTGTTGACCTTCCGAGGACTGCTCAAGGGCACTTCTAACTCAGGAGAGTACTTGGACCCTCCAAAGCAGGCCTAGCTCAGTCCCTTGTGGGCGTCACCGCTCCTTTCCCGGGTCTTGATCTGCAACAGGCTTTGCACCTTTGGCCCACCCAGCCTCTCTGGCGGGTATGGTGTTTGACTTAAAAGCGCGATTGTGCCCTTCCTACTGTCTTGATGCGGCTTCTCCTTTGTTCTTCGATGTGGGGTATCTTTTTTGTGATCAGATCCAACCTCCTCCTGTCGATGGTTTTTCAGGAACTCATTTTTTTTTATGAGTTTTGACTAATAAATTAGCAGGGTACAAGAGTAAAATTTAAGAGCTGTTTAGGAGGCATATTGCTTCATATTTTCATTGTTTTATGGCTAAAAACAGTGTTTCATATTACACAACAGAAAATGCCAGTATTAATATCACTAACCTTTTAGTTTTGAAATATAGTTTAATGGAATTCCAAATTTTCTTTACTATAAATGTAGCAAAATCAAGTATATCTTATTTAAAGCCTAAAAAGAAATCACTTACTAAAGTTTCAAATATTTGTTGTTAGTTGGAATTTTACCATAACAAATAAAGTATATGAATCACATGATATCTGTTTTCATCTTTCCTCTGTATTTTACTATGAAAAGATAATATGCTCCATGATCTAAGATGGCATTGCATTGTTTCCAATTTGTCAAAACCATATGTATCTGGAAACCAAGAGTGTGTTGAGAAGATGTTATTTTATTTTTGACAGTAGTTATAAATAGAAGAAAAATAATAGCTGAAAATTTAAGATAAAATTTGTTCTTCCTTATCAAAGCTGCAAACATGATGACCACTGTCCTGAAAGTTCAACAGGTTTTACAGATTTCCAAAAGAACAATGCAAAAGCTGAAAACAAAGGAGAAGATACACAACCAAAAAACTTATTTCTTACAATCATTACAGTTTTTCTGGAAAATTTGAATAATAATATGGATGCTTCTGGAAAACTTCTATAGAAGGTTTCAATTACCACCTATACCTTGGCCTTGCATATTGTTCATATTTGTGGTTATTTTCATTGTTCATGTTTGTTTCTTAAAATGTATCATCAAATGAGTTCATTTAGGGATTACATATATTTTTCTCTAACATTTGGGACTGCTCAGGGCAACTATAAATTTGAGGAGAGGTGTGAAAGCTGCAAATCTGTAGAGATTTTGCAAAAAGCAAAGATGATGAATGAACAAGTAAGGGTACTGTGAGTTACTACTTTATACAGAATTTAATTGACAATTGGAGCACAAAATGACACTAGTTTCTTACATAAGGAAATTTGTGGCCATTGATTTAAAAGTACAAAACTAATTTTGACATCTTCTCAGCAATCGTCAAAGGATATCTATCGATAGGCTTTCACAGCTCTGATAGTTATCCTCAAGGCTCCCCACAAGGAGAATTTGTCTAATAAATAATTGAATGTTTTAGACAGATTGCTAATGAAGTTGTTTTCAATACAGCAATAATAATCTTCAGGGGTAAAGAATCTACCTGCCAATGCAGGAGACGTGATTTTGATCCCCTGGAGAAGGAAATGGCAACCGACTCCAGTATTCTTTCCTGGAGAATTCCATGCATAGAGGAACCTAGCAAGCTACCATCCATGGGGTCACAAAGAGTCTGACACAACTGAGTGACTGAGCATGCACAATAATAATCCTACCCAGGAATATCTCTTTAACTAAATACAAATTTTATGTTTTCTTGAACCATATCATACATTTCAGTTTACTTCATTTTCATTACTTTTATATTACTGTTTAAAACACAGCTTCTTTGTACTTTAAAAAGAGTGCTTACTCTGTCTCTAGGAGCATGCCAAGAATTGTATGCAAATTATTTCATCTAGTCCCTTAAAAAAATCAAATAGGAGCTTTTATTAACAAAATTTTAAAAATGAGAAAACTCAGGCTTAGAAAAGATTTCTTGATCTGGTTAGAAGCAGAAACTGCTGATATGTCTGATTTCTTTTTTTTTTTTTTTAATTTTTTTTTTTTAAAGATTTTTTTATTTCCTTGGGGGGGGGTTGGGGTGGGGGGGGGGGGGGGGTGGGCGGGCCACTTCTGTTGGCTTTCATGTCTCTATTTTCATTTGTCTTCGTTCTTTGGCTCCTGTGGGCCTCCCATCGCGGTAGTGTCTGTTGTCGCAGAGCACCGGCTCTGGGCGCATGCTCCTGAGCTCTGCCGGTATATTTTCTCTAACATTTGGGACTGCTCAGAGCAACTACAAAATTGAGGCGAGCTGAGAAAGCTGCAAATCAGTAGAGCTTTTGCAACAAGAAAAGATGATGAATGAACAAGTAAGGGTACCGTGAGTTACTACTTTATACAGAATTTAATTGACAATTGGAGCACAAAATGACACTAGTTTCTTACATAAGGAAATTTGTGGCCATTGATTTAAAAGTACAAAACTAATTTTGACATCTTCTCAGCAATCGTCAAAGGATATCTATCGATAGGCTTTCACAGCTCTGATAGTTATCCTCAAGGCTCCCCACAAGGAGAATTTGTCTAATAAATAATTGAATGTTTTAGACAGATTGCTAATGAAGTTGTTTTCAATACAGCAATAATAATCTTCAGGGGTAAAGAATCTACCTGCCAATGCAGGAGACGTGATTTTGATCCCCTGGAGAAGGAAATGGCAACCGACTCCAGTATTCTTTCCTGGAGAATTCCATGCATAGAGGAACCTAGCAAGCTACCATCCATGGGGTCACAAAGAGTCTGACACAACTGAGTGACTGAGCATGCACAATAATAATCCTACCCAGGAATATCTCTTTAACTAAATACAAATTTTATGTTTTCTTGAACCATATCATACATTTCAGTTTACTTCATTTTCATTACTTTTATATTACTGTTTAAAACACAGCTTCTTTGTACTTTAAAAAGAGTGCTTACTCTGTCTCTAGGAGCATGCCAAGAATTGTATGCAAATTATTTCATCTAGTCCCTTAAAAAAAAATCAAATAGGAGCTTTTATTAACAAAATTTTAAAAATGAGAAAACTCAGGCTTAGAAAAGATTTCTTGATCTGGTTAGAAGCAGAAACTGCTGATATGTCTGATTTCTTTTTTTTTTTTTTTTAATTTTTTTTTTTTAAAGATTTATTTATTTACTTTGGGCGGGGGTCTGGTTGGGGAGGGAGGGGAGTGGGCGGGCCACTTCTGTTGGCTTTCATGTCTCTATTTTCATTTGTCTTCGTTCTTTGGCTCCTGTGGGCCTCCCATCGCGGTAGTGTCTGTTGTCGCAGAGCACCGGCTCTGGGCGCATGCGCTCCTGAGCTCCGGCTCGGTAGTTGGACACATCGGTCCAGCCGCTCCGCGGCACGTGGGATCTTCCCAGGCCAGGGATCGAACCGGCGCCCCTTGCACTGCAAGGCGGTGTCCATACCCACTGGACCACCAGGGGAAGCCCTGATATGTCTGATTTCTGAATTCAGACTCTTAGTCACACACTGCTTGAATAGAGAACATGATCATACCATTCAAAGTCGCGTTTTAATGACTATTGTTATTCATAAATATTCATTTTATCATGTTAGACTATAAACAGGAAAATGAAATTCCTGAAATGCACTAAGAAGACCTCTATTTTATTAAGCAAAACTGCTGTTGTATCTTGATCTTTTCAGAATATTAAATTGAACAACAATACATTATTATAGTAGAATAAAGAACAAATCTCAACAAAACCATATTTCAAACGTTACATAGTTCAGCGTAGTATTCTCTAAATGTGATGATGTCCAATACATCCTAAATCTCTTAAATCATACACAGTATTTGCAATGAGCTTCCCCTTTATTCTCTAATGTATGAGTTTTAAAATCTGCTTTTATAGCAAAAGCATTTTCAGTTATCCTGTTGAGAACTTTTGAACTTTATCTAATGATATACTTAGAACTCATTAAAGAATACAAACTCAGTTATTAGTACAGTTTCTACACCTAACTCTTCCCAAATCCACAAAAAATGGAAAATTAAGACACACCATGAAAACCTAGCCTTTATGGAAGCTACATGATGATCTATTGTTTCTTTATAAATATTGTAGATGGCTATTTTCCTCATTCTGAGAAGCTTTCCTCTTTTTTCCTGACTCTTACTTCTGCTAGCAAATTGTTAATATGCCACTACTGTTAGAAGGCAAGATTTTGTGGTCAGAACTTCACAAAGATAATATACATTCCATTTGTCCAGATCATAGTACTTTAAATTTTATTGTAATGGAATATAAATTTTTTAAAACAGAAATGCAAAGTAGTTTATCTAGATTTGTCTAAGATTTTCATTCATGGAAACCTATGTTTCTAACCAGTTTATCCTTTTACCAGATTTTAGTAGCCCCATGTTTGCCAGAAACAGACAGAAGACTTATAGAGCTCTGTACACAGAGGCTAGAGGTATGTCTAAACTCCTCATGAAACCCATTCCCAGGCCAGGGATCGAACCGGCGCCCCTTGCACTGCAAGGCGGTGTCCATACCCACTGGACCACCAGGGGAAGCCCTGATATGTCTGATTTCTGAATTCAGACTCTTAGTCACACACTGCTTGAATAGAGAACATGATCATACCATTCAAAGTCGCGTTTTAATGACTATTGTTATTCATAAATATTCATTTTATCATGTTAGACTATAAACAGGAAAATGAAATTCCTGAAATGCACTAAGAAGACCTCTATTTTATTAAGCAAAACTGCTGTTGTATCTTGATCTTTTCAGAATATTAAATTGAACAACAATACATTATTATAGTAGAATAAAGAACAAATCTCAACAAAACCATATTTCAAACGTTACATAGTTCAGCGTAGTATTCTCTAAATGTGATGATGTCCAATACATCCTAAATCTCTTAAATCATACACAGTATTTGCAATGAGCTTCCCTTGATTCTCTAATGTATGAGTTTTAAAATCTGCTTTTATAGCAAAAGCATTTTCAGTTATCCTGTTGAGAACTTTTGAACTTTATCTAATGATATACTTAGAACTCATTAAAGAATACAAACTCAGTTATTAGTACAGTTTCTACACCTAACTCTTCCCAAATCCACAAAAAATGGAAAATTAAGACACACCATGAAAACCTAGCCTTTATGGAAGCTACATGATGATCTATTGTTTCTTTATAAATATTGTAGATGGCTATTTTCCTCATTCTGAGAAGCTTTCCTCTTTTTTCCTGACTCTTACTTCTGCTAGCAAATTGTTAATATGCCACTACTGTTAGAAGGCAAGATTTTGTGGTCAGAACTTCACAAAGATAATATACATTCCATTTGTCCAGATCATAGTACTTTAAATTTTATTGTAATGGAATATAAATTTTTTAAAACAGAAATGCAAAGTAGTTTATCTAGATTTGTCTAAGATTTTCATTCATGGAAACCTATGTTTCTAACCAGTTTATCCTTTTACCAGATTTTAGTAGCCCCATGTTTGCCAGAAACAGACAGAAGACTTATAGAGCTCTGTACACAGAGGCTAGAGGTATGTCTAAACTCCTCATGACATAATAATGTTAGCGACATGTCTCACTCCTTCATAACCTAATAATGAATAATAGTCATTCCCAAATATGCTACATATATACTAACTACTTAATGTAGTTTAGTTAGTATACAGATAACATTTTTATTTTATTTTATTTTTGGCCTCTTTTATTGGACTTTCATTTAGTTATTTTCATCTGTCTTCATTCTTTGGCCTGTGTGGGCCTCCCACTGCAGTAACCTCCCTTGTTGCAGAGCACCGGCTCTGGGCGCATGTGCTCCAGAGCACTGGCTCATAATTGGACACACCAGTCCCGCCGCTACATGGCATGTGGGATCTTCCCATGCCAGGGATTGAACAGGCGCCCTCTCACCACGCCCCCTCCCAGTCTCTTGCACTGTAAGGGGGACTCTTTACCCATTGGTCCACAAGGGAAGCCGAACATTTTTATTTTTAATGGTAATGTGTTTATTAAATCCAATTCGTGGACCACTGCATTGCATCTGTTCATTAAATACAGGTATCAAAAACAGATTACTAATGCATCAAAACTGTGATACTACTAGAAGGAAAAGGCTGAAATATCACTTAGGGCTTATTTTCTGTTTAAAAAGTCATTTCAACAAAATATTCAGTAAATAATAGAGGCGTGGTAAGCGGACAGATCAAAACTTATAGCTATACAAGAGTAACTGAGTTCAAAAAACAGGGGCTTCGCTGGTGGTCCAATGGGTAAAGAGTCCGCCTTGCAGTGCGAGAGGCACCGGTGCAATCCCTGGCATGGGGAGTGTGCTGCGGAGTGGCTGGACTGCGAGCCAGCGCTCTGGAGCACATGCACCCAGAACCAGTGCTCTGCAACTAGAGAGGCCAGTGCGATGCGAGGCCCACACAGGCCAAAGAATTAAGATGGATGGGGATAAATAAATGAAGGACCAATAAAAAAGAGGCCAAATTAAAAAAAAAAGTAATATAATTTTAAAATAGTTGAAAGTTGACTATGCTCTAAAGAAGCATCAAGATTAGGTCGACCTAAATTTACTATAATTAATTCATAGTTGTTACTGAAGTTTAAAAGAAAGAATAATTAGGTGCCATCTTAGAAGATAGTATTCTCAGGCATATCTCAAAGTTAATATTTTATTCAATTTGATATTATAAACATTAACCTTTAAAACCAACCAAAAGTAAAATCTGCACATTTTAAAAATTAATTAATTAATTTATTTTGGGGGGATAGGGGGCGGGTTGGGGAGGGAAGGGGGCAGGCGGGCCGCTTCTATTGGTCTTTCATTTATCTATTTTCATCCATCTTTGTTCTTTGGTCTGTGTTGTCCTCCCATCGCGGTGGCCTCTGTTGTGGCAGAGCACTGGCTCTGGGTTCATGCGCTCCAGAGCTCCAGCTCAGTAACTGGACACATCAGTCCAGCCGCTCTGCAGCACGTGGGATCTTCCCAGGCCAGGGATCGAACCAGCGCCCCTTGCACTGCAAGGCGGTGTCCTTACCCACTGGACCACCAGGGAAGCCCCTGCAAATTTTAAAATATATAGTATTTGCAGATTTTTCTCTCACTCAAATAAGTGCTTCACTCTGTAAAAACAAAAATACCAAGATCCTGAAATTATTTACAAGTGTTTCTTAAAAGGTTTTCTAGAAATTTGAGGAGGAAATATTAGGAACCATGTAAAATAAAGTAAAACTGAGATTAGATTCTATTTCTTACGTTACACTATAATAAAATTATGAGAAAAACCAGGTTCTATTTATTAGATACAAAGGTGAAAGTGGTAGAATTAATTTATATAAGTCTAATTAGGTAAACGTTTTATTTTGTCCACTCTCAGCTCTCTCGATTTCTGTGAGTTTGTGTGTCTGTGTGTGTGTAATTTAATAAGGGAAAATTAATTACTAATTTTTTAAAATAAAATTTTTTAAATGTGAATTTTTTGTTTTTATTTTGGATAAAAGCTTCCAATTTGAGCCTTTAATTTAGGGGAAAATGCAAAATTAGAAATACTATGAATATAAAGCAAATATAGACTATATTAAATTATTTTACATGTAATTAATTCATAGTTGTTACTGAAGTTTAAAAGAAAGAATAATTAGGTGCCATCTTAGAAGATAGTATTCTCAGGCATATCTCAAAGTTAATATTTTATTCAATTTGATATTATAAACATTAACCTTTAAAACCAACCAAAAGTAAAATCTGCACATTTTAAAAATTAATTAATTAATTTATTTTGGGGGGATAGGGGGCGGGTTGGGGAGGGAAGGGGGCAGGCGGGCCGCTTCTATTGGTCTTTCATTTATCTATTTTCATCCATCTTTGTTCTTTGGTCTGTGTTGTCCTCCCATCGCGGTGGCCTCTGTTGTGGCAGAGCACTGGCTCTGGGTTCATGCGCTCCAGAGCTCCAGCTCAGTAACTGGACACATCAGTCCAGCCGCTCTGCAGCACGTGGGATCTTCCCAGGCCAGGGATCGAACCAGCGCCCCTTGCACTGCAAGGCGGTGTCCTTACCCACTGGACCACCAGGGAAGCCCCTGCAAATTTTAAAATATATAGTATTTGCAGATTTTTCTCTCACTCAAATAAGTGCTTCACTCTGTAAAAACAAAAATACCAAGATCCTGAAATTATTTACAAGTGTTTCTTAAAAGGTTTTCTAGAAATTTGAGGAGGAAATATTAGGAACCATGTAAAATAAAGTAAAACTGAGATTAGATTCTATTTCTTACGTTACACTATAATAAAATTATGAGAAAAACCAGGTTCTATTTATTAGATACAAAGGTGAAAGTGGTAGAATTAATTTATATAAGTCTAATTAGGTAAACGTTTTATTTTGTCCACTCTCAGCTCTCTCGATTTCTGTGAGTTTGTGTGTCTGTGTGTGTGTAATTTAATAAGGGAAAATTAATTACTAATTTTTTAAAATAAAATTTTTTAAATGTGAATTTTTTGTTTTTATTTTGGATAAAAGCTTCCAATTTGAGCCTTTAATTTAGGGGAAAATGCAAAATTAGAAATACTATGAATATAAAGCAAATATAGACTATATTAAATTATTTTACATGTAAGTTCTTCAATACCGAAGGCCAAGAGTATTGTGCTGTGCTTATTTGTTCAGTCATGTCTGATTCTTTGAGATCTGGTGAACTGTAGCACGCCAGGCTCTTCTTTTCATGGAATTCTCCAGGCAAGAATACTGTTGTGGGTTGTCATTGCTTTCTCTAGGGCCTCCTCTTGATCCAGGGATCAAATCTGAGTGTTCTGCATTTCAAGCTGATTATTTTTGAGTCATCAAATCACAAGAGTATCATAATTCGGAAGCAAGTAATGCATGCTCCTACACATTAAATTTGTATAGTTTAATGTATGTAATGATACCTCAATAATTAAAACTCACTGATAAAAATGATAGATACATAGTAAAATTGAAAGGAGAATTATAGAATTAGCAAACTACTGGTAATGGTGAACACTGACTGGAATTTATTCTGTGGAAGTAATCCAAAAATGACAAATAATTCTTCAAAACTCTTTGTCACAGAAATTGTGACAGACAGTAGCTGAGGGGCAAAGTAAAGAGCTCAGCCTCAGGCACTCTAGTCAGCTTCTGAGATTAATCATATATATGTCCAGGGAGACTCAAATGTATACAGATCTAATACGGCAAAGTCACTAAGGTTAATTGTTAGAAAAACACAACATGTATACACAACAGTCATCAAAACTCCATCATCTTGATCTCTTTCCCACTATTCTCAGAGTGGCCAGTGAGAAGGACTAACTCAAAAAGTTCTGTCGACTTCAATTTATTTATTTATTTATTTTTAATCAAAATAGTTTATTATATTACTTTTAGGTGTGCAACACCGTGATTCAATGTTTCTGCTCCATTTAACATTTGTATAAAACACTGGCTATATTCCCTGTGCTTTACAATATGTCTTTGTAAACTTGTAGCTTATTTATATTATACACAGTAGCCCATGCCTCTTATTCCCCTACCCTAGCCCCTCTCCCCTCCCTCTCCTCACTGATAATTGCTAGATTTTTTCTCTTTATACATGTCTGTTTCTGTTTTGTTATATTCTTTCATATGCTCTATACTAAATACGCCACATATAAGGAATAACCGAAGTAGTTGGATGGCATCATTGACTCAATGGACATGAGTCTGAGCAAACTCCAGGAGATGTGAAGGACAGGAAAACCTGTCATGCTGAAGTCCATGGGGTCACAAAGAGTTGGACATGACTGAACCACTGAACAACAATATTTGTTTTCGCTCACTTATTTCACTAAGCATAAGCCCATTCACTAGTCTAGGTCCATCCATGATTTTGCAAATGGCATTATTTCATTCTTTTTTTATGCTTAAGTAGTATGTGGAACTAGTGGTAAAGAATTCACTTGCCAATGCAGGAGATGCACATTCAATCCCTGAGTCAGAAAGATCCCCTGGAAGAGGGCACGGCAACCCACTCCAGTATTCTTGCTAGGAGAACTCCATGGACCAGAGGAGCCTGGTGGGCTATAGTCCATAGTGTTACAGTTGGACATGACTGAAGTGACTGCACACACATACAATATTTCATTGTGTGTGTGTGTGTGTCTTCTTTACCCATTCATCTCTTGGTGGACATTTAGGTTACTTCCATATCTCAACTATTATAAACAATGCTGTCATGAATATTGGAGTGCTTGTGTTTTTTCATTTTCTTTGGATGTATACCCAAGAATGCTGGATCATAAAACAGTATTACTTTTAGTTTTTTTTTGAGGAAACTCCATACTCTTTTCTACAGGGACTGCATTTCCACTACAACCATGAGTGTGCCGGGTTACTTTTCTCCACATTCTCCACAATTTCTATTATTTGTAGACTTTTTCATGATAGCTTTTCTAACAGATGTAAGTAATAGATCATCCTAGATTTGATTTGCATTTCTCTAATTATTAGCAATGATGAGTACCTTTTCATGCACCTATTGACCATCTATGTGCCTTCTTTGGAAAAATATCTATTCAGGTCTTATGACCATTTTTAAATTGGGTGATTTTTTATATTGAGTTGTATGGGATGTTTATATATTTTAAATATTAATCCCTTATGCATCATATCATTAGCAAGTAGTTTTACCCTTTTAGTAGGTTGTCTTTTCATTTTTGAGTTTATTTTTGTATAAGGCATGAGACAGTGTTCTAATTTATATACAGCGTACCTATTTTTTTATAAGGCATGAGACAGTGAGACAGTGTTCTAAACTCATCCTTTCATATGAAGATGTCCAGTTTTGCCCATGCTACTTATTGAAGAGACTGTCTTTTCCCCATTATTGCCTATTATCACCATTATTGTAGATTACTGCCTCCTTTGTCATAGATCAACTGACAGTAAGTGTATGGGTTTATTTCTGGGCCTTCATTCTGTTCCACTGATTTATAAGTTAGCTCTTGTGCCAGTACCATGCTGTTGTGATCACTGTAGTTTAATAATATAGTCAGAAGTTAAGGAGCATAATATCTCCAGCTCTCTTCTCCTCAAATCTGCTTTGACTAATAGACACCCTTTTCTTTCATACAAATTTCAGAATTATTTGTTCTGTTCTATGAAAAATTACATTGGTATTTTGATAGGCATTGTATTAAATCTGTATGTGCTTAGTTGCTCAGTTGTGTCCAAGTCTTTGAGATTCTATGAACTATAGCCCACCAGGCTCCTCTGTCCATGGGACTCTCCAGGCAAGAATACTGGAGTCGGTTGCCATACCCTCCTCCAGGGCATCTTCTCAACCTAGGGATAAAACTCTGGTCTCCCGCATTGCAGGCAGATTTTTTTTTACCATCTGAGCCTTTTGTAGTATATTCATTGTATCATTAATTCTTCCAATACACGAATTTGGAATGTCATTCCATTTGTTTGTGTCATCTTCAATTTCCCTCATCAGTTTTGTAGTTTCCTGAGTTTCATAGTTTTTATCATTTTTATAGCTTTCTGAGTACAAGTCTTTTACCTTCTTAGCTAAATTTATTTTAGGTGTTTCATTTTTTTGAATCAATTTTAAATGAGTCTGTTCTCTTAATTTCTTATTTGGATAATTCATTATATGTGCATAGAAAAGCAATGTATTTCTGTATATTATTATTTTATTCAGTAATATTACCAAATTCTTTGATAAGCTTCAGTAGTCTTTTGGTGGCATCTTCAGGATTTTCTATGTATAATATTGTGTCATCTGCAAACAGTGACAATTTTACTTCTTTCTTCCCAATTTGGATTCCTTATATTTTTTTCTTTTCTTCTCTGGTTCCTTTGGCTAGGATTTCTAACACTATTTTGAATAGAAATGGTGAGAGGGGCATCCTTATCTTGCTCCTGATTTGAAGAAACTGTCTTTTCCCCATTATTGCCTATTATCACCATTATTGTAGATTACTGCCTCCTTTGTCATAGATCAACTGACAGTAAGTGTATGGGTTTATTTCTGGGCCTTCATTCTGTTCCACTGATTTATAAGTTAGCTCTTGTGCCAGTACCATGCTGTTGTGATCACTGTAGTTTAATAATATAGTCAGAAGTTAAGGAGCATAATATCTCCAGCTCTCTTCTCCTCAAATCTGCTTTGACTAATAGACACCCTTTTCTTTCATACAAATTTCAGAATTATTTGTTCTGTTCTATGAAAAATTACATTGGTATTTTGATAGGCATTGTATTAAATCTGTATGTGCTTAGTTGCTCAGTTGTGTCCAAGTCTTTGAGATTCTATGAACTATAGCCCACCAGGCTCCTCTGTCCATGGGACTCTCCAGGCAAGAATACTGGAGTCGGTTGCCATACCCTCCTCCAGGGCATCTTCTCAACCTAGGGATAAAACTCTGGTCTCCCGCATTGCAGGCAGATTTTTTTTTACCATCTGAGCCTTTTGTAGTATATTCATTGTATCATTAATTCTTCCAATACACGAATTTGGAATGTCATTCCATTTGTTTGTGTCATCTTCAATTTCCCTCATCAGTTTTGTAGTTTCCTGAGTTTCATAGTTTTTATCATTTTTATAGCTTTCTGAGTACAAGTCTTTTACCTTCTTAGCTAAATTTATTTTAGGTGTTTCATTTTTTTGAATCAATTTTAAATGAGTCTGTTCTCTTAATTTCTTATTTGGATAATTCATTATATGTGCATAGAAAAGCAATGTATTTCTGTATATTATTATTTTATTCAGTAATATTACCAAATTCTTTGATAAGCTTCAGTAGTCTTTTGGTGGCATCTTCAGGATTTTCTATGTATAATATTGTGTCATCTGCAAACAGTGACAATTTTACTTCTTTCTTCCCAATTTGGATTCCTTATATTTTTTTCTTTTCTTCTCTGGTTCCTTTGGCTAGGATTTCTAACACTATTTTGAATAGAAATGGTGAGAGGGGCATCCTTATCTTGCTCCTGATCTTGGAGCAAATAGTTTCACCTTTTCACCATTGAAAAGATGTTACCTGTGGGATTGTCATAAATGGTTTCTACTATGTTGGTTTACTATGGTTTACTATGATACGTTCCCTTCATGCTCACAAGTGAGACTTTTTATCATAAATGGATGTTGAATTTTGGAAAAATTGGCCTATGAAACCACTGATTGACTACTGATTCAATTTCATAACCTACTGGTAGTTTTTCATTATCAGTTACTGTTTAGGTTTTCTATTTCTTCCTGATTAAGTCTTGGGAGATTGTATGTTTCTATCAATTCATCCTTTTCTGCTAGGCTGTCCAATTTGTTGGTGTGTAATGGGTCATTAATCTCTTAATTTTTGAATTTCTGTGGTATGAGTTCTAACAGCTGTTCTTTCATTTCTGATTTTCTTTATTTGAACCATTTCTCTTCTTAATGAGTCTTAAATTTGTACATTCTCTTCATCTTTTCAAAGAACTATCTCTGGTTCATTGATTTTTTTTAATCTCTATCTTTCATAATACCATTCTAATCTTAATTATGCCCCTCATTTTACTAACTTTGGGCTTGATTTGATCTTTTCTCAGTTTCTTTAGGTGTAATGTTCGATTACTTATTTGAGATTTTGCTTGTTTTTTGAAGAAGGCTGGTATTGCTATGAACTTCTCTTTTAAAACTTCATATGCTAGAGCCCATACATTTTGGAAAATTGTGTATCTATTTCCATTTGTCTCAAAGTAGTTTTATTTCCTTTTTGATTTCTTCATTGATTCATTGACTGTTTGGTAGCATGTTGTTCAGTCTCCACATATTTGTGATCTTCCAGTTTTCTACTTGTAATAGACTTCTAGTTTCATACTACTGTGATTGAAAAAGATGCTTGATATGATTTCCACCTTCTTAGATTTACTGAGACTTGATTTTTGGCCTACCACATGAGCAGATGTAGACAATGTTCCATATACATTTGAAAAAAAAAAGTGTGCATCTTGCTTTTTTTTCTTGGATGAAACATTCTGTAGATATCTATTAGGCTCAGCGGATCTATTGCTTTATTTTAGACCACTGTTAACTTTTTGATTTTTCTGTCTGGATGGTCTCTCCATTGGTGTAAGAGGTGCATTAAAGTCCCCTACCATTATTATATCCTGTCAATTCCTCTCTTTATGTCTGCTCATAATTGCTTGCTATATTTAGGAATTCCTTTCTTGAGTTCATACATGTCAATGAGTCTTCTTGCTTTGATTCATTTATCATTATTCAAACCCTTCAGTCTCTATTACAGACTTTTTAGAAAAGTCTAATTTGTCTGAAATGAGTATTGTTATCCCCTTTCTTGTTGTTTCCATTCACATTACTATCTTTCTCCATCCCTTTACTTTCAGTCTCTGTCTTTCTGAAGTGAGTCTTTTGTAAGCAGTATATAGGTGAGTTTTTTTTTTAATCCAATTAGCCACCATATATTTTGTGATGAAAGGATTTAGTCTATTGATATTTAAAGTAATTACTGATAGGTATATACTTACTGCCACTGTAGTACTTTTTTCCAGTTGTTTTGAATTTGGTTATACTTCTCTTTTCTAATCTCTATCTTTCATAATACCATTCTAATCTTAATTATGCCCCTCATTTTACTAACTTTGGGCTTGATTTGATCTTTTCTCAGTTTCTTTAGGTGTAATGTTCGATTACTTATTTGAGATTTTGCTTGTTTTTTGAAGAAGGCTGGTATTGCTATGAACTTCTCTTTTAAAACTTCATATGCTAGAGCCCATACATTTTGGAAAATTGTGTATCTATTTCCATTTGTCTCAAAGTAGTTTTATTTCCTTTTTGATTTCTTCATTGATTCATTGACTGTTTGGTAGCATGTTGTTCAGTCTCCACATATTTGTGATCTTCCAGTTTTCTACTTGTAATAGACTTCTAGTTTCATACTACTGTGATTGAAAAAGATGCTTGATATGATTTCCACCTTCTTAGATTTACTGAGACTTGATTTTTGGCCTACCACATGAGCAGATGTAGACAATGTTCCATATACATTTGAAAAAAAAAAGTGTGCATCTTGCTTTTTTTTCTTGGATGAAACATTCTGTAGATATCTATTAGGCTCAGCGGATCTATTGCTTTATTTTAGACCACTGTTAACTTTTTGATTTTTCTGTCTGGATGGTCTCTCCATTGGTGTAAGAGGTGCATTAAAGTCCCCT
The DNA here is from genome assembly GCA_022376925.1 of Tragulus kanchil. Taxonomy (NCBI): domain Eukaryota; kingdom Metazoa; phylum Chordata; class Mammalia; order Artiodactyla; family Tragulidae; genus Tragulus; species Tragulus kanchil. Next base: position 61,351,188 of record JAIOJX010000029.1, on the reverse strand, counting down.
ACCATTATTATATCCTGTCAATTCCTCTCTTTATGTCTGCTCATAATTGCTTGCTATATTTAGGAATTCCTTTCTTGAGTTCATACATGTCAATGAGTCTTCTTGCTTTGATTCATTTATCATTATTCAAACCCTTCAGTCTCTATTACAGACTTTTTAGAAAAGTCTAATTTGTCTGAAATGAGTATTGTTATCCCCCTTTCTTGTTGTTTCCATTCACATTACTATCTTTCTCCATCCCTTTACTTTCAGTCTCTGTCTTTCTGAAGTGAGTCTTTTGTAAGCAGTATATAGGTGAGTTTTTTTTTTAATCCAATTAGCCACCATATATTTTGTGATGAAAGGATTTAGTCTATTGATATTTAAAGTAATTACTGATAGGTATATACTTACTGCCACTGTAGTACTTTTTTCCAGTTGTTTTTAAAGTTCTACTCTATCCTCTCCATTTTATCTTTGTTTCTTCCCTTGTGATTTTTCATTTCCTCTAGTTTCTTACCTCTTTATTGGCTTCTTTTTTCCCTTTCAAGACCTATTAACATTTTTTCAGGTTAGACTATTAATGAGCTTTTTTAGTTTTTACTAATCTAAGAGGTTCCTTATCTCTCCTTTAGTTCCAAACATAATCTTAGGTGGAGTATCCTATGTTACAGGTTTTTCCTTTTCAGCAGTTTGAATACATTATCCCACTCCCTTCTGATCTACAAAGTTTCTCTAGAGAAAATAGCTAATCGCCCTATAGGGAGTTCCTTGTATAATGATTCTGTGCTTCTTGCTAACTTTAGAATTCTATTTATCTTTAACTTTTGTCATTTTAATTATGATTTATTTTGTGTGGGTCCATTTGTGTTCATCTTGTCTGGGACCCTTTCTTTCTTGTACCTGGATATGTTTCCTTCTTTAGGTTTGAGAAGATTTCAGTCATAATTTTTTATCAAATACATTTTCAACCCTCTCCTGTCTCCCTTCTTCTGGGACACCTATAATGGGAGTGTTGGTATACCTAATGCTATCTCAGAGATCCTTTAAACTCTTTTATTAATTATTTTTTCTTTTTGTCATTCTGATTGGGTGATTTCCATTATTTTATCTTCCAGATCACTTATATGTTCTTCCTAGTCTGTTAATTCCTTCTAGTGTTTTTTTTTTTTTTTTCAGTAATTGAATTCTTCAGTTTTCACGGATGATTTTAGTGTTTTTTTCTAGTTTCTTATTAAAATTTTTCACTATTTTCATAACTCAGCATTCCTATTACTAATGGTTTTAGTTATCTGGTAAACTGTCTATTTCTGTTCCATTAGTTGTTTTTTCTCTTGTTCTTTCTATCGAAATAAATATCTTATCATTTTTCTTAACTTTGTCTCTATGAAATTAAGTAAAACCGTTATCTATGGTGGTCCTGAATTGGTTTCCTTATGTGAGAGCATCTCTAGTCTGCATATGCCCAGTGCTTTGATGGGATAGCTAGAATTGATGTGAATGCAAGTCACACCTTTCCTCTGGGTGTCCTGCCAGCTACTGCCTTGATGAGAGGTGAGGCTAGAAATGGAGGACTAGCACTAGAGCCAGCTACAAGGGGAGGCTACTCCTCTGCTCAGGAACTTGTCCCAAGTTGCATAAGTAGAAGCCTTGAGGGTCATGGCCAAGCTGGCTCCACGTTCTTTAAGCAAGTGCTTTTCTCTCTCCTAGCACCTGTACCCTCACCCAGAAGGGGAACAGTGCTGGAGCAAGAGGGTCTGGTGTGGTCCCTGGGTGTGTGTCCAGGAGCAGGCTATAGCAGTCTGGCCTGGGTCAAAGGTCTGGGCTGCTTCTGATATGTTGTTCCTATAAGTGCCAGCAATGGCTGGCCCTAGATGGTAAAGAATATGCATACATGTAATGCAGGAGACTCGAGTTCTATTCCTGGGTCAGGAAGAACCTCTTGAGAAGGAAATGGCTACCCACTCCAGTATTCTTGCCTGGAGAAGTCTATGGACAGAGGAGCCTGGCAGGCTACAGTCCATGGGTTAAAAAGAGTCAGACCTATGACTGAGCAGCTATCACTTTCACTTTCACCTCCCTTGTCACTTTTCCACCCTACTGAGATGCAGTCTGGGGTCTGAGATGCCTCTGTGTCTCACAGCCACGTTCTTGCACCAGTATGGAGCTGGATGTTCACTCAGTTCAGGCTGTGGTATGCACCAGGGCAATCACAGGTTCAACCACTGGTGCAATTTCAATCCAACCTCTCTGCCTGCTTTGGGAACAAGTAAATGTGTGTCTGTTCCTTATAATCAAGTTCAGGCTTCCCACAGCCCTCTTGTTAGTCTAATAAGCCTTCCAAAAAATAAAGGGAGCCTATATTCTGTGTCAGGATCAGAGCCTGGGCACCCAATATGTGGTCAAACCACTCACTCCCCAGGGAAGATCTCTGCCCGTGAAATTTCCCTTTTCTTTGAATTCCCTCCCCGGGCAGAGGTCCCAACTTGATTGCTTCTCTTGCCTTCTCTACTTCCCAAATCACATGGATCTTTCTTACAGCCTTTGCTATATAGGAGTCTTTCTGCCAGCCTCCAGTTAGTTTTTAGTGAGAAATGCTCCACATAAAATCATATTTTTCATGTGTTCATGGAGGAAGGTGACTGTCATGTCCTCCTACTCTGCCAACTTAATCTCTTCCAGAACATTCAATCTTCCCAGCTTCTAGAACCTGCCTGAATTTCTTGTCACCTAGCACTCTTCTTTCCACTTCAATACTCTAATATTTGCATTTTAAATATTATATATGTTGGTGTGAATCTCTTTGGATTCATCTTGTTTCGGACTTTCTGTTATTCTCGTACCTGGATACCTGTTTTCTTCCCTAGGTTAGGGAAGTTTTCAACCATTATTTGTTCAAATAAATTTTTTGCCCCCTTTTTTCTCTCTTCTTCTTCTATAATGCAAATGATGATGTTGTTCTACATGAAAAAAAATGAACTTGGAACATTCCCTGACACCATACACTAAGATCAACTCAAAATGGATTAAAGACCTAAATGTAAGACCAGAAACCATCAAACTCTTAGAGGAGAATATAGGCAAAACCCTCAAGGACATCAATCAAAGCAAGATCTTCTCTGACCCACCTACTAGAATAGCGGAACTCAAAAGACAAATGAACATGTGGGACCTCATGAAACTTAAAAGCTTTTGTACAGCAAAAGAAATTACAAAAAAGCTGAACAGACAGCCCACAGAATGGGAGAAAATCATAGCAAATGAAACAACTGACAAAGAATTAATCTCCAAAATCTGCAAGCAACTCAGACAACTCAGCACAGGAAAAATGAACAACCCAATCAAAAAATGGGGAAAAGATCTAAAGAGACACCTCTCCAAAGAGGACATACAGATGGTCCAAAAGCACATGAAACAATGCTCAACCTTGCTTATTATTAAAGAAATGCAAATCAAAACCACAATGAGATACCACCTCACACCCATCAGAATGGCCATCATCCACAAATCGACAGACAATAAATGCTGGAGAGGGTGCAGAGAAAAGGGAACACTCCTGCATTGCTGGTGGGAATGTCAATTGATACAGCCTCTATGGAAGACAGTCTGGAGATTCCTTAAAAAACTAGAAATAGAAGCACCATATGACCCAGTAATCCCACTCTTAGGCTTATACCCTGCTGAAATCAAAACTGAAAGAAGCACCTGTACCCCAATGTTCATTGCAGCTCTCTATACAATAGGTAGAACATGGAAGGAACCTAGATGTCCATCGACAAATGAATGGATACAGAAACTCTGGTACATATACACAATGGAATACTACTCAGCTGTTAAAAGAAATGCAGAAGACTCAGTCCTAATGAAGTGGCTGGCTCTAGAACCTGTCATAAAAAGTGAAGTAAGTCAAAAAGGGAAAGACAAACACAGTATACTAACACAGATATATGGAATCTAGTAGGACTGTGTTGATAACACACGCAGTGAACTCATGGAAAAACAGACATAGACATATGAACATTGTGGGGAAGAAATAGGGAGGGGGAGGCATGGAGGAAGTAACATGGAAACCTATACTGTCATGTGTGGAAAAGATAGCTATTGTCATTGTGCTAAGGGAATAGGAGTGCTTACAATGGCTTGGGGCGATGGTCCGGAGGGGTGGGATGGGGGAACTGGGGGGTGGGGACCAGGGATATGCATATGACTGATCTGGGAACATACATGTCTGTGAACAACAAAACTCTGTAAAACCTTTCAAATAAAGGGAAAAAAGAGATATACAAAAAAAAAAGAAAGAAAAAAAAATGATGATGCTGTTGTCCTAGAGCTCTCTTGAACTATCCTCGTATTTTAAATTTTTCTTTCTTTTTCCCTTGTTATGACTGGGTGATTTCCATTATTCTGTCTTCTAGATCACTTATCTGTTCTTTTGTATCACATAATCTACTTCTGATTCCCTCTCATGTATTTTTCATGTCAGTTATAGTCTTCATCTCTGATTAGTTCTGTCTCATATTTTTTCTTTGTTGACATTCCCACTGTATTCCTTCATTCTTCTGAATTTGGTGAGCTTCTTTATGACCATTACTTTGAACCCTCAATCAGATAAATGACTTAGCTCAATTTCCTCAGGGTTTTGCTCTTTTGTTTTGAATGTATTCCTATGTTTCTTTATTTTGTTTGACTTTCTGTGTTTGCTTCTATGAATTAAGCAAAGCAGGTACCTCATCTGGTCTTAAAGACATGGCTCAGGAAAAGAGCATCCCATGTGTAGACTGTATGTACCAAGAGGCTTTAATCAGACCAGCTGTGGCTGGAGCAAATGTGGGCCAAAGCTGTCCCAGTGTGTGCTGCACCAGAGCCAACCCAGTGGGACAGCTTGATCTGGAGCAGGTATGTGCCAGGAGATCCTGTGGCCTTGTACTCCAAGGCCACTCTGGACGTAAGATGGCTGTAGCTGGACCAAGCACAGGCTGTGTGTCTCTGGATGCTCTGCATTAAGGCTAGTGCTAGGAATGACTGGGGTTGGAGCAGACAAGGGCTGGATTGCCTTGGGTTGCAGGGATGTGCTGGAGCTGGCATAATCAGTGGCCTGGGATAACATAGGGCAGTTCTAGCAGGCTGGCTAGAGCGTATGGACTATCAAGATGGATGGGGAGCACAAAAATTGGCACTGTTGCTGTCTCAGATCCCAAAGAGAGCTCCAATAGTTCCTGACCCGTTTTCAGACTATCTAGGACTAGTTAATGGATTTCCTTTATGTTTAGTTTAGTGTTCCTTAAACTGCTATTTTTTTCATTGTGCCCTAGGACAGGCAAATCTGCATGTAGGCGCCTTAGTATTATTTCCCCTTAATTCAAGTCACTACATCAGGAATGGGGGTTCCCATTAAACCATGTTTCCACCTCTTCTGTATTTTCTATGTGGTCCCTCTATCATTTGTATCACAGGAGCTGTTCAATCAGCTCTCGTTTATTCTTTACGAAGAATTGCTTCACATGTAAATGTAGATTAGGTATATCCATGAGAAGAAATGAGTTGAGGGTCTTCCTGAATGACCATCTTGGATCAGACAAAATATTAAATATTTTAAGTGTTTATTTTAAAAGTTGTTAAAACATACTAATAGAATCACACCTGCCTTTCTTCTCAGGACAGGAGGGGAAGAAAAGATTGTGCTGAAAATAGTATTGACAGGAGAGAGATACACATGCAAAAGTAAATCCTAGAATTTGAATCAAGGAAATGATTCAAACTCTCACAGAAAAGATAGGATAAATAGAGTAGTCCATGTGACTATTAATATAACTTCCTAACATGCAGAGATTCTTTGTAGTTTTTCTTCAGCTGGAATAAAAAACTTTGCCTATGAAATACTGATCAACCAGGATACACTTCCAACCCAGATGTTACTCTTAAAAAAGATACAATAGGGCTTCCCTGGTGGTCCAGTGTGTAAGGACACCGCCTTGCAGTGCAAGGGGCGCCAGTTCGATCCCTGGCCTGGGAAGATCCCACGTGCTGCGGAGCGGCTGGACTGATATCTCCAATTACCAAGCCGGAGCTCTGGAGAGCAGGTGCTCTGCAACAACAGAGGCCACTGCGATGTGAGGCCCACACAGACCAAAGAACAAAGATGGATGAAAATAGATAAATGAAAGACCAATAGAAGTGGCCCGTCTGCTCCCATTCTTCCCCACCCCACCCCCCACCAATAGTAAATAAATAAATTTTAAAAATCTTTAAAAAAAGAAAAAGATACAATAACAAATTATCTGATGTCAATAATAAAATTTAAGAGTGCTTCTGAGTTTAGACTAAGTTTTAAACTGTCTTTTTAAAAATGTTTAAAGTCAGAACCCATTTTATGCTCTACATTAATTTACCATTTTAAGCCTTGCTATTGCTAAAAATACAGTCATACTGTATATTATGAGTGAAATACGGGGTCTAGTTATGCTGTACTTTCTTTTAATTTAATGGAAAGGAGTAATTAAATAGAAATAAAATTATATTCAACCTACACAGTTAAACTGAAACCACCACTTACCTGAGTCCTTCAAACACTCATTTAATCAATATGTTTTTAATAGTAACCATTGCATGCTTACTAAGAGAGCTTAATTAAGAAATACAATGATGAAATTAGTAAAGACACTAAAGGAAGCCATCTGGACATTTAGTCTCTTATCCCATAGACTATCTGCATTCACTTTATGTTTTTAAAATGCATGTAGGAACAATTTAGTGAGCAATATAGCAATACCAGATGTACTTCAGAGGCTGATTCTGAAGCAGATGGTTTTACGATCACACTTGTGTTTTGGAAGGTGCTGTGCTATTATAAAAGGTTTGCATTTATGACACACGCTTCTTTGTTTGTGGTTCATCTGGAATAAAAAACTTTGCCTATGAAATACTGATCAACCAGGATACACTTCCAACCCAGATGTTACTCTTAAAAAAGATACAATAGGGCTTCCCTGGTGGTCCAGTGTGTAAGGACACCGCCTTGCAGTGCAAGGGGCGCCAGTTCGATCCCTGGCCTGGGAAGATCCCACGTGCTGCGGAGCGGCTGGACTGATATCTCCAATTACCAAGCCGGAGCTCTGGAGAGCAGGTGCTCTGCAACAACAGAGGCCACTGCGATGGGAGGCCCACACAGACCAAAGAACAAAGATGGATGAAAATAGATAAATGAAAGACCAATAGAAGTGGCCCGTCTGCTCCCATTCTTCCCCACCCCACCCCCCACCAATAGTAAATAAATAAATTTTAAAAATCTTTAAAAAAAGAAAAAGATACAATAACAAATTATCTGATGTCAATAATAAAATTTAAGAGTGCTTCTGAGTTTAGACTAAGTTTTAAACTGTCTTTTTAAAAATGTTTAAAGTCAGAACCCATTTTATGCTCTACATTAATTTACCATTTTAAGCCTTGCTATTGCTAAAAATACAGTCATACTGTATATTATGAGTGAAATACGGGGTCTAGTTATGCTGTACTTTCTTTTAATTTAATGGAAAGGAGTAATTAAATAGAAATAAAATTATATTCAACCTACACAGTTAAACTGAAACCACCACTTACCTGAGTCCTTCAAACACTCATTTAATCAATATGTTTTTAATAGTAACCATTGCATGCTTACTAAGAGAGCTTAATTAAGAAATACAATGATGAAATTAGTAAAGACACTAAAGGAAGCCATCTGGACATTTAGTCTCTTATCCCATAGACTATCTGCATTCACTTTATGTTTTTAAAATGCATGTAGGAACAATTTAGTGAGCAATATAGCAATACCAGATGTACTTCAGAGGCTGATTCTGAAGCAGATGGTTTTACGATCACACTTGTGTTTTGGAAGGTGCTGTGCTATTATAAAAGGTTTGCATTTATGACACACGCTTCTTGTTTGGTATTGTGGATGGTGTCATCCTGTCAGAGCATCTCACACATTTCTCTTTCTTTGCATCTGTTCAGTAAGTATGCCTACTGAATCTCTTAGCAGGATGAATAAATTATCCAACTACATTGTTGAGAGTATGATATATTCCATGGCCTTAATTTTATCATTAACATGATGACATCAGAGCAACTTTTAACATAGGCAACCATGCAAAGTCAGCAAGATGTTTACAAGCCAAGTTAGATTGCATCTCGCGTATTAAATGCCTGATCCATGTAACCTAACAGATTTGATCTGAACACTTTATTTGTTAATAGTATCTTTCTGCTATATATGATACAGTTTTGCTTATCCAAGCTCAAAGGCAAAACACATTCTGCAAGTAATTCTATATTAAGAGGCTGTAACAATAGTTATCCTGGGCATACTAAACAAATAATACAAATATTAGCCTCTAACTAGCTATAACAGAAAATAAATGTGATCAAAGGGACAGCATGACTTCTGAAAAAAGTAATTAAGGATTATGCCTTTTGCTCATGTAATAAATTTCAATGTTGTCACTTCTTCAGGATGTAATGAAATGTAAGAAAAGTAGTTCAAGAAAAAGCCTGATTTGTCTATGAACTCAGCCTTAAGTGTCCTAATACGTTGGCAGTGTCCTCTGGCTGATTAGTCAAGATAACCTAATTCTGGATTTGAGTGATGCAGTGAGATTTATTCCATTATCTTAACTTGGTATTGGTGTTAGCATCACTATGAAGAGAGACCTTCATTCATTCAACTAGCATTTATTTAACACAGACTAAATTCTCCTGTGCTAGCCTCAAAGGATACAAATATAAGTGTATGCCCTCAAGGAGATCACAGTTCTGTGGATGAAAATATTCATAATTGCATGTGTGTGTGAATTACTATTATCATAAATATTAAACTGTAGTTAGTGATATTTATTCTGAGGTACTAAAGGAGTTTTATTCAATTTTTTTCAGTAAAACAAGAGATAAACTGATGCTGAGATGTACTTCGACTGTCTGAAGCATTTTACTTTGGGGCCTATTATAAAAGGTTTGCATTTATGACACACGCTTCTTGTTTGGTATTGTGGATGGTGTCATCCTGTCAGAGCATCTCACACATTTCTCTTTCTTTGCATCTGTTCAGTAAGTATGCCTACTGAATCTCTTAGCAGGATGAATAAATTATCCAACTACATTGTTGAGAGTATGATATATTCCATGGCCTTAATTTTATCATTAACATGATGACATCAGAGCAACTTTTAACATAGGCAACCATGCAAAGTCAGCAAGATGTTTACAAGCCAAGTTAGATTGCATCTCGCGTATTAAATGCCTGATCCATGTAACCTAACAGATTTGATCTGAACACTTTATTTGTTAATAGTATCTTTCTGCTATATATGATACAGTTTTGCTTATCCAAGCTCAAAGGCAAAACACATTCTGCAAGTAATTCTATATTAAGAGGCTGTAACAATAGTTATCCTGGGCATACTAAACAAATAATACAAATATTAGCCTCTAACTAGCTATAACAGAAAATAAATGTGATCAAAGGGACAGCATGACTTCTGAAAAAAGTAATTAAGGATTATGCCTTTTGCTCATGTAATAAATTTCAATGTTGTCACTTCTTCAGGATGTAATGAAATGTAAGAAAAGTAGTTCAAGAAAAAGCCTGATTTGTCTATGAACTCAGCCTTAAGTGTCCTAATACGTTGGCAGTGTCCTCTGGCTGATTAGTCAAGATAACCTAATTCTGGATTTGAGTGATGCAGTGAGATTTATTCCATTATCTTAACTTGGTATTGGTGTTAGCATCACTATGAAGAGAGACCTTCATTCATTCAACTAGCATTTATTTAACACAGACTAAATTCTCCTGTGCTAGCCTCAAAGGATACAAATATAAGTGTATGCCCTCAAGGAGATCACAGTTCTGTGGATGAAAATATTCATAATTGCATGTGTGTGTGAATTACTATTATCATAAATATTAAACTGTAGTTAGTGATATTTATTCTGAGGTACTAAAGGAGTTTTATTCATGTCTGCAATTTATTTTGAAATCCAGTAAAACAAGAGATAAACTGATGCTGGAGAAAAGGATGGGTAGATAGATTAAATAGATATGTTGTAAAGTAAATACAGTAAAATATTAATAATAGAATCTAGATGTGGATATATAGTACTTACTGTAAAAATTCTTTTAAGTTTTCTGTATGTTTGAAATATTTTTCTAATAAAATTCTTGAAAAGAAAGCTGTATGCTTAAATATGAAAGAATGGAGAAAGAAGTGCAGTTGTTTGATATGGCTGGTTTAGAATCAGAACATGAGAGTTGCCTGTTTTAAGATGAAAAACATGGTTAATAAATTGAGAAACCAGGACAAGGAAATGGAGGGTCAATCTACTTGAATCTATATGGATACTGAAATCATAAAGTTTTTGTATTTGTTGTACTGGAGTGTGACAGTGAACCAGTACTTAAGTATTCAAGAAATGGGAGGGACTGGTATGTGTGCAGCTAACAGAAATAATAATGAGGGACACAGTCTGAAGGAAGAAGCTTCAATGTTGGAGGCTTTTTGGAAAGAGGGAAAGACAGTGTTCTGGAAACAACAGAAAGAAAAACTGTCAATTTATTTCAATTTCAGGCTCAGAATCACAAGGGCCATAGGAGGAAAAAAACACTGCCTTAGAGATATGCATGAAAAAAAGTGTAGTAAGGCTACAACCAAATCTTGGTTAGAGTGTGAAGATAAAAAAAAATGCTTAATTGAAAGGTTGAAGATGTAAGATATTTTTATAAGGGCAAACCACAAGTTCCATAGAGTGAGCTAGAAGATTCTAGGAAATGAAATTGGCAATGGGGTAAAAAAAACCAGAAGCCATATGGGATAGAGTGTGGGGCTTCCAATAGGAACTAGAATATACAAATATCAAAGGTGTGGGGAATAGTCTTGGTAGTCTCAAAGACCAACTGAGTTGATAAAGTTCTTTCTGATGGAAAGGGGAAAGGAGTTGTAAGTATCTTCCCAAAAGCATGCAGAACGACTAGATATTTATTAGGCAGACAGGTTATGAAAGGATTTCCAAGCATGGGGACAGCCTGAGCAAAACTTAAAGGTTTGTAAGTCTAAGCTGTTTCAGGGACTGTAAGTAGTTGAGCATTTGTGGTAGGTGGGAGTTTTAAAAATTAAAGCTGAAGAGAAAGACAATATGTTATTTGCTTTGTGGAAATAGATTAAATAGATATGTTGTAAAGTAAATACAGTAAAATATTAATAATAGAATCTAGATGTGGATATATAGTACTTACTGTAAAAATTCTTTTAAGTTTTCTGTATGTTTGAAATATTTTTCTAATAAAATTCTTGAAAAGAAAGCTGTATGCTTAAATATGAAAGAATGGAGAAAGAAGTGCAGTTGTTTGATATGGCTGGTTTAGAATCAGAACATGAGAGTTGCCTGTTTTAAGATGAAAAACATGGTTAATAAATTGAGAAACCAGGACAAGGAAATGGAGGGTCAATCTACTTGAATCTATATGGATACTGAAATCATAAAGTTTTTGTATTTGTTGTACTGGAGTGTGACAGTGAACCAGTACTTAAGTATTCAAGAAATGGGAGGGACTGGTATGTGTGCAGCTAACAGAAATAATAATGAGGGACACAGTCTGAAGGAAGAAGCTTCAATGTTGGAGGCTTTTTGGAAAGAGGGAAAGACAGTGTTCTGGAAACAACAGAAAGAAAAACTGTCAATTTATTTCAATTTCAGGCTCAGAATCACAAGGGCCATAGGAGGAAAAAAAAAACACTGCCTTAGAGATATGCATGAAAAAAAGTGTAGTAAGGCTACAACCAAATCTTGGTTAGAGTGTGAAGATAAAAAAAAATGCTTAATTGAAAGGTTGAAGATGTAAGATATTTTTATAAGGGCAAACCACAAGTTCCATAGAGTGAGCTAGAAGATTCTAGGAAATGAAATTGGCAATGGGGTAAAAAAAACCAGAAGCCATATGGGATAGAGTGTGGGGCTTCCAATAGGAACTAGAATATACAAATATCAAAGGTGTGGGGAATAGTCTTGGTAGTCTCAAAGACCAACTGAGTTGATAAAGTTCTTTCTGATGGAAAGGGGAAAGGAGTTGTAAGTATCTTCCCAAAAGCATGCAGAACGACTAGATATTTATTAGGCAGACAGGTTATGAAAGGATTTCCAAGCATGGGGACAGCCTGAGCAAAACTTAAAGGTTTGTAAGTCTAAGCTGTTTCAGGGACTGTAAGTAGTTGAGCATTTGTGGTAGGTGGGAGTTTTAAAAATTAAAGCTGAAGAGAAAGACAATATGTTATTTGCTTTGTGGAAATCATTTAAATTTATCCTGTAAATAGTGGGAACTATTAAAAAACTGTACAGAAGGAAGTAACATTGAGGTGATGATAACATATACTTGTTACAAAGACTACTCTGGATTCAGGATAGAACTTGGATTGGAAGGCATCATTCTGGGAACAAAAGATGAGTTAAGAAACTGTTTCAAGTACAGGTGACAGACAGTTAATGCCTGAGCTAGAAATATGGCAGTAGGGATGGAGAAGCATAGACAGAAATGAGATGTGTTTAGGAAAAAGAACCAACAGGCTTCAGCAACTGATGCAAAAAGTAAGATAAATGGAAAAATTCATGACAGTCTCGGGTTTCTGGCATGATCATGGAGACAATCATTATTCAGTACAGGAAGTAATGAAAGTTGAGGACTTAATGGGCTTGGAATAAGGGAAATAAAATAGACTACTTTTGTAACATAAGGCTGAATACAAATGTGAACTTGTATGATGACAATTTGGGTTTTAGAATCAGGGAATGAGTGTGGATTGCTAAGTAGCTTTTAAGTGTTGAACTAAAATTTGATGATTCTCTGCCTGTCTACTGCTAGCCCAAACACTACAATAAGAGAATGCAAATTACCAGGAAGGAAGCATGCAAATCAAGAGAGGTTTACAAGATTAATACATTGTAAGATGTTCTCATTTAAAAAAAAAAAAATATAGTATTTGGTAATAAGTTAAAATATGCAAATAACTAGAAAAGAGTAGTTCTGATGTATTATCTCAATATATTTAATTCAGTCATACTTTTAGGAGCCATAATATTATAATCATGAGCCTACTGCTAGTATGTACCTTGATATACTGATAGAGTCAATAAAATTGGAAGCATAGTCTTTGCTTTCTTAGAATAGCTGCAGAGCTGTACTGAACAAAATTACTATTATTTCAATACCTTTGCTTGGAAAGGAGTTGTAAGTATCTTCCCAAAAGCATGCAGAACGACTAGATATTTATTAGGCAGACAGGTTATGAAAGGATTTCCAAGCATGGGGACAGCCTGAGCAAAACTTAAAGGTTTGTAAGTCTAAGCTGTTTCAGGGACTGTAAGTAGTTGAGCATTTGTGGTAGGTGGGAGTTTTAAAAATTAAAGCTGAAGAGAAAGACAATATGTTATTTGCTTTGTGGAAATCATTTAAATTTATCCTGTAAATAGTGGGAACTATTAAAAAACTGTACAGAAGGAAGTAACATTGAGGTGATGATAACATATACTTGTTACAAAGACTACTCTGGATTCAGGATAGAACTTGGATTGGAAGGCATCATTCTGGGAACAAAAGATGAGTTAAGAAACTGTTTCAAGTACAGGTGACAGACAGTTAATGCCTGAGCTAGAAATATGGCAGTAGGGATGGAGAAGCATAGACAGAAATGAGATGTGTTTAGGAAAAAGAACCAACAGGCTTCAGCAACTGATGCAAAAAGTAAGATAAATGGAAAAATTCATGACAGTCTCGGGTTTCTGGCATGATCATGGAGACAATCATTATTCAGTACAGGAAGTAATGAAAGTTGAGGACTTAATGGGCTTGGAATAAGGGAAATAAAATAGACTACTTTTGTAACATAAGGCTGAATACAAATGTGAACTTGTATGATGACAATTTGGGTTTTAGAATCAGGGAATGAGTGTGGATTGCTAAGTAGCTTTTAAGTGTTGAACTAAAATTTGATGATTCTCTGCCTGTCTACTGCTAGCCCAAACACTACAATAAGAGAATGCAAATTACCAGGAAGGAAGCATGCAAATCAAGAGAGGTTTACAAGATTAATACATTGTAAGATGTTCTCATTTAAAAAAAAAAAATATAGTATTTGGTAATAAGTTAAAATATGCAAATAACTAGAAAAGAGTAGTTCTGATGTATTATCTCAATATATTTAATTCAGTCATACTTTTAGGAGCCATAATATTATAATCATGAGCCTACTGCTAGTATGTACCTTGATATACTGATAGAGTCAATAAAATTGGAAGCATAGTCTTTGCTTTCTTAGAATAGCTGCAGAGCTGTACTGAACAAAAATTACTATTATTTCAATACCTTTGCTTGCATTATACTAGGAATTCACATGTCTCCCTTATTTTGCAAGCAGTGATGATCTAATTTTTTTGGCTCTGGCATCAGAGATACTCTCCTGAAAAGCTCAATGCAAAGCCAATGAAGAATGGACTTAAGTCCTAGTAAATACACTAAATATGCCTGACCAAAGGAAACTGTTGCTTAAACAAGAAATTAAAAAGCATTTCCTAAGTGCATTTTTATTTTTGTTACCATATGCTAATACATTTAGGATATAAAATTTCTTTGATCAGTGGATCCATGTAGAGATAATTTTTCATTAAGAATATATAATCATATAACACTGAAATTGATTATTACATTCAAAAATATTAGTACCATGAGATTTTATGTTAAAGAAGAAGCATGAAAATGTAAAGTTCTTTCACTTCTTGAAAACTGAAAAATAAAGTCACGTTTATTCCAAAGGGAAATGTCATTTCTTTACTTTCCTATGGAAGCTATCTTACAAAAAATCCCAATTACAAGGTAAAGTCAAAATCTAAAGCTATAGCTTTGAGCTTCTTTTTTTTTGTCACAAAAATATTATAGATGAATAAGTGGCCTGCCAAGTTCATGAGTCCACTTTTCTCATTTCTGTTTACATACAGTATTCCACGCTGGATGGGCATAAAATCATTTAATGCTAGAAAATTGTCAAAATTCTAATCAAAACTGACATTTTTTAAACAACTCTGTCAGTATTTGGATTTGACATACTATTAGCAACAGCCACATTTAGCATTTTCACATAAAATAGATTTCGATTAAAACCTTTCCATAATTCTTTTTTTTTTTTTTTTAAAAGATTTATTTATTTATTTATTTAGGGCGGGGGACAGGTTGGGGAGGGAGAGGAGCGGGCAGGCCACTTCTATTGGTCTTTCATTTCACTATTTTCATCTGTCTTTGTTCTTTGGCTCCTGTGGGCCTCCCATCGCGGTGGCCTCTGTTGTCGCAGAGCACCGGCTCTGGGCACACGCGCTCCAGAGCTCCGGTTCGGTAATTGGACACATCAGTCCAGCCGCTCCGCGGCACGTGGGATCTTCCCAGGCCAGGGCTCGAACCTGCGCCCCTTGCACTGCAAGGCGGTGTCCTTACCCACTGGACCACCAGGGGAAGCCCTCCATAATTCTTAATTATCTAGTTTTGTTTTACCTGTTAAAACTTTGTCTCCACTGGAAGAACATGATTTATACTATTGCTCTTTTTGCTTCTACTGAATTTGCAACTGGGGAAAATTTATTTATTCAATTATTAGTATTTTTATGTGCTAACAACATATGCTAAATGAGACATAATCCTCTTTTGGCTATGAAAGATATAACAATACAAAGGCAACTTTAAGAATTGTAGTAGCTTCTTTCATTTGTAGCAATGCATTAGTGCTGCTTAATCTTAACAGTGAAAACAAAGAAGTTTTTGTAACATGGCAGTCTAATGATGTTGTCAAGCAACTGTTATCCTTTCATCTAAGATTTCTGACAAGAAGTTATTATTCATGATTACTTATTTAAGTACTATTAGAATTAACAGCCTTTTTATCATTCAAATAGCAAAAATTGGAGCAATTCCATTTATAACTGAGTTCTATTCTGATAAAGATATATACAGCATTCCAATCAGCATATAATCAAACATAATCAACCAGCTCCCCAAAATATGAAATAATTAGGCCACCCCAGAATACATTAAGGACTGAGTACTTCAGCATTTTAAGTATTTCTTCCTTCCACACCTTGCTGTTTAAGTTTTGTGTAAATGACTCAAGAAAAGTAACCTTTGGATTCTCCAACTTTTTAAAAGCAACTATCTTAGATCCTTTGACTTTGCCACTGATCTTGATCTTCTCCTGATCCTAAGACCTATGTACCCTCTAACATTCTTTCCTTTACCTACCATTTTCAGCCAGGGCAGCACTTCTAAAACTTCTAACAGAGGCTGGTTTTCCCCTCTTTTACCTTTTCTGTGTTCTAAAACACAATTTGTTCTCCCTCTCCAGGTCTTTCTATACTGGTTCACTCAGAGAAATCAAAACGCTTGGTCAATCAACAATCTAACTACAACTTCCCCCAACAACCTGACTGGTTTGTGAATTCCCGAAGATAATCCATATCCCTCTGCCTACCTACCCTATTTCTTCCCCTAGGATTCTTGTTCCTGTCACTTTGTTTTTCTCCTAGAAGAAAAGAAAATTATTACAAAGCAGTAACATTTCTATTTTCCTGTAATGAATCTAGGAAAAGAGAGAAAACAGTTGAGTAGCCTTTACATAACTTCTAATAGCTATAGCAAATAATGGGATCTACCTTCACGTATTCACTGACCAACTGGTCACCAGCTGATCTTATGAATAAGACTCCAGCAAGAGCTTCCCTGATGGTCCAATGGTTAAGAATCCTTCTTGCAAGGCAGGGGACACCAGTCCTATCCCTGATCCAGGAAGCTGCCACATGTCACTGGGCAACTAAGCCTGTGTCCCGCAATTACCAAGCCCAGGAGCTGGAACTACTGAAGCCCATGTGCCCTAGACCCTATGCTCCACAAGAGGGAAGCCACCTTGATGAGAAGCCCACGCATTGCAACAAAGAGTAGCCCCCAGTTGCCAACTAGAGAAAGCCTCTGCCTGTAGCAATGAAAACCCAGTGCAGTCAAAATCAAATAAATAAATATTTTTTAAAAAAAGAAAAGAAGACCTCAATGAGGTAAATCTTTTTTCCAAAAATTGGTACTTATTTTCTAAAGCAAGCATTTAAAAAATCAAACAAACAAAACACCAGGAAATTCTTTAGTCAATTTTTTGAGCATGCTGGGAAAAAAATCTAATTTTTTAAATTGATAAAGGCTAGCAAGTATTTATCTTGTCTTTCCTGTATGACCATGCCCTAAGATGATCAAATAATTCAAAAAGGAAAAGTTTCTTTTTATAGAAGTAAGAAAACTCCTAAATAAACAAAATATGAAATTAAAATATCATCATTTTGGAGCCATTAGGAACTAAATTGAACTAAATAATAATGATAATAGCTACATTATGTTACAGGAGTCAATATCCATGCCTTCTTGTGGAGGTATGCATTATTACAATGAAGTATCTTAAGAAAAATCAAAATTCTATTTAGCCTCCAGATTTAAATATCAAATCACAAGAAATATATGGGTTAGGGAACAGATTAAATGGTACTATGATATTTAGATGTGATTTTAGTACTTTAAAGAAGACAATAAAATAATTTAAAAACTCAAAATAGTCATAACATAGAATATGTATTGATCTTGTTTAGAAGGAATATAATTAATCCTGACTGGGAGAGCATAGACGAACATCTTAAATAGGTCTATATTCATTTGTTTACTTTCTTTCAGTGAATACAGTCCTGTGCTCACATTGTCCAATGTATCAAAATTATATATGAATTATATATGTATATATTATTCCATACATTTCATAGTTTTATAGCTGTTTACAGCTGAAAGTAATACCAGACCCTTTTAGTCTTTCAAGGCTGGAAGATGAACCATCCTCCCCTGACTTTTTTTAACTTTATCTTCAACATTTTGAAAGAACACTTTGGTGACTCAAAACTTTTGATGCCCTGCAGTTGCAGTACACAAAATATAAGCATTCTTTTAAGGACAGATAAATAGCAAACAATGGGAAAATAATATTCACTATCAAAACTTTGAGAATGTCTTCATTGACATGATGGTTTCAGGGAGGAGTATCTAGCTGAGGTTTGTTGTCTGCGATATTCGTATCAGTATTTTATGGTTAAATGGCATCTCTCACTCAATGGACATGAGTTTGAGCAAACTCTGGGAGACAGTGGAGGACAGAGGAGTCTGACGGGCTACAGTCAATGGAGTCATAAAGAGTTGGACATGATTTAGTGACTGGACAACAAATACTTCTAAACAAGACTTTTTTTGAACTTTTAAAAACAAATATTGATGCATTTATCTTGTCTTTCCTGTATGACCATGCCCTAAGATGATCAAATAATTCAAAGGAAAAGTTTCTTTTTATAGAAGTAAGAAAACTCCTAAATAAACAAAATATGAAATTAAAATATCATCATTTTGGAGCCATTAGGAACTAAATTGAACTAAATAATAATGATAATAGCTACATTATGTTACAGGAGTCAATATCCATGCCTTCTTGTGGAGGTATGCATTATTACAATGAAGTATCTTAAGAAAAATCAAAATTCTATTTAGCCTCCAGATTTAAATATCAAATCACAAGAAATATATGGGTTAGGAACAGATTAAATGGTACTATGATATTTAGATGTGATTTTAGTACTTTAAAGAAGACAATAAAATAATTTAAAAACTCAAAATAGTCATAACATAGAATATGTATTGATCTTGTTTAGAAGGAATATAATTAATCCTGACTGGGAGAGCATAGACGAACATCTTAAATAGGTCTATATTCATTTGTTTACTTTCTTTCAGTGAATACAGTCCTGTGCTCACATTGTCCAATGTATCAAAATTATATATGAATTATATATGTATATATTATTCCATACATTTCATAGTTTTATAGCTGTTTACAGCTGAAAGTAATACCAGACCCTTTTAGTCTTTCAAGGCTGGAAGATGAACCATCCTCCCCTGACTTTTTTTAACTTTATCTTCAACATTTTGAAAGAACACTTTGGTGACTCAAAACTTTTGATGCCCTGCAGTTGCAGTACACAAAATATAAGCATTCTTTTAAGGACAGATAAATAGCAAACAATGGGAAAATAATATTCACTATCAAAACTTTGAGAATGTCTTCATTGACATGATGGTTTCAGGGAGGAGTATCTAGCTGAGGTTTGTTGTCTGCGATATTCGTATCAGTATTTTATGGTTAAATGGCATCTCTCACTCAATGGACATGAGTTTGAGCAAACTCTGGGAGACAGTGGAGGACAGAGGAGTCTGACGGGCTACAGTCAATGGAGTCATAAAGAGTTGGACATGATTTAGTGACTGGACAACAAATACTTCTAAACAAGACATATTTTATGTTATGAACTTTTAAAACATCAAAGTTATTGTATTCCTCCCTGTATATTAACACCATAATTTTAGATGTTAACTCATGGCTCATTCCTAAAAAACATGGTATCCACTTAGAATATTAACCAATGTTCTGCTTCCACCTTATCTTCTTCCATTTTTTTTTTCCTTCTTCCATTTTTCTCTGTTTGCCTAATTTATTTTTTAAAAATTTATCCTACAACAAATTTTATATCATTTGTAAACTTCAAGACAGTTCGAATTTTTTGTGTAATTTCAAATGGTTTTCATTTGTCTTACCTTAAATAGAGGCTAGGTTTCTTTTCATATTAAATTTCAAACCTCACGGTCCAGGTCTCCCACTATTCATTTGCAGAGGTTTTCAATCATCCTGAGCCATCAGAGAGAGGGTTGCCTTTAAAGGATATATTGGATAGAGATGTGAGACTGGCACAATCACATTTAAATTCAAACCTAATCCTCCATAGGCTAAAGCTGGCTTTTGGTAATCAAGAAATACAGTTTTCTGAAACTTTGGCAGAGGCTCTCAAGTTTCTCCAGCATATTCTCTTTTATTCCATAGTTCTTTCAACTCTTTCTCTCCTCTTCCCATGCTATTTATTTAGTTTATTTAAGCAAGAAAATTAACATTAGATATATATATCCTAAGATTTCTAAATTCCGCTTTGGCCAGGGCTGTTTTTTTTTTTAATTCTTTTCATTTGCTTGTATTCTTATACTTTTGTAGTCTTTATGTTCTCCTCTGAGTAATTCTTGTCCTTTTGCCTGGCAAGGGAAGAAGTTTCTAGGGCTCAGATGAAAGTAACACAGGATATAGGAAAAGAAGGCAGATATTCTTATTTTTATATTAAGTAATTTTGATGTTTTATAATATTATCCCACCCAGAACACTGCATTGAGTTCTTTTGGATAGATATTGATAATGTATACAAAGAAAAGTGACAAATAGGTCGCTAAATCAAATGAATTTTTAAAAAAAATGTGGTTACTATTATTATTCTGTCAAAGAAAATTAAGTGTCCTCTAATGTGACAAAAAATCCAAATTTAAGTGGCTGAAACACACAAGTTTCGTCTTATAATTCTTTTCACTCAAGGAATAGTCCAGTCTTGGGCTATGACAATTCAATAAAGTTATCAAACTCCATCCAAATTTTGACTTCATCATTATTTTATGTAGGCTTCATAAAATATTGACACTGGAGTTCCTGCTATTATGCCAAAATTCCAGCCAGTGGTAAAGACAGAGCAAGAGACACATTGACTTCAAAGTAACCTGTACAAACCACTTGCATTAATGACCCTTTGGTCAAAAACTGATGACATGGCTAGCTTCTCTGTAAAAGAAGCTTAACAATCTATACAGGGGTGGCTGAATATATTTTAGTTGTCTAAACTTAAACGATCAGTGATTCTTTTACAACATCTGATGAGGAAAAGACATAACAGAAGAAACTCTGAGTCTCTGTCAGTTATTATGGAATTATCAGTACAGGATACTGTGCACTGAAAGATGGAGACTGCAACTAGAAAATTCAGCAATCAATGCTTTAAAGCATTAAAAAGGTGAGACCATTTAGAGACAAAGTATGGAGAAAGGCAATACTGACTAAAAAGAGGTTTCCGGCCCAAGACCTAATTCAATACATGCTGAACCCCTTCAAGAGTCTCCTGTGAGGTATCATTGGACCAGATTTAGTCTTTTAAACAGGAGAATCAGAAATATAAAGTAGGGAACACCTTACATTATCATTGACCAATATATCTTTTAGATTAAAGCGAACATAATGATGGTAAGTAGGAAACTGCCACTGCTTGTTGCAAGAAGCTTGAGATGGACTTCTAAGGCATTTGAGGTTGAGAAGAATCTGCTGTATGTTTTATCTTATGGAATCAAGACAATCTTTGCAAAGCACCTATCCATGTGGAGCAAGTTAGCCTCTGGTTCCTTAGATTCTCTCCCAAATTACTCAAACTATACTGAAATCTTTCAAGTTCTAACATCCTCTCTGTGAGACACCCTGTTTCACTATGTTTTGCATTTTTCCCTCACTCTAACTAGCAATAAATTCAACTCATTTAACTGTAAGTATACATTGGTGGTCTTTGGCTTCAGATCATTGCTACAGCAACATCCTAATATTAGACTGTATAATCTTGAAGTCCCTCTGGGTATGAAAGAGACAGCTGGAAATTCAGTCTTGGACTTCAGATAAAGGGAAAGACTGGAGATATATATATATATATATATATATATATGAAAGTTATCAACTTTTATGCCAATATTTCCCAAACTAGTATACACAGTTCTAGTAGATTTGGTAAATGTATGGTGATCCACACTCCAAGGAGATTGGAAAGGATTAGTTTAAACATGGTTGAGAGGTTCATTACTTCAGAATTATCATAGGATTTAGTTTACATTATGAATGTTACTTTACATTATGAACATACATAAAATTCTAAATGTATTTGAATATAGATTATTTTTCTAGCTAGACCTAATGCTGTGAAATATTGTATAGAGCATTACTTGGGAAATGTTTCAAAAGAAAGGTGAAACATTGGGAGCAGATGAGATTCCTCCAAGAGCAAACATATACCAAAAAACGAAAAAGGAAAACAATATGATCCGTTGCAAAACATAACAATTATGACATTTTAATTTGTGTAAATTTATTATGAAATAAGCTATATTAGCAACAAAGGTAATAAATACTCGAAATTCAACCCTTCCTAGTTTTTCTACTACATCATACTATTATTTATGCTTTTGATCTTCTATTTGATCTGTATGGTAAATAGTAAAGATTTTAAAACAGAATAAAAATTTGTTTTAGTTTACAAGGTAAAACATATTCTGTAAACACACTTGTTCCTCAAAAGAGATACATATTAAATATAATAGAGGGTTTCCCCTGGTGGTCCAGTGGGTAAGGACACCGCCTTGCAGTGCAAGGGGAGCCAGTTCTATCCCTGGCCTGGGAAGATCCCACGTGCTGCGGAGCAGCTGGACTGATGTGTCCAATTACCGAGCCGGAGCTTTGGAGCGCATCAGCCCAGAGCCAGCACTCTGCAACGACAGACGCAACTGCAATGGGAGGCCCACAGGAGCCAAAGAACAAAGATGGATGAAAATAAAGAAATGAAAGACCAAGAGAAGTGGCCCGCCCGCTCCCCTCCCTCCCCAACCCGACCCCCGTCCGAAAATAAATAAATAAATCTTTAAAAAAAAAAAAAAGAAAAATATAATAGAATAGTTACCTACCAGGGTGGAGGGTGGAAATAGGAATGGGTAAGGAAATACGTAACTCAAATAAGAAATGAATCTTGTTCTGACGAATGATGTAAATGCACACAAACTGAGGACTATGACTAACCCAAATATGAGGTTTCCCCAATTTCTAAGGGGGAAAATTACATTAAAGTTAAGTAATCCAGAAAGAGGAGAGGAAAAGCTGACTTGAAACTCAACATTAAAAAAACTAAACTCATGGCATCCAGTCCCATCAATTTATGCCAAATACTACAGAAGGGGAAAAAGTGGAAGCACTGAGAAAGATTTTATTTTCTTGGGCTCCAAATCACTGCAGATAGTGACTGCTTCCATAAAATTAAGAAACTAAAACTACATCATCTAGAGTCTTCTATCAACAATGAATGCCTCGATCAGCTGTTGCTAAACCGGTGAATAAAAGACTACATTCTGGAATGTCTACTCAGTTTACTCTACAGATCAACATTAGGGTGAGTGCTACATGTAGGGGTTACCCTTTCCTTTTCTAATTCCCAGTCAGAATCCTCAAATTTAGCATTGAATGTAAAGACTTTCATTTCTATCACTAGCTTCAGACATCCTTTAGTTCTAAGGGACATAGTTAGTCATTTCTGCCCCCACATGAATACTGAGTCTTCAAACAAAACAGAAATACTACCATAATTTTGATCATCAGTTTAAATTCAATTTCTTGTAAATTGGAAGGGACTGAAATATGGTTTGTAACAATTTACTTCTGTGATAAAAGGAGGCAATCGTTCCGCAAGCTTCTACTAATTATGCACTGTAATATGGATAGATCTTTAAAAGTTAAAACTATGAAAAAAATAAAGGCTGTTCCTATAATTGCAAAAATAAAAGACACTTGCTCCTTGGAAGGAACACAATGACAAACCTAGAAAAGGTAATACATGTAAAATAGATAACCAACAGGAATTTGCTGTGTGATGCAGGGAGCTCAACCATGGTGCTCTGTGACAGCCTAGAGGGGTGAGATGGGGTGGGACGTGGGAAGGAGATTTGAGAGGCAGGGTTCATATGGATACCTATGGCTGATTCATGTTGATGCATGGAAAATCCAACACAACACTGTAAAGCAATTATTCTCCAATTAAAAAGTTTTATTTTAAAAGAAACAAACAGAGACATCACTTTGCCAACAAAGGTATGTATAGTTAAAGCTATGGTTTTTCCAGTAGTCATGTATGGATGTGAGAACTGGACCATAAAGAGAGTTGAGTGCTGAAAAACTGATGGCTTTTGAACTGTGGTGCTAGAGAAGACTCTTGAGAGTCTCTTGGACTGCAAGGAGGTGAAACCATTCAGTCCTAAAGAAAATCAGTCCTGAATATTCATTGGAAGAACTGATGCTGAAGCTGGGGCTCTAATACTTTGGCTATCTCATGTGATGGGCCAACTAATTGGAAAAGACTCTGATGCTGGGAAAGATTGAAGTCAGGAGGAGAAGGAAATGACAGAGAACTAGATGGTTGGATGGCATCACCAACTCAATGGACATGAATTTGAGCAAAGTCTGGGAGATAGTGAAGGGCAGGGAAGCCTGGAATGCTACAGGTCATGGGGCTGTAAAGAGTTGGACACAACTTAATGACTGAACAACAACAAAATAAATGATTCGATAAACTCTTGGAAAGCATTTCCTGGTTGTGGAAGCATTTTCTCTGCAAAAAGTTGTTGAGATGCTTGAAGAAGTAATAGTCAGCTGAATATGGCGAATGAGGCAAAACTCTGTAGCCCAATTCATTTAACTTTTGAAGCACTGGTTGTACAATGTGCTGTAGGGTGCTATCATGAAGAACTGGGCCCTTTCTATTAATCGTTGCAGCTGTAGGTGCTGCAGTTTTTGGTGCATTTCATCCATTTGCTGAGCATACTTCTCAGATGTAATGGTTTCAATGGTATTCAGAAAGCTATGGTGGATCAGATCAGCAACAAACCACCAAACAGTGACCGTTATCTTCTTTTGGTGCAAGTTTGGCTTTGGAAAGGGTTTTGAAGCTTCTTCTCAGTCCAACCACTGAGCTGAGCTGGCCATCACCAGTTGTACACAATCCACTTTTCATCTCATTTCACAATCCGCTCATGAAATGCTTTTTGTTGTTATTGCATGCAATAGAGAAGGCTTTTTTTTTTTTGATTTGCAGTCAGTTCACGAGATACCCACTTACCAAGCTTTTCTTTTCAATTTGCTTCAAATGCTAAACGACCTAAGAACGGTAGATGTTGGGTTTTTCAGCAACACCTTGTACAGTTGTAAGAGGATCAGCTTTGATGATGGCTCTCCGCTGTCACCGTCACCTTCTGACAACTGCCACTATGCTCATCTTCAAGGCTCTCATTTCCTTTGCAAACACCATGCTCATTTTTTTACCATAAAGAGAGTTGAGTGCTGAAAAACTGATGGCTTTTGAACTGTGGTGCTAGAGAAGACTCTTGAGAGTCTCTTGGACTGCAAGGAGGTGAAACCATTCAGTCCTAAAGAAAATCAGTCCTGAATATTCATTGGAAGAACTGATGCTGAAGCTGGGGCTCTAATACTTTGGCTATCTCATGTGATGGGCCAACTAATTGGAAAAGACTCTGATGCTGGGAAAGATTGAAGTCAGGAGGAGAAGGAAATGACAGAGAACTAGATGGTTGGATGGCATCACCAACTCAATGGACATGAATTTGAGCAAAGTCTGGGAGATAGTGAAGGGCAGGGAAGCCTGGAATGCTACAGGTCATGGGGCTGTAAAGAGTTGGACACAACTTAATGACTGAACAACAACAAAATAAATGATTCGATAAACTCTTGGAAAGCATTTCCTGGTTGTGGAAGCATTTTCTCTGCAAAAAGTTGTTGAGATGCTT
Organism: Tragulus kanchil; assembly: GCA_022376925.1. Taxonomy (NCBI): domain Eukaryota; kingdom Metazoa; phylum Chordata; class Mammalia; order Artiodactyla; family Tragulidae; genus Tragulus; species Tragulus kanchil. The sequence goes on along the minus strand of JAIOJX010000029.1, from coordinate 61,325,615 downwards.
GAAGAAGTAATAGTCAGCTGAATATGGCGAATGAGGCAAAACTCTGTAGCCCAATTCATTTAACTTTTGAAGCACTGGTTGTACAATGTGCTGTAGGGTGCTATCATGAAGAACTGGGCCCTTTCTATTAATCGTTGCAGCTGTAGGTGCTGCAGTTTTTGGTGCATTTCATCCATTTGCTGAGCATACTTCTCAGATGTAATGGTTTCAATGGTATTCAGAAAGCTATGGTGGATCAGATCAGCAACAAACCACCAAACAGTGACCGTTATCTTCTTTTGGTGCAAGTTTGGCTTTGGAAAGGGTTTTGAAGCTTCTTCTCAGTCCAACCACTGAGCTGAGCTGGCCATCACCAGTTGTACACAATCCACTTTTCATCTCATTTCACAATCCGCTCATGAAATGCTTTTTGTTGTTATTGCATGCAATAGAGAAGGCTTTTTTTTTTTTGATTTGCAGTCAGTTCACGAGATACCCACTTACCAAGCTTTTCTTTTCAATTTGCTTCAAATGCTAAACGACCTAAGAACGGTAGATGTTGGGTTTTTCAGCAACACCTTGTACAGTTGTAAGAGGATCAGCTTTGATGATGGCTCTCCGCTGTCACCGTCACCTTCTGACAACTGCCACTATGCTCATCTTCAAGGCTCTCATTTCCTTTGCAAAACTTTTTGAACCATCACTGCACTGTACATTTGTTAAGTAGTTCCTGGGCCAAATGTGCTGTTGATGTTGTGAGTTGTCTCTGCTGCTTTATCATCCAGTTTGAACTTAAATAAGAAAATTGCTTGAATTTATTTTTGTTTAACATCATTTCCATAGCCTAAAATAAATATAAAACAGCAAGAAATAAGTCATCAGAATAAACATAAAGAAATGCACATTAAAGTGGTGTATAACAACCACATTTTTTAGAATGTATCCCAGTATCAAATGGCAAATTTCAACAATGCTAAAACCAGTTATTTTTGTACCAACCTACTTAAGAAATTTAAAAGGCATTAATTTCTATGTCTGTTTAACAACAGTTTTGGAAACTTTTAAGAGTATATGAAAAATCTTAGGCTTCCCTGGTGGTCCAGTGGGTAAGGACACCACCTTGCAATGCAAGGGGCGCTGGTTCAATCCCTGCCATGGGAGGATCCCACGTGCTGCAGAGCGACTGGATCGATGTGTCCAACTACCAAGCCGCAGCTCTGGAGCACATGTGCCCAGAGTCAGTGCTCTACAGTGACAGAGGCTACTGTGATGGGAGGCCAACACAGGCCAAACCAAAGATAAATGAAAGATAACAGTGTTTTTATTACCTTGCTTTTATAATATTTAACTAATTTCCTGTGCCAGAGTGTTCTCCCTATTCTACAGTTGCCTATGGACATGTCATCCTTCTTTCAAAACAAAACTGAAAATCCACCTCCTCTAAGAAGTCTTCTAATCAAATTGCTCTCATTTCTCTATAATATTCTTTCTCTGTCACTTAATGTAGTTGGCTTTGGTGTTAGAATTATTAAAGTTATTTCTCTATAAGTCCATGGTGAACATGGACAGGGAGAATGTCTTAGTATTTTCAAAATTTCCTACTGAACCTTGCATAATGTTTGACAAAATAGATGCTCAAAAATATTGATGAAGCCCTTCACTTCACTGAAAAGGAATCCGCATTGGGCTTTAATAATGCTTTCTAAGCTTAGCTTTAAATTATTATAGGTTTTGCCGTATAATCTTGAGCCTATCTTGGGCTAATTGGTAATAGTTAAAAGAAATAAATCCTATATATTTTGATTCATAGTTTATAAAATATCTTAGCTCATTAACTGATGAATAATCAATAAACAATTAGGTGAATGGGAAAGGATTGCAGTCATAAATAATTAATGTACTTTATACATTCATATCATACAATTGTTGTAAAACTGCCACAATCGATTTTATGTCAAGATACTTGGATTGCCCTCTTATTATCTCTTTAACCTCAGGAATATTTGTTATTCATAAAACATGCACCCTTCATACATACCATGCCTATCTCCAAAAGTCACTGTCAAGATCAAATTGGATAATGAAAAATAACAGCATATTAAATTATTGAGAGGTAAATATTCAAGAACTCTATATTGTGTTTTCAATTAACCATCAGAGCAATCATGTGAGGGTGATTATCATTCCTATTTTTATAAATAAAGAAATCTTGTCATAAAGAGCTGATATAGTTTTCCCAAGGGCATATAGCTTTTAAGAGACAGAATTTGATATCAGTCTGATTCATGAGGGGCGCTGGTCAATCCCTGCCATGGGAGGATCCCACGTGCTGCAGAGCGACTGGATCGATGTGTCCAACTACCAAGCCGCAGCTCTGGAGCACATGTGCCCAGAGTCAGTGCTCTACAGTGACAGAGGCTACTGTGATGGGAGGCCAACACAGGCCAAACCAAAGATAAATGAAAGATAACAGTGTTTTTATTACCTTGCTTTTATAATATTTAACTAATTTCCTGTGCCAGAGTGTTCTCCCTATTCTACAGTTGCCTATGGACATGTCATCCTTCTTTCAAAACAAAACTGAAAATCCACCTCCTCTAAGAAGTCTTCTAATCAAATTGCTCTCACTTCTCTATAATATTCTTTCTCTGTCACTTAATGTAGTTGGCTTTGGTGTTAGAATTATTAAAGTTATTTCTCTATAAGTCCATGGTGAACATGGACAGGGAGAATGTCTTAGTATTTTCAAAATTTCCTACTGAACCTTGCATAATGTTTGACAAAATAGATGCTCAAAAATATTGATGAAGCCCTTCACTTCACTGAAAAGGAATCCGCATTGGGCTTTAATAATGCTTTCTAAGCTTAGCTTTAAATTATTATAGGTTTTGCCGTATAATCTTGAGCCTATCTTGGGCTAATTGGTAATAGTTAAAAGAAATAAATCCTATATATTTTGATTCATAGTTTATAAAATATCTTAGCTCATTAACTGATGAATAATCAATAAACAATTAGGTGAATGGGAAAGGATTGCAGTCATAAATAATTAATGTACTTTATACATTCATATCATACAATTGTTGTAAAACTGCCACAATCGATTTTATGTCAAGATACTTGGATTGCCCTCTTATTATCTCTTTAACCTCAGGAATATTTGTTATTCATAAAACATGCACCCTTCATACATACCATGCCTATCTCCAAAAGTCACTGTCAAGATCAAATTGGATAATGAAAAATAACAGCATATTAAATTATTGAGAGGTAAATATTCAAGAACTCTATATTGTGTTTTCAATTAACCATCAGAGCAATCATGTGAGGGTGATTATCATTCCTATTTTTATAAATAAAGAAATCTTGTCATAAAGAGCTGATATAGTTTTCCCAAGGGCATATAGCTTTTAAGAGACAGAATTTGATATCAGTCTGATTCCACAGCCAAAGCTCTTAGCCAAAATGCTAAATTACTAAATATGTTTCATCGCTTCACATTTTATAAAATCTGACTATTTAATATTAACAAGATATTTCAAAATTTTCTAAGATCTAAAATTCCCATAACAGGAACTTTTCTTTAAATTTCCCAGAGATATAAAGTAACAAATCTAATCAAAACACTCCATAAACATCGACATGAAATTTAGGCCAAAAAAAAAAAAAAAAAATCTGTTAGACCAGAGAACTGACTTAACAAACAAATTAGTGACTTGCCAACTACTTGCCTCTTCAGTATGTTATGTATATAAAACACTGAATCAAATACATCTATTAGTGGCTCAATTTGAGGATTTATTATTGTTTGGTAATTCACTTCAAGTTAAAAATTGAAACCTGAGGGGTTAGTCTTAGGCATTAAAAATATAAAATCTGATAGATCCATATATTTTCCTTTAATTCAAAAATGCTAACATAAGCCATTCATTCAGATTACATTAAGATTCCAAATTTCTATTATAATGTGAAATTTGGAGAACACTGCCATCTAGGGGATCGAGGACTGAACCTGCAGAGCCAGAATGCCTGAGAAATTTACCTGGGATTGAAACACTCAGTTGTGTTGGAATCTGTTGTGAGGTGGATTAATAATAATAATACAAGTACTAAGGACCGTGAATAACATGCTTTAAGAAATTACAGGTTTTTCAACAGAAATTTCTCTTTGTAAACTTATTCAATGTAGCATTTCTCTTTATTTTTTTATGCCCCATAGCTGTCTTCAAAAAAAATTATTGAGGTATAACTGACATACAAAAAGCTGCAAATAAAAAAAAAAAGAAAAGAAAAACAAAAAGCTGCAAATAATTCATATAACTTGATGACTTTGCAGAGACATATAATACTGTGAAACCATCAGCAATTTATGCCATGAGCATATCCATTACCTCCAAAAGTTTCCTCCTGCCCTTTTTATTATTTTTTGATGACAAAAACACATAATGTTTTCAAGATTTATCCTCATAGCAAATTTTAAACCTACAATAAAGTACTGTTAACTGTAAGAACTATGATGTAGACTAAATCCATAGCACTTACTTATTTTGTATAACTAAAACTTTGGGCCTTTGACTAATACCTTCTGACCTTTCCCTCCTTCCAGCCTCTGGCAATCACGATCCTACTCTGTGCTTCTATGAATCTGACAGCTTTAGATTCCTGATATAAGTGGTATTATGTAGTATCTGTCTTTCTGTGTCTGGCTTACCTCACTTAGTATAATGTCCTCCAGGCTCATCCATGTTGTTACAAATGGTAGAATTTCCTTCTTCCTAAAAGTTGAGTAATATCTTTGTGTTTGTTCTTTATCCTGTCATCCACTGATGAACATTTAGGTTGCCCCCATGTCTTGGCTACTGGGAATAATGCTGCAGCGAACACTGGCTGCATCAGTCTACATTCCCACAATGTACAAGGGCTCCCTTTTCTCCACATCAATACCAATAATTGCTATCTTCTTTGTTAATAGACATTCTAACATATGCAAGGTGACAGCTCACAGTGATTTGGATTTGTGTTTCCTGGATGATTTTTTATGTTGAATACATTTTCACACACATGCTGGCTATTTGTACGTCTTTTGTATAGAAATGCCTATACAGGGCCTTCGCCCATTTTTTTTTTAACTTGCACTATTTTTCCTTTTGGTATTGAGTCATATGACTTTTGCATATTAACCCTTAATCAAATGTATGGTCTGAAATTTCCCCACTTTATCAGTTACCTATTAATTTTGATGATAGTTTCCTTTGTCTGGCAGCTTTTCAGCTTATCCATACTTTTCTGAACTTTTAGGTGTCCTATCTAAGAAATTATCACCAAGGTCAACGTCAAGAAGCATTTTCCTTATATTTTGTTCCAGGACTTTTATGGCTTCAGGTCTTATTTTGCAGATAAACATCCAGTTTTTACATCACCATTTATTAAAGAAAGTTTTTATTTTTTTTAATCTTTCCCCAAATGTGTAGTCTTGGCATCTTTGTAAAAAAAAAATAAATTGACTTTATAGGTGTGGGTTTATTCCTTGAATATGTATTGTTCCTTATGCATGTGTTGTTCCATACATGCACCTGCTTTTACCATGCTATTGCCATACTGTTGTGATTACTGAGCCTGTAATTTATTTTGAAATCAGGATGGGGTTTATTATTCTTGCTCAAAACTGTTTTGGCTATTTAGGGTCTTTTAAAATTCCACATGCATTTTAGGATTGTTTTTTCCACTTCTGTTTCAATGCACTGAATCTGCTTTGGGTACTATGGACATTTTAACAGTACAGTTTCCTAAAAGTGGTATTATGTAGTATCTGTCTTTCTGTGTCTGGCTTACCTTAGTATAATGTCCTCCAGGCTCATCCATGTTGTTACAAATGGTAGAATTTCCTTCTTCCTAAAAGTTGAGTAATATCTTTGTGTTTGTTCTTTATCCTGTCATCCACTGATGAACATTTAGGTTGCCCCCATGTCTTGGCTACTGGGAATAATGCTGCAGCGAACACTGGCTGCATCAGTCTACATTCCCACAATGTACAAGGGCTCCCTTTTCTCCACATCAATACCAATAATTGCTATCTTCTTTGTTAATAGACATTCTAACATATGCAAGGTGACAGCTCACAGTGATTTGGATTTGTGTTTCCTGGATGATTTTTTATGTTGAATACATTTTCACACACATGCTGGCTATTTGTACGTCTTTTGTATAGAAATGCCTATACAGGGCCTTCGCCCATTTTTTTTTTAACTTGCACTATTTTTCCTTTTGGTATTGAGTCATATGACTTTTGCATATTAACCCTTAATCAAATGTATGGTCTGAAATTTCCCCACTTTATCAGTTACCTATTAATTTTGATGATAGTTTCCTTTGTCTGGCAGCTTTTCAGCTTATCCATACTTTTCTGAACTTTTAGGTGTCCTATCTAAGAAATTATCACCAAGGTCAACGTCAAGAAGCATTTTCCTTATATTTTGTTCCAGGACTTTTATGGCTTCAGGTCTTATTTTGCAGATAAACATCCAGTTTTTACATCACCATTTATTAAAGAAAGTTTTTATTTTTTTTAATCTTTCCCCAAATGTGTAGTCTTGGCATCTTTGTAAAAAAAAAATAAATTGACTTTATAGGTGTGGGTTTATTCCTTGAATATGTATTGTTCCTTATGCATGTGTTGTTCCATACATGCACCTGCTTTTACCATGCTATTGCCATACTGTTGTGATTACTGAGCCTGTAATTTATTTTGAAATCAGGATGGGGTTTATTATTCTTGCTCAAAACTGTTTTGGCTATTTAGGGTCTTTTAAAATTCCACATGCATTTTAGGATTGTTTTTTCCACTTCTGTTTCAATGCACTGAATCTGCTTTGGGTACTATGGACATTTTAACAGTATTCATTTTTCCAGTCCATATATACTGGATCATCTTTCCATTTCTTTGCAATGCTTTAATTTCTTTCACCATTGTTTTACAGCTTTTAGTGTACAAGGTCCACACCTCCTTCTGTATATTTAAATATTTTATTCTTTCTTTTGCTATTATGAATGGGATTGTTTTCTTGATTTGCTTTGGGATAGAACATTGTAAGTGTACAGAAACACAATTAATTTTTATTTGTTGATTTTTATCCTGAAACTTTACAGAATGTGTGTATTATTAATTCAAAAATTTTTTGTGTGTGTGTGGAGTCTTCAAGGTTGTCTATACATAAAATCATGTAATCTGCAATCAGAAATCATTTTACTTCTTTTCCAATTCTGATGTTCTTTATTTCTTTATTTTGCCAAATTGCTCTGACTAGCACTTCCAGTATTGAGTTGCATAGGAGTGGTGATAGTGGGCAGCCCTGTCTCATTTCTGACCTCAGAGGAAAGTTTTCAATCTTTTAGCTGTTAGTTGTGGGCTTGTCACAGATGGATGTTATTATGCTGAGGTACATTCCTGAGACAGCCAATTTGTTGAGAGTTCTTATCATGAAAGGATGTTGAATTTCTCATTTTATTAATATACTGTTTTCTTGATTACATTTGATTTTATGTCTCTGTTCTTTTTTAGCACGCTGAGCTTAATATAACATGACTATTCTAAATTCGTTGTCAGGCAAATTGCTAGTCACCACTTCTTTAGGGTGGGTTACTTGATCTTTATTTTGTTCCTTTGGTGCTACTCCTTTTTTCCTTGAATTTTCATTATCCTAGTAGCCTTGCATTGTCCTCTAATAGACTTTTTAAGCTGGCTTCACAAGGAAAGTCATTCACCAGGCAATCTGCCCAGAGACCCTGGGTGGACCTACTGGCAGGGTCCAAAGGCAGGATGGCTGGCGAGGTCTGTGTATGCGCCAGCTGGCAGGTCCACAGATGAGCAGGCCCACTGCTAGGGCCCACAGACAGGCAGGCAAAACTGTGTTGGCTATTTAGGGTCTTTTAAAATTCCACATGCATTTTAGGATTGTTTTTTCCACTTCTGTTTCAATGCACTGAATCTGCTTTGGGTACTATGGACATTTTAACAGTATTCATTTTTCCAGTCCATATATACTGGATCATCTTTCCATTTCTTTGCAATGCTTTAATTTCTTTCACCATTGTTTTACAGCTTTTAGTGTACAAGGTCCACACCTCCTTCTGTATATTTAAATATTTTATTCTTTCTTTTGCTATTATGAATGGGATTGTTTTCTTGATTTGCTTTGGGATAGAACATTGTAAGTGTACAGAAACACAATTAATTTTTATTTGTTGATTTTTATCCTGAAACTTTACAGAATGTGTGTATTATTAATTCAAAAATTTTTTTGTGTGTGTGTGGAGTCTTCAAGGTTGTCTATACATAAAATCATGTAATCTGCAATCAGAAATCATTTTACTTCTTTTCCAATTCTGATGTTCTTTATTTCTTTATTTTGCCAAATTGCTCTGACTAGCACTTCCAGTATTGAGTTGCATAGGAGTGGTGATAGTGGGCAGCCCTGTCTCATTTCTGACCTCAGAGGGAAAGTTTTCAATCTTTTAGCTGTTAGTTGTGGGCTTGTCACAGATGGATGTTATTATGCTGAGGTACATTCCTGAGACAGCCAATTTGTTGAGAGTTCTTATCATGAAAGGATGTTGAATTTCTCATTTTATTAATATACTGTTTTCTTGATTACATTTGATTTTATGTCTCTGTTCTTTTTTAGCACGCTGAGCTTAATATAACATGACTATTCTAAATTCGTTGTCAGGCAAATTGCTAGTCACCACTTCTTTAGGGTGGGTTACTTGATCTTTATTTTGTTCCTTTGGTGCTACTCCTTTTTTTCCTTGAATTTTCATTATCCTAGTAGCCTTGCATTGTCCTCTAATAGACTTTTTAAGCTGGCTTCACAAGGAAAGTCATTCACCAGGCAATCTGCCCAGAGACCCTGGGTGGACCTACTGGCAGGGTCCAAAGGCAGGATGGCTGGCGAGGTCTGTGTATGCGCCAGCTGGCAGGTCCACAGATGAGCAGGCCCACTGCTAGGGCCCACAGACAGGCAGGCCTGATGCTAAGGCCCACACCCATACCTTTCTAAAGGCCACAATAAAATTAGAACATATGTGGGGGAAATGCTTTAAAGGGAAAAAATATGATCAAAGCAAAAGAAACTGAAAAAACAAATGATCAATTTCATCATCCATTTATACCTATCGAAAGGTAAAAAAATACAAGAAAACTACCTAAATTTTATTAAACTATACATCACAACAAACACCAAGTGTCATTTCAATGGTAAAATGTGAAATACATTCCCTCTAAAATCAAGAACGAGCTAGAATATTCATTCAAATTTCTAGCAAATGTAAGAAAAGAAATTTCGATTGTTTTAAGTCATCCAGTTTGTGATATTGTAGCCAGAGTATACAAATACAGTGAGATCTGAAAAAGTCTTAAGAAACTTGAATTTGGAAAACTTCAGTTCCCATTGTTCACACTTGGGAAACCTTATTTCACTAAATGTAACACTGTGATTAAGAAGGAAAAGGTCTCATACTAGTTGCTTTTAATGATAATATTTTTGTTGCTTTGTACCTCTGACAGCATTTAACTGATGCAGCTCTGAATAAAAGGAGCAGGTGCTGCTTTCCAGAGAAATATGTAGCCTGATTAACACAAATATTAATACACTATTATTATTACAGGACATATTAGTCACTAGAATCACTTTTGTAAAGAATCAAAATAACTTCTGAGATGGCAGCATCAAAAGACAGAGATGACATATAGGAAAGTGATACATTAAGGACAAAGAAAAACTATTAGTCACATTAAAAGTGAACATCTAAGGTTACTGAGAGCTTATCACATAAAAGAATAAACAGTACATGAGGAATTTCAAAATAAAGCTGAATGCTGTAAATAAAAATATAAAGCATTATGGCATCATAGTGATATATTTTTCCCAAATTAGAAGATATATTTTCCACAAAGCTCTACATTTATTTTTAAAACATCCTTTCCTATATATTTTATGTCTGAAGTGTCTACTACACACCTGGGGTGAAAAGTCCCTTCACTATAGATCAGTTTTAATGAGAAGAACTAGCTGAATAAGGAGACAATTACAATTCAGTGTATGATTTATGAATGCAAAAACTCCCTTTATGCAACACTAATCAAACAGGAAGTTGGGCTGAAATTCAATTATGCCCAAATCAATCATAAAAGAAAATCAATCCAAAGACAAGACTAAGTTGTAAACTGAGTACAGAATCAGGAGTCAAGAGTATAGGCTCTCCACAGACGGTCTTCTTGGGCAGAAGCTCAGAAGTGGGCCTGGCTTACATTTTCTTTCATTACAGTCTTTAAATTCTTGGTAAGTTTATCTGTCAATTTCAGTTGTATAAAGTGAAATCCAGTGGGACAATGGAACATAGGTCAAGAGCTTAGTCTCAGATCAAGTGTGTTCTTCCCTGCCACATACTCTCATTCGGAGTCTCTGGCTTCCTACTTGCCTGTCTCTGCCGAGCAGTTGGTGCCATGCGGGTCCAATAGAGGCACTCGTTCCTGAGTCCTCAAACACTGGTCCCAGGCACCTGTGAAGGTGTGCACTAGTTCCATGGAATCCCTGTTGTTTGAAGGGGCACTATATTAAACACCAAATAAAAAGCACATGATAGGTCAAAAGACACCACAGAAGAAGAAACTTTTTCCTACTTTTTATACTGGGGGTCCTGCATTTTCACTGTGCTCTTCAAATAATATAACCAGCCCTGAAGTCCTGTAGCAGTGGTGGGCTCCAGCTGGGCAACTCTTGGCAAGAAAATTGGCTCCTCAAAAGTTATTTTACAAATCTGTAAAATAAGGGTAATTATTCCTATCTTTTTAGATTTTACTATTTTTGAGATAATTCACGTAAAGGGTTTATCCCAGCACAGGACCGCTTATAAAGTTCAATACTACCAGGTGCTAACTATTAATAATGTTATTTAAAATTCCGACTCACTCCGTTATGTTTCCTCTGCACGCACATTAATACTTCAGAACCTCCATTTTCACAGGCATCAGCAATTTACATCATGGTTCTGCTTATACGCTTTTTATCTAAATTTTAACTTTCTTACAGTGAGCAGGAAAATATGTCCATGCTTAAGTTATAACGTGAAGGTAGTTAAAAAAAAAAAAAAAAGTGAGGGCTTGCCTGGTAGTCCAGAGGGTAGAGAGTCTGCCTTGCAATGCAAGGGGCAGCGGTTCAATCCCTGGCCCGGAAGATTTCCGTGCCGCACAGCAGCGGTCCGGGTGTCCAATGAGCTGGCGAAAAAAAGAAATCAATCAAAAAAAGAAAAAAGACTAAGTTGTAAACTGAGTACAGAATCAGGAGTCAAGAGTATAGGCTCTCCACAGACGGTCTTCTTGGGCAGAAGCTCAGAAGTGGGCCTGGCTTACATTTTCTTTCATTACAGTCTTTAAATTCTTGGTAAGTTTATCTGTCAATTTCAGTTGTATAAAGTGAAATCCAGTGGGACAATGGAACATAGGTCAAGAGCTTAGTCTCAGATCAAGTGTGTTCTTCCCTGCCACATACTCTCATTCGGAGTCTCTGGCTTCCTACTTGCCTGTCTCTGCCGAGCAGTTGGTGCCATGCGGGTCCAATAGAGGCACTCGTTCCTGAGTCCTCAAACACTGGTCCCAGGCACCTGTGAAGGTGTGCACTAGTTCCATGGAATCCCTGTTGTTTGAAGGGGCACTATATTAAACACCAAATAAAAAGCACATGATAGGTCAAAAGACACCACAGAAGAAGAAACTTTTTCCTACTTTTTATACTGGGGGTCCTGCATTTTCACTGTGCTCTTCAAATAATATAACCAGCCCTGAAGTCCTGTAGCAGTGGTGGGCTCCAGCTGGGCAACTCTTGGCAAGAAAATTGGCTCCTCAAAAGTTATTTTACAAATCTGTAAAATAAGGGTAATTATTCCTATCTTTTAGATTTTACTATTTTTGAGATAATTCACGTAAAGGGTTTATCCCAGCACAGGACCGCTTATAAAGTTCAATACTACCAGGTGCTAACTATTAATAATGTTATTTAAAATTCCGACTCACTCCGTTATGTTTCCTCTGCACGCACATTAATACTTCAGAACCTCCATTTTCACAGGCATCAGCAATTTACATCATGGTTCTGCTTATACGCTTTTTATCTAAATTTTAACTTTCTTACAGTGAGCAGGAAAATATGTCCATGCTTAAGTTATAACGTGAAGGTAGTTAAAAAAAAAAAAAAAAGTGAGGGCTTGCCTGGTAGTCCAGAGGGTAGAGAGTCTGCCTTGCAATGCAAGGGGCAGCGGTTCAATCCCTGGCCCGGGAAGATTTCCGCGTGCCGCACAGCAGCGGTCCGGGTGTCCAATGAGCTGGCGATCTGCCAGGACCGATACCACTGCAGTGGGAGGCCCACACAAGATGAAGAATAAGATGGATGAAAAATAAATAAATACAAAACAATATAAAGAAGCCAAAAGAAAAAAATGAATCTAACAAAAGTGCTTGTTAAAACAGCAATCTTCACAAAAACTAGATTAAAATTCGGGGCAAAATTGGTCGCTCAAGTGATCCCTTCCTAAAGGTTTTCATTGCCAATGAGACAAGAAAAACAAGGCCCTTACGAAGCTGGAGCTATTCTGCAAACTAATGTTAAGAAAACCAGCATTCTCAGAAACTGCTGAAGATGGCACCAGCTTCCAAAACTCCCTTTCAGCCTCGGGGTCCTGCCTGTGTCCATAGAAACGCGGAAATCCGGTGCGGCGCACTCGACGCAGGAAGTTGTTCTTCCTCACTTCCGTTCTCCTCTCAAAACTTTATAGTCTCGCGTCGGCTCGAGCGGATGAAGTTTGGGCCGATAAGGCCGCCGTTGGGGGAGCGTGACGACGCAACCGCGTTCGGGAAGTTACAGTTCACGTGCGGGCCGCCGCGGATCGTGTTCTCAGAGCTGCCATGGCCGAGCCGGGGACTGTGAACCTCAATAATGAGGTGAGCACGGAGGTCTGGAAACGTGTGGGCTGACCTTTGGGGCCCTCAGACTTGGAAAGGCCCGGGAGGAGGCGGGAAGTGCGCTTTACGGCCCAGGTGCATTTTACGGGACTCGGAGGACTGACAGCCGTAACTCCCCAGCTTTCCACCTCCTAGCTTCTGGGGGACGGAGATGCCTGTTGGCCTCACTGACTTCTTATCTGTGGGCCTTCGGAAGATCATTTCATCTCTCTATTCAGTGGCCGTCTGTAAAACGGAGCTCATGGTATCTAAATTTTAACTTTCTTACAGTGAGCAGGAAAATATGTCCATGCTTAAGTTATAACGTGAAGGTAGTTAAAAAAAAAAAAAAAAGGGAGGGCTTGCCTGGTAGTCCAGAGGGTAGAGAGCCTGCCTTGCACTGCAAGGGGCAGCGGTTCAATCCCTGGCCCGGAAGATTTCCGTGCCGCACAGCAGCGGTCCGGGTGTCCAATGAGCTGGCGATCTGCCAGGACCGATACCACTGCAGTGGGAGGCCCACACAAGATGAAGAATAAGATGGATGAAAAATAAATAAATACAAAACAATATAAAGAAGCCAAAAGAAAAAAATGAATCTAACAAAAGTGCTTGTTAAAACAGCAATCTTCACAAAAACTAGATTAAAATTCGGGGCAAAATTGGTCGCTCAAGTGATCCCTTCCTAAAGGTTTTCATTGCCAATGAGACAAGAAAAACAAGGCCCTTACGAAGCTGGAGCTATTCTGCAAACTAATGTTAAGAAAACCAGCATTCTCAGAAACTGCTGAAGATGGCACCAGCTTCCAAAACTCCCTTTCAGCCTCGGGGTCCTGCCTGTGTCCATAGAAACGCGGAAATCCGGTGCGGCGCACTCGACGCAGGAAGTTGTTCTTCCTCACTTCCGTTCTCCTCTCAAAACTTTATAGTCTCGCGTCGGCTCGAGCGGATGAAGTTTGGGCCGATAAGGCCGCCGTTGGGGGAGCGTGACGACGCAACCGCGTTCGGGAAGTTACAGTTCACGTGCGGGCCGCCGCGGATCGTGTTCTCAGAGCTGCCATGGCCGAGCCGGGGACTGTGAACCTCAATAATGAGGTGAGCACGGAGGTCTGGAAACGTGTGGGCTGACCTTTGGGGCCCTCAGACTTGGAAAGGCCCGGGAGGAGGCGGGAAGTGCGCTTTACGGCCCAGGTGCATTTTACGGGACTCGGAGGACTGACAGCCGTAACTCCCCAGCTTTCCACCTCCTAGCTTCTGGGGGACGGAGATGCCTGTTGGCCTCACTGACTTCTTATCTGTGGGCCTTCGGAAGATCATTTCATCTCTCTATTCAGTGGCCGTCTGTAAAACGGAGCTCATGGTAACACTTAAAGGGCGAGATCGAGAGCTGTAGCTTGTCCTAAGAACTTGCTCGTCTTGAATGAGACTGGATCATTCCTGAGCATGTATGCTCCCTCAGTACCTCGTTTCTTCTTTCAGCTACGGTTCCATTTTTCTGCTTCCATTTACAGAAAACTTTTAGTATTTGCTGTCTCGTAGTTTTTATCTCTCCTCTCTTGATTCCGGTCTCATCCGACGTCTGTCCTCATCACCTCCACCATTAAAGCTAAATGTCTCCAGCTTACCGTTTCTGTCATTCTTCGCTTTCTTGTTTCTGCTTCTATTTAAGGAGGTCGTAAGTCATCAAAGACTTGTGAAGTAGGCTGGAGAAGCGGGCTACTGCAGAGGAAAGTCTTCGTCTTTGTTCAGTGGTGATACATGTCTGCCCTGAGCAAGTCGCTTTTCATTATACACAGGTTCGTTTAGGCAGGAAGGGTAATTAGCATCCACCAATGATACTGAATCATGCTCACAGAAGAAAGATACTTAGTACAGAAAAGTTTCCAAAGAAGGCAAAATGAAATGAGTGATATTTGTTCTTGATCTTTAAGGATTTTACACAGGGTAGTATTTAGTGATTCAGTGAAGGGAAAAGAAGGCGTTCTAGCCAGAGGGGCAAGTATAGGCGAAGAAAGAATGTTATTGGTGTTAAAAGGGAATAAAAGGGAATATAAATGTGGAAATGGTTGAGAATTATATTTTTATATAAAACAAATTAAATTATCTGAAAGAATGGAAAATAAAAACAGAATGGGAGTGGGAAACACCTTGGATTATATAGGAGTAAATGACTCTACTGAAGAGAACTTGTGAGATGAAGTATGAAATAAAGCTGAAGTGTATTAATGCTTTACTGCCAGGTTAGTCTGGGTTTCACTTGACAGTAGAGACCTTTGGGGCCCTCAGACTTGGAAAGGCCCGGGAGGAGGCGGGAAGTGCGCTTTACGGCCCAGGTGCATTTTACGGGACTCGGAGGACTGACAGCCGTAACTCCCCAGCTTTCCACCTCCTAGCTTCTGGGGGACGGAGATGCCTGTTGGCCTCACTGACTTCTTATCTGTGGGCCTTCGGAAGATCATTTCATCTCTCTATTCAGTGGCCGTCTGTAAAACGGAGCTCATGGTAACACTTAAAGGGCGAGATCGAGAGCTGTAGCTTGTCCTAAGAACTTGCTCGTCTTGAATGAGACTGGATCATTCCTGAGCATGTATGCTCCCTCAGTACCTCGTTTCTTCTTTCAGCTACGGTTCCATTTTTCTGCTTCCATTTACAGAAAACTTTTAGTATTTGCTGTCTCGTAGTTTTTATCTCTCCTCTCTTGATTCCGGTCTCATCCGACGTCTGTCCTCATCACCTCCACCATTAAAGCTAAATGTCTCCAGCTTACCGTTTCTGTCATTCTTCGCTTTCTTGTTTCTGCTTCTATTTAAGGAGGTCGTAAGTCATCAAAGACTTGTGAAGTAGGCTGGAGAAGCGGGCTACTGCAGAGGAAAGTCTTCGTCTTTGTTCAGTGGTGATACATGTCTGCCCTGAGCAAGTCGCTTTTCATTATACACAGGTTCGTTTAGGCAGGAAGGGTAATTAGCATCCACCAATGATACTGAATCATGCTCACAGAAGAAAGATACTTAGTACAGAAAAGTTTCCAAAGAAGGCAAAATGAAATGAGTGATATTTGTTCTTGATCTTTAAGGATTTTACACAGGGTAGTATTTAGTGATTCAGTGAAGGGAAAAGAAGGCGTTCTAGCCAGAGGGGCAAGTATAGGCGAAGAAAGAATGTTATTGGTGTTAAAAGGGAATAAAAGGGAATATAAATGTGGAAATGGTTGAGAATTATATTTTTATATAAAACAAATTAAATTATCTGAAAGAATGGAAAATAAAAACAGAATGGGAGTGGGAAACACCTTGGATTATATAGGAGTAAATGACTCTACTGAAGAGAACTTGTGAGATGAAGTATGAAATAAAGCTGAAGTGTATTAATGCTTTACTGCCAGGTTAGTCTGGGTTTCACTTGACAGTAGAGAACTGGATATATGGAAGAGGAGACCTCTTAAAGGTGTTTGGTTTATATTAATAACCGTACGTTAAACTCATGCTAATTACAAAAAGTATTTGGTGGTCTTTTTTCCCATTAGATTACCGATGAGGTATAAAAACCCTTAATCAGAGTGATAGCCTTAGAAATTCAGCTGGAAGTACTAGTGAGTTTCCCTTTTGATTTTGAAATTACTCTGAAAAGAATAATGAGTCATTTACCACGGTGTTCACTTAAAGTTCTTATTCCACTTAGCTAGTTTCCCGGCCTCCTCAAAACAGTTCAAATTTGACCTTTAGGAAGTCAATTCACGTTTGTCTAGGCTAGATGTCTGTTCTTTATGCAACCAAGACTCTTCCTATTCTGAAAACATTTGTTTACCTGTTTTCTGTCTTTTAGTGTATGGATCTGTTACCTGCACTATATGTGGTCTATGCATGTTTGCTGGATGATGGAATGAGCTAATCAAATTAGGAAGTTTCTGCATCCCATACTGAAGTAAATCCTGTTTGTTCTAGTATGAAAGTAGAGGGAAAAAAGTGGAGATGATGAAAGAAGAGTGTTATAATTTAAAATTAATGGAAAAAACACTACAAGAGGAAAAGCATATTTGCTTACATAAAAATTGAAAAACCCAGGCAGAAAAAGGGGCAACCAGTTAGAAGAAAAATACAGCAGCTATGACAAATAAATGATTAATGTCATTGCTATAAAATAGCTTAATGGAAATTAAGAGAAATCATCTCATAGGAAAATGGTAAAAGAAATAACAGGAAACATATATAAAAAAGAATTCAAATTCACTGTTTTCTTTTGTATCTTTCCATTACAGTTTTTCCCTTTTTAAAAAATTTATTTTATTTTTAATTAGAGGGGAATTGCTTTTCAATGTTGTGTTGATTTCTGCCATACAGCAACACAAATATACACATATATATACACATATATACAAATATGTAAATGTATATACATACACACATATATCCCCTCCCTCCTGAGTTTCTTTCTCACCTGCCATCCCACCCCTCTAGGTTTTCCATCATCACCTCTATCCTAATCCCATTTATGTCTCCCCAGCAGAACTACACCCAACTACTTTGACCCATCTTCTAATCTCATCTCTGTATTACAGCTGGAATGCTCTCTTAAAAACAGATATAATCATGTGTTTCCATGCTTAAAACTGATTTGGTGGCTTTCTGTTGCTATTGGTCAAGACCAGTCTAAAGAGGGCCAACTGTTACACCACTCTCCTACCCCACTCAGGCACTGTACCTCAGCTGCAGTGACTTTCCTCCCTACATCTCATAGCCTCTACAATCTATTGCACATGCTGCTCCTTTTACCCACTGCTCCTTTTCCTCTTGGTATATTCCATATGTCTGCATTGTCACTTTCTCAGGGAAATGGTTCTTGACCTTGATTTCCTCCTTTTGTAAGCTTTTGTAGCCCTATTTACTTTTAAGCATGTGAAAGAATTGCTTAATATGTGGGGCATATTCCTTGTGCCCTCAACCTGACTAAATTTTTGCTCACCATCATATCCTCAGTGCCTGTCTGTTGACTGAGTAACTTGAGGCATCATTGTTGTTGTTCTTTTTTTTTTTTTTCCCTGATCAAACCCTGACTAAATTTATTGCTACATCATATCCTTTGTAAAGAAGAGTGTTATAATTTAAAATTAATGGAAAAAACACTACAAGAGGAAAAGCATATTTGCTTACATAAAATTGAAAAACCCAGGCAGAAAAAGGGGCAACCAGTTAGAAGAAAAATACAGCAGCTATGACAAATAAATGATTAATGTCATTGCTATAAAATAGCTTAATGGAAATTAAGAGAAATCATCTCATAGGAAAATGGTAAAAGAAATAACAGGAAACATATATAAAAAAGAATTCAAATTCACTGTTTTCTTTTGTATCTTTCCATTACAGTTTTTCCCTTTTTAAAAAATTTATTTTATTTTTAATTAGAGGGGAATTGCTTTTCAATGTTGTGTTGATTTCTGCCATACAGCAACACAAATATACACATATATATACACATATATACAAATATGTAAATGTATATACATACACACATATATCCCCTCCCTCCTGAGTTTCTTTCTCACCTGCCATCCCACCCCTCTAGGTTTTCCATCATCACCTCTATCCTAATCCCATTTATGTCTCCCCAGCAGAACTACACCCAACTACTTTGACCCATCTTCTAATCTCATCTCTGTATTACAGCTGGAATGCTCTCTTAAAAACAGATATAATCATGTGTTTCCATGCTTAAAACTGATTTGGTGGCTTTCTGTTGCTATTGGTCAAGACCAGTCTAAAGAGGGCCAACTGTTACACCACTCTCCTACCCCACTCAGGCACTGTACCTCAGCTGCAGTGACTTTCCTCCCTACATCTCATAGCCTCTACAATCTATTGCACATGCTGCTCCTTTTACCCACTGCTCCTTTTCCTCTTGGTATATTCCATATGTCTGCATTGTCACTTTCTCAGGGAAATGGTTCTTGACCTTGATTTCCTCCTTTTGTAAGCTTTTGTAGCCCTATTTACTTTTAAGCATGTGAAAGAATTGCTTAATATGTGGGGCATATTCCTTGTGCCCTCAACCTGACTAAATTTTTGCTCACCATCATATCCTCAGTGCCTGTCTGTTGACTGAGTAACTTGAGGCATCATTGTTGTTGTTCTTTTTTTTTTTTTTTATCCCTGATAGCTTAAATTAACTCTCCTTAACTGAAATTTAGGAAGATTTCAAGAATCCTGTAACTACCTGAAATTATGTGCAATTTGTTGTGCTTATGCCTGTCTCTGGGTGGAATGAAAGTATTTCATAGGTTTTGTTGTATTCACAAAATTTGTAAATTTCTGGTATATCTTTAGAATATTGGTACTCGTTGTTCAGTCGGTAAGTTGTGTTTGACTCTCTGTGATCTCATGGACTGCAGCATGCCAGGCTTACCTGTCCTTCACCATCTCCCAGAGCTTGCTCAAACTCATGTGCATTGAGTTGGTGATGCCATCCAACCATCTCGTCCTCCGTCATCCTCTTCTGCCTTCGATCTTTCCCAATGTAAGGATCTTTCCCAGTGAATCAGCTCTTCACATCAGGTAGCTAAAATATTGGAGATTCAGCTTCAGCATCAGTCCTTCCAATGAATATTCAGGGTTGATTTCCTTTAGGATTGACTGGTTTGATATCCTTGCAGTCCAATGGACTCTCAACCCTACAGTTCAAAAACAGCAGTTCTTCAACACTTAGCCTTCTTTATGATCCAGCTCTCAGACCCATACATGAGTACTGAGAAAACCCTAGATTTGACTATTTGAACTTTTGTCAACAAAGTGATGTCTCTGCTTTTTAATACGCTATCTAGATTTGTCATAGCTTTTCTTCCAAGGAGAAGCGTCTTTTAACTTCATGGGTGCAGTCACCGTCTGCATTTTTTGGAGCCCAAGAAAATAGTCTGTCACTCCTTTCATTGTTTGCCCGTCTATTTTCCATGGTGGAACCAGATGCCTTGATCTTAGTTTTTTGAATTGGTACTCATATCTGTGATTAATTTAATTAGAATCCTTTTTCCGTAATTTTTAATTATAGACTTTTCTTTTAAAAAATGTGGCCAGCTAATTTACAGTGTATTTAATTTCCCAGAATGTCTTTTGTGAAAATAAAAGCCTGACTGCAGACATGACTATTATATTATGCTAACTTTCAATGCATTCAGCCTTAATTCTGTTTTGTTTTGTTTTTCAATCATTTCCAAGGCTACTGGCCAACAGTTATGGAGCACTTCTTGACTTTAGGTTCTTGAAATACATATGCTCCTCTGAAATAATGTATAATTCTACCTTTACGTTTTTTAAAAACAAAGAATCACATTTACTGAATCGTATGATAATTTATTGCATATTTTATCTTTCCAGTACTTATGTGGACCTTGAAGGGAGAATATTTAACTGATTTGTTATAGTAGCTTCCCTAATCTTTAACATAGTTTCTTTTTTTTCTTTTTTTTAAAGATTTATTTTATTTATTATTTATTTTGGGGCGGGGTTCGGGTTGGGGAGGGAGGGGAGCTTGGTCTTTCGTTTCTCTCTGTTCATCCGTCTCTGTTCTTTGGCTCCTATGGGCCTCTCATCGCGGTGGCGTCTGTCGTTGCAGAGCGCCGGCTCTGGGCCCATGCGCTCCAGAGCTCTGGCTCTGTAATTGGACACATCAGTCCAGCCGCTCCGCAGCACGTGGGATCTTCCCAGGCCAGGGCTCGAACCGGCGCCCCTTGCACTGCAAGGCGGTGTCCTTACCCACTGGACCACCAGGGGAAGCCCAACATAGTTTCTTGTGTATGAGTAATAATAAGTACTGTATACTTGCTGGGCAGATATAAGTATGGATAGCTCAACTTACATAACCTACTGTTCAAATGAGGGGGAGAAATCTGCTAAATGTAAAATTTTTTCCCCCTTTCCATTAGAACCAGAGAAGGGATGTACAATTGAAAGCAGCAGTGCTGAAGCATTTTAATAAGGAAAGAATTTGCAAATCTAGAGCTGAGTTTCCACCAATTATCTGTTTCTTTCACTTCACTCAGTTGTGTCCGACTCTTTGAGACACCATGGTCTGCGGCGCACCAGGCTTCCCTGTCCTTCAGCATACCCGGAGCCCTCTCAAACTCATGTCCATTGACTCATTGATGCCATCCAACCATCTTGTCCCCTGTCGTCCCCTTCTCTTTTTGCCTTCTGTTTTTTTGCCAACATCAGGCTCTTTTTCCAATGAGTCGTCTCTTCTCATCAGGTGGCCAAAGTATTGGAGCTTCAGCTTCAGCTTTAGCGTCAGTCCTTCCAAGGAATATTCACGGTTGATTTTTTTTAGGATTGGCAGGTTTGATCTCCTGGCAATCCAAGGGACTCTATAGTCTTTTCCAACATCACAGTTCAAAGGCATCGAATTCTTCAGAGCTCAGCCTTCTTTATAGTCCAGCTCTCACATCCATATGTGACTACTGGGAGAACCATAGCTTTGACTGCACAACTGTCATCAGCAAAGTGATGTCTCTGCTTTTGAATACGCTATCTAGATTTGTCATAGTTTTTCTTTCAAGGAGCAAGTGTCTTTTAATTTCCTGACTTCAGTCACCATCCACAGTGATTTTGGAGCCCAAGAAAATAAAGTCTGTCACTCCTTCCGTTGTTTGCCCATCTATTTGCTATAAAGTGATGGGACCAGATGCCATGATCTTTGTTTTTTGAACATTGAATTTTAGGCCAGCTTTTTCACTCTCCTCTTTCACCTTCATCAAGAGACTCTTTGGTTCCTCTTCACTTTCTACTATAAGGGTAGTGTCATCCTCATACCTTAGGTTATAGATATTTCTCCCAGCAGTCTTAATTCCAGCTTGTGCTTCACCCAGACCAGCATTTCCCATGATGTACTCTGGATATAAATTAAATAAGTGGGGTAACATTATACAGCCTTGACGTCTTCCTTTCCCAATGTGGAACCAGCCCGTTGTTTCATGTCTGGTTCTGTTGCTTCTTGTCCTGCATACAGGTTTTACAGGAGGCAGATAAGATGGTCTGGTATTCTCTTCTTTTTCAGATTTTTCCAGTTTGTTGTGATCCACACAGTTTGTTTCTTTAAGCAGCAGTGATATATAAAAATGAGAATTAAGAGGTGAAACATTCTGATCTGGAAAAGTTCTTAAATTCCACAGGAGGGCCAAGGGCTTCTGTGTGAAACTGACATTATTTTATTCTTAATAGCAAATTATCAAAGAATCCATTAGAAAATTGCTTTCCGTGTCCTGTAAAATAGTAGAAACTGCAATACGAGAGAACAAAATGATTTGTCTCTACTTATAGTCAAGAACTGTTGCTTTTTGTTATTGTTGTTTCATGCAGTGAAAAGTTTATTAAAGTAAGAGAGGATAGGGAAGAACTGTTTTTGTATATGTTTTTGGAGTTGCAGAGCTCCAGTTATCTAATTAAATATGTAAAGCTTTTTAAATAACTTCTTTACTGAAATACTAGAGTCCATTCATAGAACAGTTTTCTGTTTGATGGTTTAACAATTCTAGGGAATATTGCTAGGTGGCAGCATATGCTCAGTAATGATTAAGTTGTAGAAAGTCACCAAGCACTCTGGAATTTTTAAACTGTTGCTCATCAGAAATAAAAGGTGTAATTCATTAATAAGTTATCGTCCAGTAGCTCAGATTAGAAGTCCTCTATATGAAGCTATAGTTAATATTGATAACTATGAAATAGATCAAATATATGGAAAATATCCTTATAATATCTGTAAAATCTACCCTCTGTAGTTAGCAGATGTCAATATTTTACCATATTGTAATGCTTAATTCCACCGACCTTCTTTTCCACCTCAGAAGTAATCACTGCTCATTCTGTGTGTTTTCTTGTATGTATTCTATAATTTTTGCAACATATACCCATATTCATTTCCAGTGTATAGTATTACACTTTACATGTGTGCTGTCATACTGTATAAATCATTCTAAAAGTTACTTTTTAACTTAACAGTATTTTCAGAATTTATCCATAATACATACAGATCTCTTGTGTTGATCTAAAATATTACATTACTTATGCTTTGTTTATATACAGTATTTTATCTCTTATGCAACATTTTATAAAAAATGCCACATTGAGTAGTCTTGTACATAGCCTTTTGCTGTAACTGGAAATATGTCTTATGGACAGATTTCTAAAAGTAGGATTTTTGTTAGATTTACCAGTTTCCTCCAGAAGGAGTATACCAGTTTGCATTCTAACCAGCAATGTATGAAAGTGCCAAAGTCTCACAAACCAAATGTGGGGTTTTTTTTGTATTTGCCAGTCTGACAGGTAGGAAACAGAAGTTTTAATGTATCTTAAGAAACAGAGATATACTCTGATTTTTCTTAGTACTGTAAGCTTCTCTAGAGTTCTTTTAAAAAATTGTTTTCTAAACTCAGCTAGTAAAGAATCTGCTTGCAGTGCAGTTTGAGTCCTGGGTCAGGAAGATCCCCTGGAGAAGGCATAGGCTACCCACGCCAGAATTCTCGGGCTTCCCTGGTGGCTCAAATGGTAAAAAATTGGCCTTCAATGCAGGAGACCTGGGTTTGATTCCTGGGTTGTGAAGTTCCCCTGGAGAAGAGTAGGCTACCCACTCCATTATTCTTGGCTCATCCATGGGATGGCAGAATAGAACATAGCTCATCCATGGGATGGCAAAGAGTTGAACATGACTGAGCAACTTGATGAATGATGAATAGCCATGGATTTTTGTTATAAGTTAATTCATATGTGTAGCAAAGTTAGTACATTACCAGAAGAGATTGGTTAATTGACTGGCTAGGAGATGGCCAACTACGGGTCATTTCAAAGTAACATTTACATATACCTGGGTTTTAGTTGCATAATTCAGTGTTGGACGGTGATAACATCTATCCCCATAATTGAGTTATTCCAATACAGATTGGAGTTCCCATGTCTCTGAGCTGGAGAACCTTTCTTAGGAATCTTGATTCAGACACTGGCAGCTTCTGTTTTTGTGGTTCTCTTTCTTGTGTTTATGTTGACTCTTGCCCATATGTTCATGTGGTCTTTTTCCAGCAGCTATTGTTTTCATTTATTGATTTTTTTTTTTTAAAAAAAAGTATTTTACAGAATTTATCCATAATACATACAGATCTCTTGTGTTGATCTAAAATATTACATTACTTATGCTTTGTTTATATACAGTATTTTATCTCTTATGCAACATTTTATAAAAAATGCCACATTGAGTAGTCTTGTACATAGCCTTTTGCTGTAACTGGAAATATGTCTTATGGACAGATTTCTAAAAGTAGGATTTTTGTTAGATTTACCAGTTTCCTCCAGAAGGAGTATACCAGTTTGCATTCTAACCAGCAATGTATGAAAGTGCCAAAGTCTCACAAACCAAATGTGGGGTTTTTTTTGTATTTGCCAGTCTGACAGGTAGGAAACAGAAGTTTTAATGTATCTTAAGAAACAGAGATATACTCTGATTTTTCTTAGTACTGTAAGCTTCTCTAGAGTTCTTTTAAAAAATTGTTTTCTAAACTCAGCTAGTAAAGAATCTGCTTGCAGTGCAGTTTGAGTCCTGGGTCAGGAAGATCCCCTGGAGAAGGCATAGGCTACCCACGCCAGAATTCTCGGGTTTCCCCTGGTGGCTCAAATGGTAAAAATTGGCCTTCAATGCAGGAGACCTGGGTTTGATTCCTGGGTTGTGAAGTTCCCCTGGAGAAGAGTAGGCTACCCACTCCATTATTCTTGGCTCATCCATGGGATGGCAGAATAGAACATAGCTCATCCATGGGATGGCAAAGAGTTGAACATGACTGAGCAACTTGATGAATGATGAATAGCCATGGATTTTTGTTATAAGTTAATTCATATGTGTAGCAAAGTTAGTACATTACCAGAAGAGATTGGTTAATTGACTGGCTAGGAGATGGCCAACTACGGGTCATTTCAAAGTAACATTTACATATACCTGGGTTTTAGTTGCATAATTCAGTGTTGGACGGTGATAACATCTATCCCCATAATTGAGTTATTCCAATACAGATTGGAGTTCCCATGTCTCTGAGCTGGAGAACCTTTCTTAGGAATCTTGATTCAGACACTGGCAGCTTCTGCTTTTTGTGGTTCTCTTTCTTGTGTTTATGTTGACTCTTGCCCATATGTTCATGTGGTCTTTTTCCAAGCAAGCATATTAGCTTTTCATTTTATTATGATAATTTTTGTACTAAGAGTTGATCCAGGTTATGGTACTGTGTTCAGATTTCACCAGGTTAACTGAGAGCATCTCCGTGCCCAGATTCTAGGTGGTACCTCGCTTACAGTGCATGTATTTTGTGTGGGTATGGGTATGCATGTGTTAATTCTTCTTATTGTGCTCTTATAGATTATTAAGTGCATTCTTTTGGATCTTGGAAGCACTCATCGTAGGCTTATCTGTCTTGGCAATAATGAGTTACAGAGTTTTGTCCTTCAGTTTTTGATTTCACACTCTTCCACTTTGTCATTTTGTCTTTTCTCTGTCAGCACATTTTGTTATTATTCCTGTTTTCTCCTTGCTCACTTTACTTCTCTTTTTTCCCTCCCTCAAATATTATGCTCTTTTCACATTTGTAATAATTACAGTTTGGTTTGCTTTTGGTTAAAGAATTCACCAAAGCATGTTGCTCTTAAGCAGTACATTGGCCTTCTGACAGTACTGAGTGTTTTAGGACTATTTGTTGATGTCTGGGATATCTGTCAGCCAGCTTCATAATTCCTGGGTGACAAATGAATTGGCAACCTTTTAAATTCTAGCTAAAGGGCTACTGGTAGTTGTTTGTCAGTTTTGGAAAAATAAATCTACATGCTTGGAGAAGGCTAAGTGTTTGAGACAAGCCATGTGAGGAAAATAAAAGTAATAATTCCGTTTTTAGATGAAGTGAGTATATGTATTTTTAGTATACTAAACAAATATTGAAAAACTTAAATAGCTAGAAAAGCATTTTTGGCAATATTGAGCAAAACCCTATGCAGGTGTGCTGGGTTCTCTTTCAAAGTAACATTTACATATACCTGGGTTTTAGTTGCATAATTCAGTGTTGGACGGTGATAACATCTATCCCCATAATTGAGTTATTCCAATACAGATTGGAGTTCCCATGTCTCTGAGCTGGAGAACCTTTCTTAGGAATCTTGATTCAGACACTGGCAGCTTCTGCTTTTTGTGGTTCTCTTTCTTGTGTTTATGTTGACTCTTGCCCATATGTTCATGTGGTCTTTTTCCAAGCAAGCATATTAGCTTTTCATTTTATTATGATAATTTTTGTACTAAGAGTTGATCCAGGTTATGGTACTGTGTTCAGATTTCACCAGGTTAACTGAGAGCATCTCCGTGCCCAGATTCTAGGTGGTACCTCGCTTACAGTGCATGTATTTTGTGTGGGTATGGGTATGCATGTGTTAATTCTTCTTATTGTGCTCTTATAGATTATTAAGTGCATTCTTTTGGATCTTGGAAGCACTCATCGTAGGCTTATCTGTCTTGGCAATAATGAGTTACAGAGTTTTGTCCTTCAGTTTTTGATTTCACACTCTTCCACTTTGTCATTTTGTCTTTTCTCTGTCAGCACATTTTGTTATTATTCCTGTTTTCTCCTTGCTCACTTTACTTCTCTTTTTTCCCTCCCTCAAATATTATGCTCTTTTCACATTTGTAATAATTACAGTTTGGTTTGCTTTTGGTTAAAGAATTCACCAAAGCATGTTGCTCTTAAGCAGTACATTGGCCTTCTGACAGTACTGAGTGTTTTAGGACTATTTGTTGATGTCTGGGATATCTGTCAGCCAGCTTCATAATTCCTGGGTGACAAATGAATTGGCAACCTTTTAAATTCTAGCTAAAGGGCTACTGGTAGTTGTTTGTCAGTTTTGGAAAAATAAATCTACATGCTTGGAGAAGGCTAAGTGTTTGAGACAAGCCATGTGAGGAAAATAAAAGTAATAATTCCGTTTTTAGATGAAGTGAGTATATGTATTTTTTTAGTATACTAAACAAATATTGAAAAACTTAAATAGCTAGAAAAGCATTTTTTGGCATTGGCATGAAACTAAGTACATGAAGCATTCCCTTTGCTTTTCAGAATTCCCTTATGCAGTAATGACAAACATAGTGATTCTTAAATTATAGTTTTAAAATTGGAGTCTAGCTTTCCCATGATTGGAATGTAACTGAGTACCATATCTACCCTCTGCAATTTATTAGTTAAGTTTGGTTAACAGCAGTTAGCAAATGGTATATAATCTTCTCAGATACCTACAGGGCATAACAGTTAGAAACATTCATTTATATAGTTTAATGCATAATTTATCACTTGATATTTATTTTATGAATGACTCTACTTTTCAAAAATGGATCATAATCCACTATTATGCTGCTTATGAGATGTAGCAATTCATTTTTCCACTCAAACCTGATTTATTTATTTATAATTTTTAAAAATTTTTTTTGTTTTTTACAGAGTTTTGTTGTTTACTGCCACACATCAACCTGAATCCATAGATATACATACGTCCCTGCTTCCCAAACCTTCCTCCTATCTCCTTCCTCATCCTATCCCTCTTAAATCTGATTTAAATAGCTTTTTGTTTATGCGACTGATTTATTTTTTTCTAAATAGATCTAACTTTGAAACAGATTCCAAAGAGGTTAATGTATCTTGCGGAAATCTGATTTCTCTACATTCTGTTAAAATATTACTCTTTAGAAACAGTGAATGGTCAAGTGAGTTTTCCTCCCTTTCTGTTCATTTACTTAACAAATACTTATTGAAAACTTATTGTATGCTATCTACTATGCTGAATGTTAAGATACAGTGTTGAATAAAAGTAGATATTTGACTTTCATGGAAGTTATAACCGAGTGGAAGAAAGATACATTAAGTATTATCAGATTAAAAGTAAAACACTAAACTTAAACTAAGGATCATGATAATCCTAGAAGCACTTTTTGACCCTCTGAGGGAGGCTAGGGGACACTTTACTGAGAAATGACAGTGGGCCAAAATCACATAATACATTAACAAGCTAAGATGGGAAGAAAGAATACTCTTAACAGAGAAGACAGTAGATGTAAATATTTGGTGATAGTTGTAAACGTGGTGAGGATGGACTAAAAGATGGCCCGTGTGACCATCCTAAGAGTAATTGGAAACCACTGAAGAGAGTTAAGGTGTTACATCAGATCTAAGTCTTAAAAAGTATATTCTGATTGTGTTGTGGATAACTGGTTGGAGAAGGACAAGAATGGATTTTGAGAAACCAGATGCCAGTAACTCTGCCAAGTGACCCAAGAAAGTCAAATAGAAGAAAAATGGTACGATTTGAGAGATAATTACAAGATAAAATTATTAGGAGATGGTAATAGATTCATTGTGAGGAATTTAGAAAAGAAAGCTAAGTTTATAATTGAAAAAATTGTGATATTCCCTTTAGTATGAATCACCAAAAAAGGGATCTAGTTAAAATGAAGAACATGGATTCAGGTGTGAGTTGGAGATGATTTTAAGCATACTTGAAATGTCAAGTAGGCAGTTACACATTTAGGTCTGGAGCTCAAGTGGAGATCTCAGCTGATAGTGGAAAAAACAATTTTTTAAATAATTTATTTATTTTCATCCATCTTTATTCTTTGGCCTGTGTGGGCCTCCCATCGCAGTGGCCCCTCTCCTTGCAGGGCACCAGGTCTGGGCACATGCGCTCCAGAGCGCTGGCTCATAATTGGACACACCTGTCAAGCTGCTCTGCGGCACATGGGATCTTCCCGGGCCAGGGATCTAACCAGTGCCCCTTGTACTGCTGGACTCTCTACCCACTGGACCACCAGGGAAGCCCGGTGGAAAATTTTTGAGTCATCTTTTTTAGGTGACAAATTAAAAATGTATATACACACAAGATTACTTAGGGCTGAAAAATATATCTTGAAACAAAGAGCTGGTCTGATCAGTTCAGGACTGATTAGAGATGGATGTACCTTCACAGAAGACAAAGATAAGGTGGCTAGAGAGGAAGAAGGAAAACCAAGAGAAGTGTCCGTTATAGAAACCAAAATAGAGTATTTCAAGAAGGAGGAAGTATTCATCAGTATCAAGTGCTGCTGAGATTTCAATCAAAATGAAAAATCCCTATTGGCTACAGCAACTTTTAGAAGTCATTGGTGTCTTTGTGACAGTTTTTAGTAGACTGATAGAAATTAAACTGGAATTCCATGGCATGCATTTATACAGTGGTAAGTTTGAATATCTCTAAAACCTTAATTCTGGGGCAGTTGAAGAGAGAGTGTGCTCCCAGTAAACTTTGTTGTCAGGGTGTTTTGGTTTTGTTCTTCAGTGAAAAATATTAAAGCATGATCAAAAATCAGTAGACATGGTGGGAATGAAGTGAGGGATAACTTGGAAAGTTGGAATTGACATAGATACACTACTGTGTATAAAATAGCTAGTGGGAAACTGCTGCGTAACACAGGGAGTTCAGCTGAGTGCTCTGTGGTGACCTAGATTGGTGGAATGGGGGGAAGAAGTGGGAAGGAGATCCAAAAGGGAGGGGATACATATATTCACATATGCTTTGATGTATGTCAGAAACTTACATAACGTGTTAAAGCAACTGTACACCAATTTAAATAAAAAGTATCAGTGAGAAACATAAACATCTGTTTAGGAGATGAACAATACTAGAGTAAATGCACGGTTTGCAGTAAGAGTTCTAGGAACGCAGAAAAGGATAGGATCCAAAATACAGTTAAAATATTAACTAAACTTAGAAAAGCTTAGTAATATTTCTTATATTGTAACTTTATTAGTACTTCCCAGGTGGCTCAGTGGTAAAGAATTCTCCTGCCAATGCAGAAGCCACAGGAGACATGGGTTTGATTCCTGAGTTGGAAAGATACTCTGGAGGAGAAGGTGGCAACCCACTCCAGTATTATTGCCTGGAAAATCTCATGGACAGAGCAGCCTGGCGAGCTACAGTCCACAGTGTTGCAAACAGTTGGACATGACTGGGCATGCACATTACTTTATTAATAGAAGGGGATGGGAGATGCAAGTAAATTTACATTCATGGTAGTAGAAAGAGGATGGTTCCCATCTGATGTGTTTTTTTCCTCTAAGAAATTGAAAAAAAGAAGAAGATAAAGATTAGATTTTTTAGGAAAGCAGTCACAGATTTAAAATAGTCATTGTGAAGTGAATTGACCTATATATGTGTATGTGTGTATATATAAATATATATATGTATGATAGGATTGATGAAAAGTGTAAGGACCCATTTGAGATTAGTTATGATGAATATGTAGTAGGTAGAATGTCTCAAATATTTCCTGGATCTTGAGGTCTGTGATAAAGAACTCAGAAGGTTGTTTTTATCCAGGACTCACTAACCAGAGGGATGAGTATAAGATATCAGCAAGTGTTGATTGTGCACCTGAACTAGAAAAGAGAGGGAAAATTGAAAAAGACTAATCCTTTGAGGAAATGTATGCTGCTGCATAGTCACGTAAGTCGTATCCGACTCTGTGTGACCCCATGGACTGTAGCCCATCAGGATCCTCTGTCCATGAGGATTCTCCAGGCAAGAATAGTAGAGTGGGTTTCCATGCCCTCCTCCAGGGGAATCCTCCCAAATCAGGGATGGAACCTGAGTGTCCTGTATTATAGGCAGATTCCTCACCACTGAGCCATCAGGGAAGCCATATATATATAAACCCTATATATATATATATATATAGGGTTATGACGGACTGTAGCTCACCAAGCTTCTCTGTCCATGGAATTTTCCAGGCAGAAATACTGGTGTGGGTTACCATTTCCTTCTCCAGAGGGAAAGTATAGGGTCAGTGAACTGGTGGTTCCGGTGAAGTTGAAGACCATTGTGGTCAGTGGGCTTGAACACGCAAGCTGAAAGAAGTTATGGTCTCAGTGTGTAGTATTTGAATTGGTGGTTTTAGAAATGGAATAATTATGAGCAGTGTCAGGGAGGACAGTTTGACTATGGAAGCAGTGGCTGTGATGGAATAGATTAAGCCATTAGAAAGGAGGAAGTCAAGAAGCAAGGCTATAATATGGGGTGGATTATTCAAGTGGACATCTTCATCACTTAGAATGATGTCAAAAGTTAGGGTGGAGAGACTGGGTTGGTTACCAATATTGCCAATGAATAAAGGGGGTGAATGACATTAATGAAGAGTTAAAAAGTAACAGCTAAATACAAGAGCCTTGTAAAAATAGAATGATGTTGATATTGGTATTTTGACAAGAAGAATTTGAGGATTGTATGTGCCATACACTTTTGCAAGGCACAGAAAACATTATGCAAATACTGCAAGGCCCCTACCCTTCAGAAGATTATAGAAAAAGACAACCTCATGAGCAGTTAGTGACAGTACAGTGGTAGGTGCTACCTACAGGTATAGTGGGGACTCCAGGGATATATAGAATAGTTCTCTTTCTGAAGAAGTCATTGAAGATTATGCAGCAATTATATCTGAACTGAATTTCATGTAGTTCTTAAAGTAGAGAAGGGGATAAAGGACATTACAGGAGGAATTATAAATGTGTGCCTCTTGACAATAATAGATATAACATGAACTCAAAATGATAGTATTCTGTTACACTAAGTAGTATTATAACATGTAGATCTTCATCTTTAGAATGCGTCTATCTCTTGGCCAACAAGGTTTTTTTTTTTTTGGTTCTTAGAGCTCAGCATTGTTTTCTAATGGGATAGTTTAAAGTGTGTATGTGTATATCTATCTGTGTGTGCATGTGTGCCTGCCTTTGTGTTTTTCAGGTTACGCATGAAATAATTTGTGAAATATAAATGAAAGAGGCGTACTACAAATAAGTAAAATAAAATCACTTTCATACATTTGCTTTTGTTAATACAAATGTTCATTCAATAAATTAAATTCCTACAGTTGATGGGTGAAGCTATGTTTTAAACCACAAGGATTCAAAGATAAATATGATGCTTTCTAATGTCAGTGAGTTCACAGTTTACTATGTGCCAAACGTAACAAGCTATAAATGTATTTTAATTTACTAGACACTGAGAATGCTGTATTTTTTTTTTAAATCATGTTTCTCATAACACCTCAGACGCTTGTTTAGAATGTTAATTTATTTCTTATTCATTTGCTGTTTATGGAAGAAGTTTGATTTCATCAAACTACATAGTCAAACGAAACTTAGCCAAAGTGGCAGCCTTATTCTGTATTATTAATATTCAAAGTAGGGTCTATTTCTTCTTGAATTAAGAACCTCTCTAATTTTGGCTTTATTCCTTGAAGGTGGTGAAGATGAGAAAAGAAGTGAAGAGAATCCGAGTTTTGGTTATCCGAAAACTTGTCAGGAATGCTGGTAGATTGAAGTCAAAAAAGTTAGTCATCATTTCAAGTTAAAATCCTATGACTAATAAAGTGTCAAAAGTTGTTTTTGTTCAGTATTTACAAAATTTGAGGGTGGGACCTAGAGGAATAATTAAATATCTTACTCATACAGCACTTTCTTTTGTACGTCAATCGGATCTGACTGAGAGAAAATGTACTGTGTCAGCATGTCCTTCCCTACTTTGGACCATATTCACTTAAGATAGAGGATAATTTCTGTTATTTTCAAAGCTCTTCTTTTGGCTTTTTCAAACTGCAAATTCTTCAAAGTTATTTATTTTATGTTATTAGAAGTCAATTTTTTAAAAGATGTTAGTATAGTTTAGCAAATAAAGTTGTACTCTGAATCACCTATAAAGATTTTATATCACCTTATTCCTGGAAAATTGCTTTTTTTAAAAATTAATTCACTAAGTAGTATTATAACATGTAGATCTTCATCTTTAGAATGCGTCTATCTCTTGGCCAACAAGGTTTTTTTTTTTTTGGTTCTTAGAGCTCAGCATTGTTTTCTAATGGGATAGTTTAAAGTGTGTATGTGTATATCTATCTGTGTGTGCATGTGTGCCTGCCTTTGTGTTTTCAGGTTACGCATGAAATAATTTGTGAAATATAAATGAAAGAGGCGTACTACAAATAAGTAAAATAAAATCACTTTCATACATTTGCTTTTGTTAATACAAATGTTCATTCAATAAATTAAATTCCTACAGTTGATGGGTGAAGCTATGTTTTAAACCACAAGGATTCAAAGATAAATATGATGCTTTCTAATGTCAGTGAGTTCACAGTTTACTATGTGCCAAACGTAACAAGCTATAAATGTATTTTAATTTACTAGACACTGAGAATGCTGTATTTTTTTTTTAAATCATGTTTCTCATAACACCTCAGACGCTTGTTTAGAATGTTAATTTATTTCTTATTCATTTGCTGTTTATGGAAGAAGTTTGATTTCATCAAACTACATAGTCAAACGAAACTTAGCCAAAGTGGCAGCCTTATTCTGTATTATTAATATTCAAAGTAGGGTCTATTTCTTCTTGAATTAAGAACCTCTCTAATTTTGGCTTTATTCCTTGAAGGTGGTGAAGATGAGAAAAGAAGTGAAGAGAATCCGAGTTTTGGTTATCCGAAAACTTGTCAGGAATGCTGGTAGATTGAAGTCAAAAAAGTTAGTCATCATTTCAAGTTAAAATCCTATGACTAATAAAGTGTCAAAAGTTGTTTTTGTTCAGTATTTACAAAATTTGAGGGTGGGACCTAGAGGAATAATTAAATATCTTACTCATACAGCACTTTCTTTTGTACGTCAATCGGATCTGACTGAGAGAAAATGTACTGTGTCAGCATGTCCTTCCCTACTTTGGACCATATTCACTTAAGATAGAGGATAATTTCTGTTATTTTCAAAGCTCTTCTTTTGGCTTTTTCAAACTGCAAATTCTTCAAAGTTATTTATTTTATGTTATTAGAAGTCAATTTTTTAAAAGATGTTAGTATAGTTTAGCAAATAAAGTTGTACTCTGAATCACCTATAAAGATTTTATATCACCTTATTCCTGGAATTGCTGATTAATTTGAAATCATTACCGCCTTTTGGAAATATTTACCAAAACATCGTGTTCTGTTTAATTTTTTTTAATAGTGTTTTATATTTTTTGCTATCACTGGTATGAGAGAAAATGTATATTATTTATACTTATTGTGCTTTAAGGATGAATACTTAACAAAGTCTTCAAATGTGTTTTGTTTCTGATTAATTTCTTGTGTGTAAGAAAGCATAAGATAACTCTCCTCTCTGACATTATCATTTATTTAATTTCTTTATGTATTTAATTATGCTTAATTTCAGAGAACAAATTTTCATTTAATTATATCCAAGCGTATAGTATAGATGAAATATAATGTACTGTTAATTGACTGGAAAGTATTATTTGGCTTTCCCATTAAGAAAGTAGAAGACAAACTGTCCATCAGTGATAATAGTCATTAATGTAATGCCAGAAACTTGGATTTGTCAATGGAGTTGGGTATGTGTTGGGTAGGGGAGAGGGCAGTGCAGGATGACAGAATGTTTGTTATTTAGAGATTTATTAAACTTTTCCAAAAGAAATGAAGAGACTTTTCATTACTATACTAGTCTAAAATAAATGCTTTTTCTAGCTACATGTTATAATTGCGTTTTGCAGGGTATCCAAACTTGTCAGGAATGCTGGTAGATTGAAGTCCATCATTTCAAGTAAAACTAATAAAGTGTCAAAAGTTGTTTTTGTTCAGTATTTACAAAATTTGAGGGTGGGACCTAGAGGAATAATTAAATATCTTACTCATACAGCACTTTCTTTTGTACGTCAATCGGATCTGACTGAGAGAAAATGTACTGTGTCAGCATGTCCTTCCCTACTTTGGACCATATTCACTTAAGATAGAGGATAATTTCTGTTATTTTCAAAGCTCTTCTTTTGGCTTTTTCAAACTGCAAATTCTTCAAAGTTATTTATTTTATGTTATTAGAAGTCAATTTTTTAAAAGATGTTAGTATAGTTTAGCAAATAAAGTTGTACTCTGAATCACCTATAAAGATTTTATATCACCTTATTCCTGGAATTGCTGATTAATTTGAAATCATTACCGCCTTTTGGAAATATTTACCAAAACATCGTGTTCTGTTTAATTTTTTTTAATAGTGTTTTATATTTTTTGCTATCACTGGTATGAGAGAAAATGTATATTATTTATACTTATTGTGCTTTAAGGATGAATACTTAACAAAGTCTTCAAATGTGTTTTGTTTCTGATTAATTTCTTGTGTGTAAGAAAGCATAAGATAACTCTCCTCTCTGACATTATCATTTATTTAATTTCTTTATGTATTTAATTATGCTTAATTTCAGAGAACAAATTTTCATTTAATTATATCCAAGCGTATAGTATAGATGAAATATAATGTACTGTTAATTGACTGGAAAGTATTATTTGGCTTTCCCATTAAGAAAGTAGAAGACAAACTGTCCATCAGTGATAATAGTCATTAATGTAATGCCAGAAACTTGGATTTGTCAATGGAGTTGGGTATGTGTTGGGTAGGGGAGAGGGCAGTGCAGGATGACAGAATGTTTGTTATTTAGAGATTTATTAAACTTTTCCAAAAGAAATGAAGAGACTTTTCATTACTATACTAGTCTAAAATAAATGCTTTTTCTAGCTACATGTTATAATTGCGTTTTGCAGGGGTACCGAAGATGCACTGTTAAAAAACCAAAGGCGAGTACAGCGATTGCTCGAAGAAATTCATGCCATGAAGGTAATAACTTGTGTGGATATATATATATATGTATGTTTCCTTGTCTCCTGTCAGCTGCATTTTGTGTATGTGTATTTGTTACTTACTGAATACAGCTGTGAGTTGACTAAAACTTATTTGACTAAAACTTATTTGTGTGGGTCTGTTTGGTGAAGATTGTAGCACATTTAGAAAATTATAGTAAATGTGTTTGCGTTATTCTGTGTCTTTTACTGAAGATATTAAAGTACTAGATTATCTTGAGTCACGACTGTGTCATACTAAACTCATCTCTGTTTAATAATTAATGTTTCATCCCTAAGATTTTTATTTTTGCTCTAAGTTTAGACATGAAGTCTAAGTTAATATCAAATCTGAGTTAAGTTCCTGCTATTTGGTAATGAGAATGGTGATATTGGTGGCTGACATCATGCTTTGCCTATTGCCAACTCAATAAATTTTTGTGTGGTGGCGTCAGCATTTTATTCATCTCTGTAGTAACTTGAAATAAAATTAGTATTGGGCCACAGTGATCCGTGATTTTCATTTCTTTGAACCAGACTCTTCACTAGCATAATTTTTAGGTCTTCTCGCTGTTCTTGGTGGAAACTTTCATTTGCCAAATTACATACTATTAAATGTCTGGGAGACTGTTTTATTGCAGAACTTAAAAACAACATTTGGTACCAGCAATTACCTTAATTGTAGGGTCGTTTTGCATGTATGTTTGACTATTGCATTTTGGTAGAACTTCTAAGTTTTGAGATAGATAAAAGAGCAAGTCTCTAACAAAATTGTAATTGAGTTAGCTTATCAAAGCTTCTCACTCTCTTCCTTTTGAAGAGGTGATAAAGTTTTCCTATAAGTATTTGTCAATGGAGTTGGGTATGTGTTGGGTAGGAGAGGGCAGTGCAGGATGACAGAATGTTTGTTATTTAGAGATTTATTAAACTTTTCCAAAAGAAATGAAGAGACTTTTCATTACTATACTAGTCTAAAATAAATGCTTTTTCTAGCTACATGTTATAATTGCGTTTTGCAGGGGTACCGAAGATGCACTGTTAAAAAACCAAAGGCGAGTACAGCGATTGCTCGAAGAAATTCATGCCATGAAGGTAATAACTTGTGTGGATATATATATATATGTATGTTTCCTTGTCTCCTGTCAGCTGCATTTTGTGTATGTGTATTTGTTACTTACTGAATACAGCTGTGAGTTGACTAAAACTTATTTGACTAAAACTTATTTGTGTGGGTCTGTTTGGTGAAGATTGTAGCACATTTAGAAAATTATAGTAAATGTGTTTGCGTTATTCTGTGTCTTTTACTGAAGATATTAAAGTACTAGATTATCTTGAGTCACGACTGTGTCATACTAAACTCATCTCTGTTTAATAATTAATGTTTCATCCCTAAGATTTTTATTTTTGCTCTAAGTTTAGACATGAAGTCTAAGTTAATATCAAATCTGAGTTAAGTTCCTGCTATTTGGTAATGAGAATGGTGATATTGGTGGCTGACATCATGCTTTGCCTATTGCCAACTCAATAAATTTTTGTGTGGTGGCGTCAGCATTTTATTCATCTCTGTAGTAACTTGAAATAAAATTAGTATTGGGCCACAGTGATCCGCATTTTCATTTCTTTGAACCAGACTCTTCACTAGCATAATTTTTAGGTCTTCTCGCTGTTCTTGGTGGAAACTTTCATTTGCCAAATTACATACTATTAAATGTCTGGGAGACTGTTTTATTGCAGAACTTAAAAACAACATTTGGTACCAGCAATTACCTTAATTGTAGGGTCGTTTTGCATGTATGTTTGACTATTGCATTTTGGTAGAACTTCTAAGTTTTGAGATAGATAAAAGAGCAAGTCTCTAACAAAATTGTAATTGAGTTAGCTTATCAAAGCTTCTCACTCTCTTCCTTTTGAAGAGGTGATAAAGTATCCTATAAGACAAGGTTATCATAGTTAATATGAATAGAAACAGATGTAGGACATGATTCTTTGGTGTAAGGTATGGTTTTTGTGTGTTTTTAAAATTTATATTGTTGTCACAGGACCATAAAATTTATGGAATCCATTTGATATGTCATAAGTTTTAATGCTTTTATTGTCCAGTCATTCATTCAGAATACTCTGCATTTGACTCTTATTATTTGTATCACTTTGTATTACACATAATTTAGATTTTTTTCTTTTTCATAAAATGTCTATGAGAAATAAAATCTTTAGAGATTTTTGTTTTTGAGAATAACACTAAGGTAAGAAGTTATAATTTATGCCATTGTCTTTCACTTTCTCTTAACCAAGCTCCTTACTAAATTACATTGCTTACCTAAATTTTTCCCTGTAATTTCTTCTGAATAGTCATTTCTGTAGTCCTAAATTATTCAGAGGTGTTGAGCTACTATATAATTGCTGATCTTTACCATGGAAAGGATGGATTATATACAATAAGCCTCTACATTATATCAGGAGTTCAGGAACAAAAGGTATTTATTAATCTTCCAAATACTTCCCTTCCATAACCCTAATAATGAATTTAATTTAGTTATTAGAAAGTTGTCCTGTTTTACCTATATTAAGATCAAATTGTTCTCTATAATTCTTAAACCTCCTCAGCAGTAGAAAATCAGACTCAGTGATAAATTTCATAGGTTTGCATTTTATGGTTATAGGTTTTGTTTATTTTCTTTGTTTTCTCTTGTGTCTGTAAAAAACCACTATGGAATTGTTGCCTCGTAGAAAGCTACAATTCACTGCCTGATATAGTCCTTGAATTTGTAAAATTAATAGTATATATATTCCTTGAGTCAATGTTAGTGGTTAGGGTGATTTAGTTTGGATATTCTGCCTTCTACTCCTTCACAATGCTATTAAGAAACTGGATTAAATCTAAGTATAAAAACCAGAAAAAGAGTAAGTCTATATGCTTGCTTTTCTTACATGTCAAAGTTTACAGAATTGGTCTTCTTTTCTAAAAGAAGCAAATACGTAAAGCATTTTTTTAATTGAAAGATTATTTGTAATTTCTTAAGGGAATGTTTATCATGTACTTGGGAGTATCAAAGAAAGAAATAGTCACAAAACAGAAAGCTCACAGTCTCAATTAAATTTGGAGAAAAACCTCTTCTTACTCATTTTTCCAGATGAATTTTTTTCCTTGGCTCATATACCACTACATTTTTTCTTGTCTATGACATACTGTCCTATACTTGCTTTCTATGATAATAGGGTATTTTGTTGCAAGAGGACTTCCTTATGAAGAAAACCTGAGATATTTTTAGAAATGGGAGTTTGTTTTCTCTGGCCAACGAAAAGAATCGCCTGATCTTTTATGATCTGTAAAATGATAGAGCCCAGTTTTATTGCCCGTAATGTATAAATACAAAAGAAATCTTTACTGCCTTTTTTTCTGATTAGTCATTTCTGTAGTCCTAAATTATTCAGAGGTGTTGAGCTACTATATAATTGCTGATCTTTACCATGGAAAGGATGGATTATATACAATAAGCCTCTACATTATATCAGGAGTTCAGGAACAAAAGGTATTTATTAATCTTCCAAATACTTCCCTTCCATAACCCTAATAATGAATTTAATTTAGTTATTAGAAAGTTGTCCTGTTTTACCTATATTAAGATCAAATTGTTCTCTATAATTCTTAAACCTCCTCAGCAGTAGAAAATCAGACTCAGTGATAAATTTCATAGGTTTGCATTTTATGGTTATAGGTTTTGTTTATTTTCTTTGTTTTCTCTTGTGTCTGTAAAAAACCACTATGGAATTGTTGCCTCGTAAAAGCTACAATTCACTGCCTGATATAGTCCTTGAATTTGTAAAATTAATAGTATATATATTCCTTGAGTCAATGTTAGTGGTTAGGGTGATTTAGTTTGGATATTCTGCCTTCTACTCCTTCACAATGCTATTAAGAAACTGGATTAAATCTAAGTATAAAAACCAGAAAAAGAGTAAGTCTATATGCTTGCTTTTCTTACATGTCAAAGTTTACAGAATTGGTCTTCTTTTCTAAAAGAAGCAAATACGTAAAGCATTTTTTTAATTGAAAGATTATTTGTAATTTCTTAAGGGAATGTTTATCATGTACTTGGGAGTATCAAAGAAAGAAATAGTCACAAAACAGAAAGCTCACAGTCTCAATTAAATTTGGAGAAAAACCTCTTCTTACTCATTTTTCCAGATGAATTTTTTTCCTTGGCTCATATACCACTACATTTTTTCTTGTCTATGACATACTGTCCTATACTTGCTTTCTATGATAATAGGGTATTTTGTTGCAAGAGGACTTCCTTATGAAGAAAACCTGAGATATTTTTAGAAATGGGAGTTTGTTTTCTCTGGCCAACGAAAAGAATCGCCTGATCTTTTATGATCTGTAAAATGATAGAGCCCAGTTTTATTGCCCGTAATGTATAAATACAAAAGAAACCTTTACTGCCTTTTTTTTTCTGATTTTACAAGTTTTGTTGTTTATAGATATGTATAATTCCATATTAGTCATATGTATATCCCATTCCCCACATCTCACCACTCTAGGTGCCTTTTCTAATAGTATTCACAGTTTTAATTTTGATACTAGTATTATACTCTGGCTTCTGAAAGTTTCTTTGGATGTTAATGTTGACTTTGACAGATCTCCAAGTTATTTAGCTAGAGAAGGAGATGGTAAAATTAAAGCATAGGGTGAAACTGATAAAAACATATAAGAAATCTTTTTCTCAACAATAAAGTTTAAATGACTAGCTTTTATTATTTACTATGTGCTGGCCACTGTATTTTATCTCTTATATTCACTGTCTCATGAGGTAGATGATATTATCTCTATCTTACAGAATAGGAAACTGAAGCTTTGAGA
The DNA here is from genome assembly GCA_022376925.1 of Tragulus kanchil. Lineage (NCBI taxonomy): Eukaryota > Metazoa > Chordata > Mammalia > Artiodactyla > Tragulidae > Tragulus > Tragulus kanchil. The sequence continues at coordinate 61,285,068 of JAIOJX010000029.1, read as the reverse complement.
AGTTCAGCAGCTAGTTCACAGTCACATAGTTGGTGGTGATCTAATTGTAACTGTCTATACGGTTGACTGATAACCATTTCTCTGTACTGCTGCATTAAAATGAGAACTTCTGAGATAAATTTAGACTCTATCTCCTAAAGATTGCATTAGGTCATTTAAGCATGAAACCTGTTCTCCAGGGGAAAAAAGGCCCAAAGTTGTGTAACAAGTTTTCAGATTCTTTCATTCCTCACGGGTAAATGTACCCAGTTACCTCTTCTTTTTTCCCCCACTTTCTTCTCTCTGAGGCCATTAATTTTAGTTATGCTAAATATTCATATACAATGATAATTTATGTATCCTGTGAGATCTTGCTCTGCCTGCTACCCTTTACTTCTCTTTTTAATCTTTCACCTTTTAAATTTGGAGAAAACCTCTTCTTACTCATTTTTCCAGATGAATTTTTTTCCTTGGCTCATATACCACTACATTTTTTCTTGTCTATGACATACTGTCCTATACTTGCTTTCTATGATAATAGGGTATTTTGTTGCAAGAGGACTTCCTTATGAAGAAAACCTGAGATATTTTTAGAAATGGGAGTTTGTTTTCTCTGGCCAACGAAAAGAATCGCCTGATCTTTTATGATCTGTAAAATGATAGAGCCCAGTTTTATTGCCCGTAATGTATAAATACAAAAGAAATCTTTACTGCCTTTTTTTTTTCTGATTTTACAAGTTTTGTTGTTTATAGATATGTATAATTCCATATTAGTCATATGTATATCCCATTCCCCCCATCCCACCCCTCTAGGTGCCTTTTCTAATAGTATTCACAGTTTTAATTTTGATACTAGTATTATACTCTGGCTTCTGAAAGTTTCTTTGGATGTTAATGTTGACTTTGACAGATCTCCAAGTTATTTAGCTAGAGAAGGAGATGGTAAAATTAAAGCATAGGGTGAAACTGATAAAAACATATAAGAAATCTTTTTCTCAACAATAAAGTTTAAATGACTAGCTTTTATTATTTACTATGTGCTGGCCACTGTATTTTATCTCTTATATTCACTGTCTCATGAGGTAGATGATATTATCTCTATCTTACAGAATAGGAAACTGAAGCTTTGAGAAGTTCAGCAGCTAGTTCACAGTCACATAGTTGGTGGTGATCTAATTGTAACTGTCTATACGGTTGACTGATAACCATTTCTCTGTACTGCTGCATTAAAATGAGAACTTCTGAGATAAATTTAGACTCTATCTCCTAAAGATTGCATTAGGTCATTTAAGCATGAAACCTGTTCTCCAGGGGAAAAAAGGCCCAAAGTTGTGTAACAAGTTTTCAGATTCTTTCATTCCTCACGGGTAAATGTACCCAGTTACCTCTTCTTTTTTCCCCCACTTTCTTCTCTCTGAGGCCATTAATTTTAGTTATGCTAAATATTCATATACAATGATAATTTATGTATCCTGTGAGATCTTGCTCTGCCTGCTACCCTTTACTTCTCTCTTTTTAAATTCTTTCACCTTTTGTTCCATTCTTTTTCAATTTTTGCATGTTTCACTGACTATTACTAAAAGCATCCTCTGAGCTTTATCAGCAGTTAGAATTGCTTTGGCTCATGCTCCACCATGGCCTTTTTCTAAGTGATTGTCTTTAGTGGATGACAGGTAGGGAAATGATGTAGGTTATGCTCTTTAGAAGCGGTTTATATATATAATCAAGAAAAGTAATACATTATCAACAAGATGCAATTGCTACAGTTGACCCTGGAACATCGTGGGGTTTGGGACACTGACCCTCTGTGCAGTAAGTTGTGCATAACTTAGAGTGGGCCCTCAGTATCTGCGGTTCTGCATCTGCAGATTCAACCAACCTTTAATTTTGTAGTACTATATATAATATTTCCTCCTGAAAAAAATCTTTGTGTAAGTGGACCCTGCAGTTCAAAGCCATGTTGTTCAAGGATTGACTATATATGGTATTGTTTGAAATTCACAGCTGTGAAGTGGTTAGTTTTAATTTAAAGGGCATATTTAAAAGTGTTCTAGGTTTCACATACCCCTTTGCATATTTGTTATGTATATTCATATATTAAAATTTTATGGTATTTCAGGTTATATATGGCTTTTAAAAATTTACTGAGATATTTCTCAGTGATTTCACATACTATGGTTTTGTTAGTTTTTTCTTTTCTTTGTGAATGCTTAAAGAGGAATTTGCCATAGAGTAAAAGATGCTTTATGTGTCCTGAAAGTATACTATGTTAATTATTTATGTCAAGTCAACATTTAAGTCACTTATTCTTCTAAAGTAATAGTATTAATACTATTGTCATTCTTTTTTTTATAGTTTAATCTTTTATTTGTAAGCCAATTCAAAGAATCTTATCATGAAATCAGACTGTAAAGTAGTTACTAATGGTTTCATTTCTCTGTACTGCTGCATTAATGAGAACTTCTGAGATAAATTTAGACTCTATCTCCTAAAGATTGCATTAGGTCATTTAAGCATGAAACCTGTTCTCCAGGGGAAAAAAGGCCCAAAGTTGTGTAACAAGTTTTCAGATTCTTTCATTCCTCACGGGTAAATGTACCCAGTTACCTCTTCTTTTTTCCCCCACTTTCTTCTCTCTGAGGCCATTAATTTTAGTTATGCTAAATATTCATATACAATGATAATTTATGTATCCTGTGAGATCTTGCTCTGCCTGCTACCCTTTACTTCTCTCTTTTTAAATTCTTTCACCTTTTGTTCCATTCTTTTTCAATTTTTGCATGTTTCACTGACTATTACTAAAAGCATCCTCTGAGCTTTATCAGCAGTTAGAATTGCTTTGGCTCATGCTCCACCATGGCCTTTTTCTAAGTGATTGTCTTTAGTGGATGACAGGTAGGGAAATGATGTAGGTTATGCTCTTTAGAAGCGGTTTATATATATAATCAAGAAAAGTAATACATTATCAACAAGATGCAATTGCTACAGTTGACCCTGGAACATCGTGGGGTTTGGGACACTGACCCTCTGTGCAGTAAGTTGTGCATAACTTAGAGTGGGCCCTCAGTATCTGCGGTTCTGCATCTGCAGATTCAACCAACCTTTAATTTTGTAGTACTATATATAATATTTCCTCCTGAAAAAAATCTTTGTGTAAGTGGACCCTGCAGTTCAAAGCCATGTTGTTCAAGGATTGACTATATATGGTATTGTTTGAAATTCACAGCTGTGAAGTGGTTAGTTTTAATTTAAAGGGCATATTTAAAAGTGTTCTAGGTTTCACATACCCCTTTGCATATTTGTTATGTATATTCATATATTAAAATTTTATGGTATTTCAGGTTATATATGGCTTTTAAAAATTTACTGAGATATTTCTCAGTGATTTCACATACTATGGTTTTGTTAGTTTTTTCTTTTCTTTGTGAATGCTTAAAGAGGAATTTGCCATAGAGTAAAAGATGCTTTATGTGTCCTGAAAGTATACTATGTTAATTATTTATGTCAAGTCAACATTTAAGTCACTTATTCTTCTAAAGTAATAGTATTAATACTATTGTCATTCTAAGATTGTAATTATTTTTGATAGTTTAATCTTTTATTTGTAAGCCAATTCAAAGAATCTTATCATGAAATCAGACTCGTATATCAAAGTACCCAGCTTTACTAATGGTTTCAAAGATGCAATCAGAAAGCATAGATGAACATAGGCAAGATTTCTCACTCTCTGTGATTCCAAGGGTCCTTCCTTTGTGCATCAGACATGTACTTCTAGCCTATGGTAGACGAGATGTTTAGATGAGGAAGTTTAGTTATTACCTAATAGCAGAGAGCATTTAGATTTTGAAACTTACTGGTACTGTACCCCTAGTTATGTGGCTTGCGTGATTTTCTCCAAGGTCCCATGCCTCATGAATTCATAGATTCTAGGTTAGTTTTCTGTAAGCCTCCTTAACACGGGGACACTCTCCTAAAAAAAATTATTAACATATTTACCAAGAGAGCCAGTTACTAGCCTATTAACAAGTAGATTAAACCTCATCACCTACTTTTCCCTTTTCTTCCTTAAGGAGAGTGAATTGATCACAAGACAGCTGTTCTAATTCTTCTCACTCTGATTTGTAATAACATGCCTTTTGGCATTGTTTTCCTTTGTAGTTCTCTCTAACATTCTAGAAAATATTTCAAACCTAAAGATAATGTTACAGTGTAACAATAATAATATGTTGTACTGCATACATTTTTATCTCTTTACTGGCAATGGTGAGTTCCAGTCACTTGGTTTAGATGTCGTCTGCCAGAATTCCTTTTTTTGTTTGCATTTGTTAACTATTTTGATACCTTAGGGACTTTGAATATCCTGTGGTGTTTTCACCCAGTGACTGATGTTCTGTGGCTGAATCAGTTAACAGTTTTTTGTTTTATTATTTCTGTTTCTCTACTTTTTTTTTTTTTTAATTTCTCTGATAAGATTTTAATCCATTGAGAGGAATTGTTTTTTTGTTTTTTGTTTTTTGTAAGCGTCATAGAGAATAGTGATCATAGTCTTTTTTGCTTATGGAGAAAAAAAGATGTTTATTTTTCTTGGTTCTGCATCTGCTGAGTAATTTAGGGGTTTTTTGTTTTGTTTTATTTTTGGCTGTGCTGTGCAACATGTAAGATCTGTATTCTCATCAGGGATCGAACCCGTACCCCCTGCAGTGAAAGTATGGAATCCTAACCACTGGATTACCAGGGAAGTCCCATATACTGGGTATTTTTGAATTGTTAATAATTCAAGACATTGTTAACTCTAAACATTATGAAGATTAAGCAGAGATTCTGGGTTTGGTTATTCTTCTCCAGTGCGTGGTGGCTTTATCAGTTAGCTTTTGGAATAGACTTTCATTTCAAACAGTATTTCTTGGACAGCATCTCTAGCTTCAGTTCAGATCGTTTGCATTTTAGTGTGATATTCTGAATCTCTTCATGGATGAGTTGTTCAAGTTTCAGAATCCCTTGTGTTATTCTTTCCCTTCTGGGTTTCCCCTGCTCTCCTGGTAGGTAATGTACCCAGGCTTCACTGTTCTGCGTGTTCTTGGCCATTGTTGCTGAACCATACAGACTGCAGCTAATCTTAAGTTACACTCTGAAACAATAGTGACTTATCTGTATACTTTCCCGTCTTCACTCCTAGTGTGCTTCACTGTCACTGCATCAGAGCTTGTCTTCTTGGTCTTATTCTCCTTTATCTTCAGGTAGGTTTTTTTGTAGTGCGTCCAGGTTTTATTATTGCCTTATTTTGTTTTATGGAGAAAAGGTTAATCATATTATCTGTTAGTAACACAGTCTGTCATTTCCAGAAATGGAAGTACCTAAAGTTCAAAGTAATTGTAAATAGCTAAAGAAGAGAACTGAGGATTTCCCTGGTGGTCCAGTGGGTAAGGACTCCGCCTTGTAGTACAAGGGGTGCTGGTTCAATCCCTGGTCTGGGAGGATCCCACGTGCCGCGGAGCTACTGGACCAGTGTGTCCAACTACCGAGCCAGAGCTCTGGAGCGAGAGAGGCCACTGCAGTGGGAAGCCCACACAGGTCAAAGAACAAAGATGGATGAAAATAGACAGATGAAAGACCAATAGAAGTGCCCCCCCCCCTCCCCAAAAAAAAGAAGAGAACTGAGCATCCCACAACTCTGTAACTTTAGGTCTTGGAGAAATAGAATAAATAAAGGAGACTAGGAAAGTATAGGTAGTGAATGAAAGAGAAAGAGAATCAAGAGAATATGGTATTTAGGAAATCAAATGAAGAGAATTATTTCAAGAGAACAGAGTAATGAACTAGGTGCTTATATTGATATTGTTCTTATTTTTTTAATTATAAATATTATTTTTTAAAGTGTAAACTCATTCATCAGGTCATAATCATGAATGAATTTCTCAAGTTGTCATTCTTCTGTAGTCTAGAATACCTTGCAGAATTGTGCTGATAGAACCAGAAGGGGTATTATTATTACTCATGTCTTCATAAGCATGCCTTCTGTTTTCTTCCCTTCCTTGTCCTGTTTCTTTCTGCAAGAAGATATTAAAATCTCAAAAGTCTGAAATTCTTTCCATATTGATAGTTTATTCTTTCCCTTCTGGGTTTCCCCTGCTCTCCTGGTAGGTAATGTACCCAGGCTTCACTGTTCTGCGTGTTCTTGGCCATTGTTGCTGAACCATACAGACTGCAGCTAATCTTAAGTTACACTCTGAAACAATAGTGACTTATCTGTATACTTTCCCGTCTTCACTCCTAGTGTGCTTCACTGTCACTGCATCAGAGCTTGTCTTCTTGGTCTTATTCTCCTTTATCTTCAGGTAGGTTTTTTTGTAGTGCGTCCAGGTTTTATTATTGCCTTATTTTGTTTTATGGAGAAAAGGTTAATCATATTATCTGTTAGTAACACAGTCTGTCATTTCCAGAAATGGAAGTACCTAAAGTTCAAAGTAATTGTAAATAGCTAAAGAAGAGAACTGAGGATTTCCCTGGTGGTCCAGTGGGTAAGGACTCCGCCTTGTAGTACAAGGGTGCTGGTTCAATCCCTGGTCTGGGAGGATCCCACGTGCCGCGGAGCTACTGGACCAGTGTGTCCAACTACCGAGCCAGAGCTCTGGAGCGAGAGAGGCCACTGCAGTGGGAAGCCCACACAGGTCAAAGAACAAAGATGGATGAAAATAGACAGATGAAAGACCAATAGAAGGGCCCCCCCCCCAAAAAAAAGAAGAGAACTGAGCATCCCACAACTCTGTAACTTTAGGTCTTGGAGAAATAGAATAAATAAAGGAGACTAGGAAAGTATAGGTAGTGAATGAAAGAGAAAGAGAATCAAGAGAATATGGTATTTAGGAAATCAAATGAAGAGAATTATTTCAAGAGAACAGAGTAATGAACTAGGTGCTTATATTGATATTGTTCTTATTTTTTTAATTATAAATATTATTTTTTAAAGTGTAAACTCATTCATCAGGTCATAATCATGAATGAATTTCTCAAGTTGTCATTCTTCTGTAGTCTAGAATACCTTGCAGAATTGTGCTGATAGAACCAGAAGGGGTATTATTATTACTCATGTCTTCATAAGCATGCCTTCTGTTTTTCTTCCCCTTCCTTGTCCTGTTTCTTTCTGCAAGAAGATATTAAAATCTCAAAAGTCTGAAATTCTTTCCATATTGATAGTTTATTTCTTAGCATCTAAAACCTAGAAGCTGCATACACTAGTCCAAGTATGGAAGAGGCATAGTGTTTCTGTTTGTTGTTTGCATCCCATACTCAAACATACCCACATTCTGGTCTCTTGATAGCTACGAGATCAGCACTATGATCTATAAGTCTCTTTTATAAATCTGCACTTTTTATTTAGATTATTTTTTCTAATGCATTTATAGAAATCAAGTAATAAATAATTTCTTTAAACCTTTGGATAACTTTAACGATCCTCAATAAAAATTGTCAACTTAGAATGGTATGTTTTTGTTTCTTGGTTTTCATGTTAATTATCAGAATCCAAAGAATGGATACGCTCTTCATTTTAGAGCTGGGTTAGTCAGCACTCTAAGATTGTTTGACTCTTAATTCATTTTTTTTTTTAAGAAGAAATTTTATTGCTTCTGAAGGCAGAGCAGGATGCCCTGATTTAATATCCTTGTGTACTCAGCTTGTGACATTTGAAATAATAAACAGCAAGTCACAGTGGTATTTTTAAAAGGCAAGAGACTGTATATACTGCTCTCCTCACACTCACGCAAGAGCGTTTAGAAACATATCATCACATTGGAATTCCAGTTTGCTTTCCCTTCATATGGTTTCTGTAGCTGTAAGCCAGTACATTGAATAGTTCATATTCCTGAAATCCTTAGCAGTGTTGCATTTTTAATATGTAGGAGTCATGGTTTTTATTGTAAGCTGCTTTGATATAAATATATTATATCAAATTTATGGCAGCCTTAAAGTACTTCTGTGTTTTAAATAAGTGCAGTTGTAGCAAATAAAAGTGGTATCCATTCTCTGCATTTTAATCTCCTTGCTTCTATTTGAAAATGAAGAAAAAGGTACAGGTCCTTGTTGGTAAAAGTGGTGAAGTACTATTACCACTTACTGAGTCATTATATACACTTAATTTTAAAATGAAAGACTCGACTTTGGAATTGCTTCAGTCCAGGTAAGCCTTGTTCAAAGGCTACTGAGTGTGTAAACAGGATTTAGGGGTAGGAAAGAAGGAGTATCACATTAACTTTTTTCCAAAAATGTGGTGTTTTTTTTTTTTTTTCTTTTGGTTTTCTTTTTTGTTTTGTTTTGATTTGATTTTTTAAGTTTTGTAATTTTGGAAAATCTGAACTTACAGCCTTGGCAGGACATTCCTACTAACTGTGAAAGCATTCAAAGCCCTTTTCAACTATTATTTTTAAAAATTTGGACAACCAATACTGCTATCCTAATTCTATTATGGAATAATGTGGTGATTGAGAAAAAGGTCAAATATCACAACGTATTTTGTTGAAAACACCCAGTGGGAGACAAAGGGGCCCAGAGAAAAGCAGCAGTAAGGATAGTAAATAACTTTTATTTAATGGGGTTTTCTTTTTTTTCAGCTGGGATATCACCCGAATTTTGGGTTAAATGGTGGCAGACTATTTTTAAACATTTAAACTGCTTAAAATGTTTAAAATATATGTTTTACTTGAACATATATTTTTATGTTGTTAGATTTCTATTGTAGTAGAAACTATATTCTTTATTTTTTCCTATATATTAGGATAATTCATGTTAGTGTTTTGCTTTTCAGTTAGTATTTTGTGATACAAGCAACTGAGTAGTGTTCTATTTTTTCTCCTTGCCTTTGAATAATTTTAATTTTCTGTTTACCTGCCACTAAATTATGTAAACTATGTAGTCTTCCAAGAAACAAAAGTAATCCCATGTAATGGGATTCAAAAAATTAAAAAATTTTTAGCAATTTTCATTGAAAATGTATAGTTCTCTTTTATTCTCCCCTTCTTTAAAAACTAAACTTTTTACAAGGCATACTAATTTTATATTTGAGTGAGGTAGGAAGAAAAATCCTCACTTTTTTAAAATTCTTGGTTTTTGTTGAAACTCAGTATGTTAAAACACAGTAGAACTGATGAGTTTTGGTTGTAGTGAATCAACAACTACAGTTATTCTTCTGTTCATCACAATCTAAGATAGCATCCTAATTTATTAATGGTCATGTATCTTCTTAGACCCATTAAATTTGCAACTAGGAAAGAAGAAAGTACCAAAAATATTAGGAATTTACAGTACAGCTATTATAAATTCCATATAATTTATAAATTCCATATAATTCCAACCAACTCAGGTTGAGTAAATATGCTTTAAATTGGAACCTACTATATATGTAGATTTATAGGTTTCTACTGTCAAGGAACACACAGTGGACTTTTGTGGGCAAAGGCATGTGAGTTTTATAATATATGCCATACTATGTTACAGTCAAAGAGATGTAGGAACCTAGAGAAGGGATCAATTTATTTAATTACATTTAGGGCTTAGGGGAGAATGAGCAGCACTGAGTTGGAACTTGAAGAATAAGTACGATTCTGTTTTGGAAAAGGTAGTGTAGGTAAATATAGCACAAGAACAAAGTATACAGGCCTACAAGAACCTATATGTTATAATAGGGTCTTTTAGCTAGTAATTAGGGAAAAGTTCAATTAAAAAATTTGTTATGATTTATAATTTGATTTGATAATGATATATGATATGATTTCCTTGATAGAGTTTACTTGAATCCCAATTAGATAGCAAGGATAGTGTTTCATGTAACAACTTCACTTCCTAGACTTATGTATTATTTGTAGCACTAGGAAGCTCAATTTCAGATATAAGGATACTGCTCATAAATAACTTAATAATTTTAGTTATTATTTTGCTTTTCAGTTTTTTTTCAAGCAACTGAGTAGTGTTCTATTTTTTCTCCTTGCCTTTGAATAATTTTAATTTTCTGTTTACCTGCCACTAAATTATGTAAACTATGTAGTCTTCCAAGAAACAAAAGTAATCCCATGTAATGGGATTCAAAAAATTAAAAAATTTTTAGCAATTTTCATTGAAAATGTATAGTTCTTTTTTATTCTCCCTTCTTTAAAAACTAAACTTTTACAAGGCATACTAATTTTATATTTGAGTGAGGTAGGAAGAAAAATCCTCACTTTTTTAAAATTCTTGGTTTTTGTTGAAACTCAGTATGTTAAAACACAGTAGAACTGATGAGTTTTGGTTGTAGTGAATCAACAACTACAGTTATTCTTCTGTTCATCACAATCTAAGATAGCATCCTAATTTATTAATGGTCATGTATCTTCTTAGACCCATTAAATTTGCAACTAGGAAAGAAGAAAGTACCAAAAATATTAGGAATTTACAGTACAGCTATTATAAATTCCATATAATTTATAAATTCCATATAATTCCAACCAACTCAGGTTGAGTAAATATGCTTTAAATTGGAACCTACTATATATGTAGATTTATAGGTTTCTACTGTCAAGGAACACACAGTGGACTTTTGTGGGCAAAGGCATGTGAGTTTTATAATATATGCCATACTATGTTACAGTCAAAGAGATGTAGGAACCTAGAGAAGGGATCAATTTATTTAATTACATTTAGGGCTTAGGGGAGAATGAGCAGCACTGAGTTGGAACTTGAAGAATAAGTACGATTCTGTTTTGGAAAAGGTAGTGTAGGTAAATATAGCACAAGAACAAAGTATACAGGCCTACAAGAACCTATATGTTATAATAGGGTCTTTTAGCTAGTAATTAGGGAAAAGTTCAATTAAAAAATTTGTTATGATTTATAATTTGATTTGATAATGATATATGATATGATTTCCTTGATAGAGTTTACTTGAATCCCAATTAGATAGCAAGGATAGTGTTTCATGTAACAACTTCACTTCCTAGACTTATGTATTATTTGTAGCACTAGGAAGCTCAATTTCAGATATAAGGATACTGCTCATAAATAACTTAATAATTTTAGTTATTAATTATTGAGCACCTAGTCTGTGTCATGGTCTTTGCTACAGCCTTCCTTTATTATCTCTAATCTTCTTAATAACTCATAATGATTCCTGTTTAACCCCATTTTACTGAAGTGGAAACTGGGGATTTAAGCATTAATTGCTTTGCCCGAGGTTATTCAGTCCAGAGCTATCTGAATCAGTAACCTATGTTCTTAACACTCTACTAACCTAACTTCTCTTAAATACACAATGAAGTACACAATTTTATCAAGAATAGTAAGTATGATAAATGTGCTTGTGCTTTTGCATTTCTTCTTTTAGTGATCACTGTTAATTGAAATAGGGCTTCCCAGGTGGCACTTGTGGTAAAGAGTCTGCCAGTGCAGGAGACATAAGAGACTGGGTTCCATCCCTGGATCCAGAAGATGCCCTGGAGCAGGAAAAAGCAACCCACTCTGTATTCTTGCCTAGAGAACTGCATGGACTGAGAAGCCTGATGGTCATAGTTGCAGAGAGTCAGACATGACTGAAGTGATTTATTTATTAATTGAAAAGTAAAAATAATGGTGAAATACGGTATCATCATTGCTTCTTTGGGTTGAAAAATAGTATTTATTTTTAATATGATATAATTAGAATAGTTGGTCCTTCCCAAAGATACAGAGTATCTTGTTATCCATGATGGATTTTGTGTAATTTTAACAGTTAGAAATACCATCTGGGAGCTAAATGCCAAAATTTTTTTGGGGGCAGCACTGAGTTGGAACTTGAAGAATAAGTACGATTCTGTTTTGGAAAAGGTAGTGTAGGTAAATATAGCACAAGAACAAAGTATACAGGCCTACAAGAACCTATATGTTATAATAGGGTCTTTTAGCTAGTAATTAGGAAAAGTTCAATTAAAAATTTGTTATGATTTATAATTTGATTTGATAATGATATATGATATGATTTCCTTGATAGAGTTTACTTGAATCCCAATTAGATAGCAAGGATAGTGTTTCATGTAACAACTTCACTTCCTAGACTTATGTATTATTTGTAGCACTAGGAAGCTCAATTTCAGATATAAGGATACTGCTCATAAATAACTTAATAATTTTAGTTATTAATTATTGAGCACCTAGTCTGTGTCATGGTCTTTGCTACAGCCTTCCTTTATTATCTCTAATCTTCTTAATAACTCATAATGATTCCTGTTTAACCCCATTTTACTGAAGTGGAAACTGGGGATTTAAGCATTAATTGCTTTGCCCGAGGTTATTCAGTCCAGAGCTATCTGAATCAGTAACCTATGTTCTTAACACTCTACTAACCTAACTTCTCTTAAATACACAATGAAGTACACAATTTTATCAAGAATAGTAAGTATGATAAATGTGCTTGTGCTTTTGCATTTCTTCTTTTAGTGATCACTGTTAATTGAAATAGGGCTTCCCAGGTGGCACTTGTGGTAAAGAGTCTGCCAGTGCAGGAGACATAAGAGACTGGGTTCCATCCCTGGATCCAGAAGATGCCCTGGAGCAGGAAAAAGCAACCCACTCTGTATTCTTGCCTAGAGAACTGCATGGACTGAGAAGCCTGATGGTCATAGTTGCAGAGAGTCAGACATGACTGAAGTGATTTATTTATTAATTGAAAAGTAAAAATAATGGTGAAATACGGTATCATCATTGCTTCTTTGGGTTGAAAAATAGTATTTATTTTTAATATGATATAATTAGAATAGTTGGTCCTTCCCAAAGATACAGAGTATCTTGTTATCCATGATGGATTTTGTGTAATTTTAACAGTTAGAAATACCATCTGGGAGCTAAATGCCAAAATAATCAATTCTTTTAGGATTATGTACTGGTAGCAATATATAATCAAAAAAAGTTTTGTTCCTTAAGCTCAATTTGGCACTATATTTTAAAAACATACTTGAATGTAACATTCTGGAATTATTTGATACAGGTTCCTTAAACTGTTAACACTTAGAAATATAATTAAGAAATAATTATGTGTGTTATTATCATATATGCCCTTGGAAAAGATTACTGGAAGCTCGAAGGTTCTAGAGAAAGTACTTTGAAGGAATTAGAGCTTGTAGTATCAAAGAGTATGACTTTCTTGAGATTTTGAAAGATTGTTCTTTATTCTTTCAGTTAAAGACTGCTCTGTTTTAACACGTCCCTGTAACTGTTTTAATACATCCCTATATCTTAGTCATAATTCTAAAACTACTGGGAAAGACTGCCTCAGGCACCTAAATCAGTTTTCCTAAGGCTTTTTGATGCATTTCCTAGGTGCTATGAGCTTATATAATTGTTCATTTAATCTGAGGTCTTGTTTCTTTCTCTCTTTCCTTAACTTTTTATCTTTGGGTAAGGAAACTGAAACTTGCAGAGGTATCTAGATTTAAAAATTCAGGAGGTAAAAAGTGCATTTAATATATTCATACCAACCTATAATTTTGTCATTTTTTTAATACCTATATATTTTCTCACCTTCTCTGTTCTTATTCTTAACATGTTATTCTAAATAAAGTAGTTTTAAGCATTTCGTTTGCTCCCTATAAAGTTGCCACAAGTTAATGCTCTTTTAAACAAATGTTTGCATTTTTTGAATTTAAACAAATGTTTGAATAATCACTCAAAAATCGTTAAATTTTTTCCCCAATGCTAGCCATTTTGTTAGAAAAGAATCTCTAGAATGGAAACAAACAAAAAAATCTACTTTGACTTATTTTAGAATGCAGGAGTGTTCTGTGTTGAGCTTTTGGGTTGATATAATTGCTGTATCTCATTTTCTCTGCCTGCCTCTCTGAATATGGCAAAAGTGGGTCATTTAATGTTACAGCAACAGTTTAGACTTGGGGGAAAGCAGGAAGAAAATGTCTTACTCTGTTTTCTGAAAAGTGTTTTCTATTATGAGAGATAGGAGTATATCATGACAAGAAGATTTTGGAGTTTCATTTGACTAAATTATTTGACATTATGCTTAGCTATTTTTAGGTGAAATACAGATCTTTGGACTGTTTAATTATGTCGATTATTTTTAGAACACTGAAGTACTAATTAGTTTTGTGTCAGTAATTTTCATATCTTGATGAAAATAATTTACAGTTGGCAGATAAATTCCATTTGGTTTTTAAAATATAAAGCTTCGACTTTAGGCATGAATGATAGTCAAGTTGGAAGTAAAGTGAGGGAGTATAATAGTCCTTTATCTGCAGATATCCCAAGACCCTCAGTGAATGCCTAAAATGGCAGATCATATCCAATCCTATAGGCTTCCCTTGTGGCTTAGATGGTAAAGAATCCGCCTGCAGTGCAGGAGACCCAGGTTCAATCCCTGGATTGGGAAAATCCCCTGGAGAAGGAGATGGCTACCCATCCAGTATTCTTGCCTGGAAAATTCCATGGACAAAGGAGCTTGGCAGGCTGCAGTCCACGGGGTTGTAAAGAGTCAGACATGACTGAGCAACTAACATTTTCATATCCAATACTAGAAATACTGTGTTTTTTTTTTTCCCCAAACCTGTGATAAAGCTTAATTTATAAATTAGGCTTGATAAGAGATTAATAATAACTAATAATAAAATTGAATATTAAAAGTTACGTGAATGTGATCTCCTTAATCATCAACCTCTTTAGCTCTGCCCAAAATATGGCAAAGGCTTCTTCATTGGCAAGTGCAGCTTTTCTAGTAATTTTTATATTTTTCAGTCTAAGCCTATTACTGAATCTGTAATCGTCCATTGCTTGCAGTAAACTTTGTGTTACCTGTTTCAGTGAGTCTCTGGTTGAGGTCTTCCTATAGGCTCAGTGCTTTCTGGTGCAGCCCATGGCCATCAGTTGAAATGCATTTTGTGTTCATGCCTCCGTCCACAAATTTAATGTCTTTTCCGCTTTAACTAAGCACTTATCCATGATTTGTGCAGTTTGAAGCTCAGTAGCAAAAGTTTGAGGCTTAATAGCAAAACTAGCTTTAATTTTTGTTTTTTGTCACAATTGCGTGGATTAAATATTTTTTCTTTCTGTGGATCTTACCATCTTCACATAACATTTTCTTATTATTAAGTCAAGAACTTTCACCTTTTCACTTAAAGAAAGCACTTTACTGCTTCTCTTTGGCATATCTGAACTGCTAGTGTCACTGCTCTGAGGCTCCGTGATACCTCAGCCATCTGATGGGAGATGGTTAATGAGTGCCTAATGGGTAGGAAACCTGGATAAACAGATGATTGGTGTACCAGGCAGGACAGATCAGAATGGCACAAGATTTCGTCACACTTCTCAGAATGATGGCACACAATTTAAAACTTACAAATTGTTTATTGCTGGAATTTTCTGTTTTCAGACTGCCATTAACTGTGGGTAACTGAAACCACAGAAAGCAAAACCACAGATAAGAGGAGACTACTGTACTATTTGTTGATCTTTAGTAATGCTTTGAAGTAGCTGCCAGCAAAAACCTGACACTGGTAAAATTTCCTAATAGCTTTGTTTTATTATATCATTCTCATGGTCAGCAGCCTAAGTTAGTTTTTCCTGTTGTCTGCCAGATCAAGTCTAATTCCCTGTGGGTATTAAAAGGTTTTTTTCAGTTGACCTGTCCCTTCCTGATCATTTCTGTCTGCATATTGCAGTCAGTGTTTTATTTCCACCACATACTTGTACATTATCCTGTTTTTAAGTTTCTTTGGCTTTATCTGATAAGTAGGCAGAATCCACCACCTCATACATACACGCTTTTAACAAGACCAGAGTGAATCATTTTCACAGTCATCACCATCCTCTGTAACAGTCGTTTTGTTGACAGAGGCTGGGGATGCAAGAAGGTTCATGCCTGGAAAACATACCAAACGCTTAACTAGGAGTCTCTGGTTGAGGTCTTCCTATAGGCTCAGTGCTTTCTGGTGCAGCCCATGGCCATCAGTTGAAATGCATTTTGTGTTCATCCCCGTCCACAAATTTAATGTCTTTTCCGCTTTAACTAAGCACTTATCCATGATTTGTGCAGTTTGAAGCTCAGTAGCAAAAGTTTGAGGCTTAATAGCAAAACTAGCTTTAATTTTTGTTTTTTGTCACAATTGCGTGGATTAAATATTTTTTCTTTCTGTGGATCTTACCATCTTCACATAACATTTTCTTATTATTAAGTCAAGAACTTTCACCTTTTCACTTAAAGAAAGCACTTTACTGCTTCTCTTTGGCATATCTGAACTGCTAGTGTCACTGCTCTGAGGCTCCGTGATACCTCAGCCATCTGATGGGAGATGGTTAATGAGTGCCTAATGGGTAGGAAACCTGGATAAACAGATGATTGGTGTACCAGGCAGGACAGATCAGAATGGCACAAGATTTCGTCACACTTCTCAGAATGATGGCACACAATTTAAAACTTACAAATTGTTTATTGCTGGAATTTTCTGTTTTCAGACTGCCATTAACTGTGGGTAACTGAAACCACAGAAAGCAAAACCACAGATAAGAGGAGACTACTGTACTATTTGTTGATCTTTAGTAATGCTTTGAAGTAGCTGCCAGCAAAAACCTGACACTGGTAAAATTTCCTAATAGCTTTGTTTTATTATATCATTCTCATGGTCAGCAGCCTAAGTTAGTTTTTCCTGTTGTCTGCCAGATCAAGTCTAATTCCCTGTGGGTATTAAAAGGTTTTTATCAGTTGACCTGTCCCTTCCTGATCATTTCTGTCTGCATATTGCAGTCAGTGTTTTATTTCCACCACATACTTGTACATTATCCTGTTTTTAAGTTTCTTTGGCTTTATCTGATAAGTAGGCAGAATCCACCACCTCATACATACACGCTTTTAACAAGACCAGAGTGAATCATTTTCACAGTCATCACCATCCTCTGTAACAGTCGTTTTGTTGACAGAGGCTGGGGATAAATGCAAGAAGGTTCATGCCTGAGGATGTATATCATAGTGGATGGGAGGTCTGGCCAATTGGAGAGAGTTCCCTCAGTAATTTGGGTATCTTTTTATTTTTCCCAACATTGAGAGCTAAGCACTGAGGAGAACTTACCCTGCTATTTCATCTTTATACATTTAGTACTTATGTGATCAGTTTTTTTTTTTTCTTTTCCCCCAGCATGCCTCTTTTATTTATGTTCATTTTCATCTATCTTTTTATTCTTTGGCCTTTGTGGGCCTCCCATTGCAGTGGCCTCTCTCACTTGAGAGCTCCGGCTCTGGGCGCATGTGCTCCAGAGTGCTGGCTTGGAATTGGACACACCAGCCCAGCCACTCCACAGCACATGGGATCTTTCCAGGCCAGGGATCCAGCCGGTGCCCCTTGCACTACAAAGTGGACTCTACCCACTGGACTACCAGGGAAGCCCAAGTGATCAGTTTTGAAGTCTCTTGCAGTGCATCTTCCTTTGTGTTATGTCAGGTCATCTGCATGTTATTTCAAAAACTAAACTTTTTCTGGTTATTTTTATTTTTAAACAATGCCTGATATTTTGCACAATAGAGGACTCAGTAACATGTTTGAAATATTAACGTGCAGATCTATTTTAAATAGATATTTGAAGAGGTTATAGCAAAGCACCATAAAGTTTTGCCTATCGAGATGAAGATAAATCTCTGTCAAAGTTGTCTGGTAATGTTTTTGTTTTTTTCCTTATTTCCGTCTAATACTAATGCTTGAGACTTTATTATTAAAGAAATTTGAATTTAAGAGTTTGAGTTTCAAATAACTTTTTTAACTAAAATTAATAGTGTGTTGATAACTTGTAAGATATGGAAGGGTATAATTCAAACAGTGAAGAAGAATAAAGCCATTTGTGCTATTTGCTGAAAGTTTTAACAAGTTGAGTTGATACTGTTTTTTATCATTGGCTAATTATATGTCCCTGATTCTGTTTCTTCATCTTAAAACTGACTTCTTTGCTATAGAGATCAAACAAAATGCACCATATCAGTGTTCCTAGTATAGTGCCCCCCTTTTTTGTTGTTGGGGTTTTTTTGCCGTTTTCTTTTTTCTTTCATCCATCTTTATTCTTTTGGCATGTGTGGGCCTTTTACTACAATGGCCTCCCTCATTGCGCACTCCAGAGCACTGGCTTGTAACGGGGCACACTGGTCCAGCCACTCCTCCGCATGTGGGATCTTCCCAGGCCAGGGATTGAACTGGTGCCCTTGCACTGCAAGGCATACTCTTTACCCACTGGCCCACCGGGGAAGCCTTCATACTCTTTTAATAAACTTTTTAAGAGTTTGTATCTCTATAGTCTTTTACTACGTATGATTTGCATAGATGAAGGATTATTAAGGATAGCCATTGCCTTTGATACCACTTTTTTTAAGGTAGGCCAAAACTATTCAGTGACAGCATTCCTGAACAGAGATCTTTTGGAGATGTAGCATACCCCACAGTCCATCATCAGCATCTGTGTTGCATTGTCACTTTAGACCAGGGCTGAAATCATTCTTACTCTTTAAATTGGTACTGTAGGATCCAAAAAATGAAAGCTTTATCTACTTGGCCTGAAAATTTTGCACATTTTTATAATGTCTTTTATAATGTCATTCA
The DNA here is from genome assembly GCA_022376925.1 of Tragulus kanchil. Lineage (NCBI taxonomy): Eukaryota > Metazoa > Chordata > Mammalia > Artiodactyla > Tragulidae > Tragulus > Tragulus kanchil. The sequence continues at coordinate 61,266,514 of JAIOJX010000029.1, read as the reverse complement.
GAACCATCCTCATGGCCACAGCACTTTATTTCAGCTCAGCTTTATTTATTTAGCCCTGTACTTTGTATTCCAAATATTGTGCTAGTTTACAGGCATACAGAAAGTAATATGGCATTTGCCCTTGAGAAGCTTGTCGTCTGAGCCATGGACGTGTAAACAGTGTCAGTACAGTGTATAGAACAATAACACTTGTCTTTCAGGAGCACCACTTGATACTGCTGTGAGAATTCAAGAAAAGCTTCCTGTAGCATGACACTGAGTCTTAAAAAGTGACTAACTTCACAAGTTACAGAATGGAGACTTCAATTTATGTGGCTTAATTGTGTTTGGTTTGAAAATCTGTAAAGGAAGTACTTTTAGGATTAAGAAATACAAAGTTTTTAGCTTACTTTACTAGTTTACCTAAATAAAGTTAGGTGTTAGGCATGATAGTGACTTAGATTCATATTTCATTGTGGACATGGATAATGATTAATGGAGTTTTTGTTTTTGTTTAGAATATTGAAAGATAATAAATGTGAATGGAAGGCACAGTTATTAAATGTACTATCTTCTAGTTCATTCGGCTCCTGAACAGGAGCAGTGTTTACTGGCAGGTCTAGTATATGCTATGCCCAGTGCTGAGATTAACTGAGATGTTCAGTTAAACAATTTATAATGCCTAACAAGTAAAAATAACTTAAGTGTCTATTATGCTAACAAGTATTTTTGACCATTTACCAGATGGCAAGTCCTTTTCTAGGCACTTTATGATGCACCTGATGCTCCTCAAGTCAGAGGAGCATGGAGATCTGCACATTAGATTAGCAGCGTGGAGACGGGTGCCTTAAAGGAAAATGGGCCTGGTGGCTTGACGTGACTTTAAGAGAAAGAGAGCATTTGGAGACAGCAGGAATTGGCAAGTGTTATAATTAGGGTAACTCTGTGACTAGATTTCCATGGTGTTCTGGTAGTCATCACTGGTCCCAGCATTATTTTTAATAGAGCCTCATTTCATTCTCAGATGGGCCCTGGTTTAAACAACTAGTTATATGGTCAGGGTGGTTATGACTCATTGCTGTCATTATTCTTTTGACACCCAAATTTGACCAGGAGTATCCTTTCTAAGCTACCATTTATGACTTTTTAAGAGAACCAATTTCCTTTTCTGGCATAACAAAATGTTGTAGGGATTGTACTTTTTCTGCCTCAGATCTCTAATCAGCCGTGTCTCTAAGAACCCTTCCTTCATTTTAGTGACATTCTGAAAAAAAGAGTTGAAACATGAATACATCTTCATTGGAGAGAAAGGGAGGGAGGAAGTCAGCTGACTGGTTAGGCAAAGGCATTTATCAGTCAAAAATTTTAAACCACACAGTTTGCTAAAGATACAGAGGTGGGAGAATAGGAGATTTATTCCGAGAATTCTGTGTAAAACTGAATGAATGCAAATATGACTAGGAAAAAGTATAGTATTAGAAAGAGGCATTGAGACCAGATAATGAAAGGATTTCAGTACCAGAGTAAAGGTTTCTTGACTTCATTCTGTATTCAAGACAGTGACATAATGGTCCTTGGAATTACTGGTTGTAGAGGCAGGAAACTTACACTGTTATAAACCACACAATCCATAATGAAGTTCTGAACCTGTGGGTAGAGTAATGATAATCCAAAGAAGGGAACTAAATTCAACAGACACCACAGCAAAGAACGTGGAAAGGGGGATGGGAGCATAGCAGAAGCATGACGAAGAGGCCCACAGTGTCAGATGACTCTGAGCTGTCTAACCTAAGTAGCAAAGGCTGGAGATGCCATTAATTGCCATAGATAACACAGAAATAGGTGAAGGAGGAAGACAGAGATTTTTATTTGGAAAAATGCCTTGGTGAAATGTTGACAGAATATAACCTTACTGAAATTCTGTCTGATACTGTATTTAGGAGACAGTAGAACAGTATTGAGGAAATAGGGGTTTGTTGTCCCTGAAGGGTAACCGTAATGAGATTCCCATCTGTGGAAAAGCATGAATTTGGATGTTAGTAGCTCTCTCACGAGTTATTTCAGTTCTTTGCAGAGAAATGCATTTCTTGCCTTATTTCCAAATAGACAAAAAACCCTCCAAGAATCCAGACATTTCTTGGCACTTTGTAATTCCCTGGTATTGGGGATTAACCCCTCATGATCTAAGCATCATTGTTCCAGTTTTAATCACATTTTGGAAAGTATGGACATGTTTTATATTTTATTACTTAAAAGCCCAAGATTAATGAGAGCCTCTTGGAATTAAAAGCATCAGCTTGATTACTGCCTTCAAGTTACTTTTTGTCTTTACTCGGTGTCCCTCCCCACAGCCTGATACAGAATAGTTTGGTTGCAAACATACTTGCCCCACTCAGCCAGAGACAACATTACACTAGTTATAAATTCAGTTATGAGTCGGTATATTCATTTGTTCAAACAAAGTCTCTGGAGAGAAGAAAGACAAGAAGATAGCCAAATAATCAAAATTGAGATTAGCTAATACCAACAAAACCTGCTGTTTTGAATATAAGCAAAGCAGTAGCATCTGACACTGTGTGGAATATGGAACTGGAATATTCAGATGGGTCTGGTTATTACTGAATGTAGGAAACTTGAGCAATGTTAGTTTAATGTAGAGTCTCTTAAACTTTATGGACTATCATTTACTCTTTTATAAAGTTGGATCCCCCAAGTGGCTAGGATCCCCCAAGGTTGAATAATTCACTAGAAGAATTCACAGGACTCAGAAAAAGAAAAAAAAAAAAACTCTTATACTCAGAGTAACAATTTATTTCTATTCAAGGATACAGATTAAAATAACCAAAAGGAAAAGGCACATGAGGGGGAAGTCCAAGAAAAATCAAGCATAAGCCTGTAGATGCCCTCTGCCAGTATAGTTGCATGGACGCACTCCTAACCGTGATATATGTCAGGGGTTTTATTGGGAGCCAGTCACTTAGACATGATGAATCACCTCCATGACTCATCTCGACTACTCAGACTCTAGCTCCCCTGAGCAGACACAGTCACCATAAATCACATTGCTAAGGTAAACTACCTGATCAGTTGGGTAAACCTATAGCCCAAGAGCTCAGAACTTACTTCCTAGTAACTGGCCAAAGGTCAGTTCTGAAGAAGTTGGGCCTTCTCTGGAATGTACAGTTTGAGCAGCCCAGGCCTACTGAGTTAAGCCTTTCCTGCAAAGGTATAGAATTGTGTGATAGCTGAAGCCCTTAGAATTCCAAAGTCCCTTATAATTATAATGAATGGATCAGTCCCTGGTATTGGGGATTAACCCTCATGATCTAAGCATCATTGTTCCAGTTTTAATCACATTTTGGAAAGTATGGACATGTTTTATATTTTATTACTTAAAAGCCCAAGATTAATGAGAGCCTCTTGGAATTAAAAGCATCAGCTTGATTACTGCCTTCAAGTTACTTTTTGTCTTTACTCGGTGTCCCTCCCACAGCCTGATACAGAATAGTTTGGTTGCAAACATACTTGCCCCACTCAGCCAGAGACAACATTACACTAGTTATAAATTCAGTTATGAGTCGGTATATTCATTTGTTCAAACAAAGTCTCTGGAGAGAAGAAAGACAAGAAGATAGCCAAATAATCAAAATTGAGATTAGCTAATACCAACAAAACCTGCTGTTTTGAATATAAGCAAAGCAGTAGCATCTGACACTGTGTGGAATATGGAACTGGAATATTCAGATGGGTCTGGTTATTACTGAATGTAGGAAACTTGAGCAATGTTAGTTTAATGTAGAGTCTCTTAAACTTTATGGACTATCATTTACTCTTTTATAAAGTTGGATCCCCCAAGTGGCTAGGATCCCCCAAGGTTGAATAATTCACTAGAAGAATTCACAGGACTCAGAAAAAGAAAAAAAAAAAAACTCTTATACTCAGAGTAACAATTTATTTCTATTCAAGGATACAGATTAAAATAACCAAAAGGAAAAGGCACATGAGGGGGAAGTCCAAGAAAAATCAAGCATAAGCCTGTAGATGCCCTCTGCCAGTATAGTTGCATGGACGCACTCCTAACCGTGATATATGTCAGGGGTTTTATTGGGAGCCAGTCACTTAGACATGATGAATCACCTCCATGACTCATCTCGACTACTCAGACTCTAGCTCCCCTGAGCAGACACAGTCACCATAAATCACATTGCTAAGGTAAACTACCTGATCAGTTGGGTAAACCTATAGCCCAAGAGCTCAGAACTTACTTCCTAGTAACTGGCCAAAGGTCAGTTCTGAAGAAGTTGGGCCTTCTCTGGAATGTACAGTTTGAGCAGCCCAGGCCTACTGAGTTAAGCCTTTCCTGCAAAGGTATAGAATTGTGTGATAGCTGAAGCCCTTAGAATTCCAAAGTCCCTTATAATTATAATGAATGGATCAGTAACTCATAGCATATATATTGTAAAGAAATTAATGTTTTATTTAATATTTAAGATGGATTGGGTGATTATAGCTATTTGAAACTTTAAATAAACAAGTTATACTGATGTTAGAAAACAAAGCTAGATGGAATGTCTAGAAACAAAAAAAAATGTATATCTTGAACAAGTCAATAGAGAGCTCTGCTCACTTATATGAGCTTCCAAATGGGAAGATGAGTATTTTCACACTTGAGTTATTTTAAGGAAAGCTAAAGGGGGGGAAAAAAAAAGGAAATTACTTAAGCTCAGTTTCAGAAGCTTAAGTTCAGTTAGCATTTGAACATCTTTTTTATGAAAAACCTGTGCAGCATTTTTGTACAGTTGTGTAAAATTGCTGAAGTTTTACTTGTCTAGTTTAATGTTAGTTTGTCTTATACTCACTTTAAAGTTGTTTAGTACAGTATTCAATATTTAGCACCTGTTACATAATTCAGGTATCTTCATTTTCCCATTGTTTATTCTTGATCTTTGGTTTTCTAATTGAGAATAGTTTTGTGTTATTGTCATTCTGCTTTCCTCTTAATGTGCTTGGGTCATAGTTAAAATTTCTTTGATTTAAAAGTGTTCAAAAGTTTCTTTTTATAAGTTGAAATATACCTAGGCATTTTTTTCCCCAAAGTGCAATAATATATGACTTTGGTATGAAATTTGCAAATTGCCATCTGGAATAATGCATCTTGTTCTGTGTTTGAAGTTACAGAATTATTTGAGGTGGTTAAAAATCAGTTTAAAGTAGGGAAAAATCTAAAATTTAAGAGAATCACTTTTATCTGAATAAAGGCTTTGGAATTAGTTTTATGTAAAAGAAAGCTAAGTGTTCCTGTCTTAGTCATTTTACTTAGCGTTAGGCCCATAATTAGAAATGATTATAATATAAGCACTAAACTGTTTTCTTTGACACTTTTTTTTTAATTTTGGCCTCTTTTTATTGATTTTTTATTTATTTATTTTTCAGCATATTTTATTCTTCTGCGTGTGCAGGCCTCCCATTGCAGTGGCCTCTCTCATTGCAGAGCACTGACTCTGGGCACTTGCGCTCCAGAGCGCTGCCTCATAATTGGACACACCAGTCCAGCAGCTCAGTGGCACGTGGGATCTTCTCGGGCCAGGGATCAAACTGGTGCCCCTCACACTGCAATGTGGACACTTTGCCCATTGGACCACCTGGGAAGCCCCGTTTTTTACATTTTTATTGATATTTTCTTAACTATGTTTAGGGCTTCCATGTGGCTCAGACAGTAAAGAATCCTCCTATAATGCAGGAGACCCAAGTTTGATCCCTGGGTTGGGAAGATCCCCTGGAAAAGGGAATGACTATCCACTCCAGTATTCTTGCCTGGAGAATTCCATGGACAGAGGATGCTGTTGGGCTACAGTCCACGGAGTTGTAAAAGGTTGGATATGACTGAGCAACTAACACTAAACATGTTTAAATCTAGTGCATGAGGGGTTCATGTGACCTACACTGAGTATGTATGATGTTTTTGGAATAGGAACAGTATATTTTCTCAAAAAGAGCAGTCTTGTCTTTTATGGCACCTGCCTGGGTTATTAGCTACTGTGGTTTCCTAGCTATTCACAGTATAATATCTATGTTTCATTGAATTTTTAAGTAGTATTTAGCCTTTGCACACTATGTGTAAAAATTATGGTAATATAGAATACTTCTGGGCAGTAGTGTTTTACTTTGCAACACAGCATTAGGTCGTAAAATTTTTTATAAGTTGCTGTTTGTCTTGACTTTGGTATGAAATTTGCAAATTGCCATCTGGAATAATGCATCTTGTTCTGTGTTTGAAGTTACAGAATTATTTGAGGTGGTTAAAAATCAGTTTAAAGTAGGGAAAAATCTAAAATTTAAGAGAATCACTTTTATCTGAATAAAGGCTTTGGAATTAGTTTTATGTAAAAGAAAGCTAAGTGTTCCTGTCTTAGTCATTTTACTTAGCGTTAGGCCCATAATTAGAAATGATTATAATATAAGCACTAAACTGTTTTCTTTGACACTTTTTTTTTAATTTTGGCCTCTTTTTATTGATTTTTTATTTATTTATTTTTCAGCATATTTTATTCTTCTGCGTGTGCAGGCCTCCCATTGCAGTGGCCTCTCTCATTGCAGAGCACTGACTCTGGGCACTTGCGCTCCAGAGCGCTGCCTCATAATTGGACACACCAGTCCAGCAGCTCAGTGGCACGTGGGATCTTCTCGGGCCAGGGATCAAACTGGTGCCCCTCACACTGCAATGTGGACACTTTGCCCATTGGACCACCTGGGAAGCCCCGTTTTTTACATTTTTATTGATATTTTCTTAACTATGTTTAGGGCTTCCATGTGGCTCAGACAGTAAAGAATCCTCCTATAATGCAGGAGACCCAAGTTTGATCCCTGGGTTGGGAAGATCCCCTGGAAAAGGGAATGACTATCCACTCCAGTATTCTTGCCTGGAGAATTCCATGGACAGAGGATGCTGTTGGGCTACAGTCCACGGAGTTGTAAAAGGTTGGATATGACTGAGCAACTAACACTAAACATGTTTAAATCTAGTGCATGAGGGGTTCATGTGACCTACACTGAGTATGTATGATGTTTTTGGAATAGGAACAGTATATTTTCTCAAAAAGAGCAGTCTTGTCTTTTATGGCACCTGCCTGGGTTATTAGCTACTGTGGTTTCCTAGCTATTCACAGTATAATATCTATGTTTCATTGAATTTTTAAGTAGTATTTAGCCTTTGCACACTATGTGTAAAAATTATGGTAATATAGAATACTTCTGGGCAGTAGTGTTTTACTTTGCAACACAGCATTAGGTCGTAGCAGGATTTTTTTTTTTTTTAGTGTTTTATCTCTTTGTCTTTGCTTTTCTAAAGAAAAGGCCCACATCTGAAAGTTCTTTGGAAATTTTGAATTTGACTTTTCTGTCGATAAGAGACTTTGCTGACCTCTCATTGAGAAATAAGCATTTTAAATTTCTTTAGTCTGGTCCATTTCTGTTGGACAAATGAGTCACTGTACTAAGATCAAATAGTCAAAGGTAGATAAAAGACCACTCTCACCTTTGAAGAACTTGTACTCAGGGCATTTCATTCCACTTTCCCATCAAGAAAATGAAAAGTTAAGGAGCTTCCCTGGTGCTCAGTGTGATAAAGAATTCATCTGCCAGTGCAGGACACATGTTTGTTCCCTGGTCCAGGAAGATCCCATGTGACTTGGAGCAACTTACCACAGCTAGGTAAAATCCGATGCAGCAATGAAGACAGAGCACACTCAAAAATAAATAAATAAAATTATTATTTTTGTTTTTTAAAGAAAATGATGGGATGGGGAGGGAGATGGGAGGGAAGTTCAAGTGGAAGGGGTTCATGTGTATACCTATGGCTGATTTGAGGTTTATGTATAGTAGTAAACAACAAAGCTTTGTAAAAGTAAAATAAAAATAAACTTAAAAAACGAATGTAGGGCTTCCCTGGTGTCCATCCAGTGGGTAAAGAGTCTGCCTTGCAGTGCAAGGGCCACTGGTTCGATCCCAGGCTCGGGAAGACCCCACATGCCAAGGAGCGGCTGGACTGGTATGTCCAATTACAAGCCAGCACTCTGGAGTGCATGCGCCCGGAAATACTAGTACACTAAACATGTTTAAATCTAGTGCATGAGGGTTCATGTGACCTACACTGAGTATGTATGATGTTTTTGGAATAGGAACAGTATATTTTCTCAAAAAGAGCAGTCTTGTCTTTTATGGCACCTGCCTGGGTTATTAGCTACTGTGGTTTCCTAGCTATTCACAGTATAATATCTATGTTTCATTGAATTTTTAAGTAGTATTTAGCCTTTGCACACTATGTGTAAAAATTATGGTAATATAGAATACTTCTGGGCAGTAGTGTTTTACTTTGCAACACAGCATTAGGTCGTAGCAGGATTTTTTTTTTTTTTAGTGTTTTATCTCTTTGTCTTTGCTTTTCTAAAGAAAAGGCCCACATCTGAAAGTTCTTTGGAAATTTTGAATTTGACTTTTCTGTCGATAAGAGACTTTGCTGACCTCTCATTGAGAAATAAGCATTTTAAATTTCTTTAGTCTGGTCCATTTCTGTTGGACAAATGAGTCACTGTACTAAGATCAAATAGTCAAAGGTAGATAAAAGACCACTCTCACCTTTGAAGAACTTGTACTCAGGGCATTTCATTCCACTTTCCCATCAAGAAAATGAAAAGTTAAGGAGCTTCCCTGGTGCTCAGTGTGATAAAGAATTCATCTGCCAGTGCAGGACACATGTTTGTTCCCTGGTCCAGGAAGATCCCATGTGACTTGGAGCAACTTACCACAGCTAGGTAAAATCCGATGCAGCAATGAAGACAGAGCACACTCAAAAATAAATAAATAAAATTATTATTTTTGTTTTTTAAAGAAAATGATGGGATGGGGAGGGAGATGGGAGGGAAGTTCAAGTGGAAGGGGTTCATGTGTATACCTATGGCTGATTTGAGGTTTATGTATAGTAGTAAACAACAAAGCTTTGTAAAAGTAAAATAAAAATAAACTTAAAAAACGAATGTAGGGCTTCCCTGGTGTCCATCCAGTGGGTAAAGAGTCTGCCTTGCAGTGCAAGGGCCACTGGTTCGATCCCAGGCTCGGGAAGACCCCACATGCCAAGGAGCGGCTGGACTGGTATGTCCAATTACAAGCCAGCACTCTGGAGTGCATGCGCCCGGAGCCTGTGCTCTGCAGCAGGAGAGGCCGCTGCGGTTGGAGGCCAACACAGGCCAACGAATTAAGATGGATGAAAGCAAATAAAAAACCAATAAAGGAGGCCAAAATTAAAAAAAAAAAAACATGTAAAGTATATCACTAACTTCTTATATTGACTACATGTTGAAATGATAATATTTGGAATATATTGGGTTAAATAAGTACATCAATAAAATTAATTCACCTTCAAAAAAAAAAGAGAGAGAGAGAATGAAAGGTTAAGCTTAATATAAGCACAAAGTATTCCCTGTTTTATGTAGTTCCTCAGACTTTTGACCAGATGGCTTACTGCCTAACCATGTTCAAGCTAGCTTCTTCCTATGTACTTGAAGCAGAAGTGTTCCCAAGAAGCTGGTTAGAATCTACTTCAATTTCTGAGTAGTTAGCCTGAAAGCTGGAATTTTTGAAACTCTTCATGCCCAAGCCTCTGAATACCACTTGTATTTTAGAGTTCTGTATTTTTTACCTAAATGAAGGCTTTTTAGAGTTTTATCCACAGTTTGCAATCTTAAGTGCTTTTCAAACATGTATGTGAAGCCATTTATTTATAATGAAGAAGTAGCTGTATTGTCAGGTTAGGTGAGGTGCTGCAGCCACAAATTCATAAAATTGTCATCATCCAAGGCATTCTTTGAAAAATGTGAACTACTTCAGATCTTTTAAAAGAAAAATCTCACTATCCCCTGCAGTCAGTGTTACAGATCTGTTAGACCCTAGTAATTTTGCTATACCAACTGGCTTTCATAATCAATTTGAAGGGTAATTTATTCTTACAATAATAACAAATTAAATTTTGTGACTAAATTATAACCTATCATTAGAACTACTAAATCCAATCCAAGAATAATGGAAATAGTTGTTTTAGACTTCTTCCTTTAAAAGTATATTAGATACACCAAGTTGGAATGTATATAAAGTTATAAGCGGTAGAGACAAATTTCGTTACCATCCAGTGGGTAAAGAGTCTGCCTTGCAGTGCAAGGGCCACTGGTTCGATCCCAGGCTCGGAAGACCCCACATGCCAAGGAGCGGCTGGACTGGTATGTCCAATTACAAGCCAGCACTCTGGAGTGCATGCGCCCGGAGCCTGTGCTCTGCAGCAGGAGAGGCCGCTGCGGTTGGAGGCCAACACAGGCCAACGAATTAAGATGGATGAAAGCAAATAAAAAACCAATAAAGGAGGCCAAAATTAAAAAAAAAAAAACATGTAAAGTATATCACTAACTTCTTATATTGACTACATGTTGAAATGATAATATTTGGAATATATTGGGTTAAATAAGTACATCAATAAAATTAATTCACCTTCAAAAAAAAAAGAGAGAGAGAGAATGAAAGGTTAAGCTTAATATAAGCACAAAGTATTCCCTGTTTTATGTAGTTCCTCAGACTTTTGACCAGATGGCTTACTGCCTAACCATGTTCAAGCTAGCTTCTTCCTATGTACTTGAAGCAGAAGTGTTCCCAAGAAGCTGGTTAGAATCTACTTCAATTTCTGAGTAGTTAGCCTGAAAGCTGGAATTTTTGAAACTCTTCATGCCCAAGCCTCTGAATACCACTTGTATTTTAGAGTTCTGTATTTTTTACCTAAATGAAGGCTTTTTAGAGTTTTATCCACAGTTTGCAATCTTAAGTGCTTTTCAAACATGTATGTGAAGCCATTTATTTATAATGAAGAAGTAGCTGTATTGTCAGGTTAGGTGAGGTGCTGCAGCCACAAATTCATAAAATTGTCATCATCCAAGGCATTCTTTGAAAAATGTGAACTACTTCAGATCTTTTAAAAGAAAAATCTCACTATCCCCTGCAGTCAGTGTTACAGATCTGTTAGACCCTAGTAATTTTGCTATACCAACTGGCTTTCATAATCAATTTGAAGGGTAATTTATTCTTACAATAATAACAAATTAAATTTTGTGACTAAATTATAACCTATCATTAGAACTACTAAATCCAATCCAAGAATAATGGAAATAGTTGTTTTAGACTTCTTCCTTTAAAAGTATATTAGATACACCAAGTTGGAATGTATATAAAGTTATAAGCTAGAGCAACTGAGAGACAATTTGAAGATCTTGGCAGTTTACCATGAACTTCCCAAGCAGACTGTATAGCAGACTCTTAGAAGGATTGAGAAGCTGTGGGTTAGATTTCATCTTAACTTCTAAAGGGAATACTAACATTTGAAGTGCATCTATCCATTTGGGATAATATATCAAAGAGGCTTATTCTGAAACGCAATTCTGATCTTTCCTGAATAAAAGTGCTGGGAGGGGGGCTTCCCTAGTAGCTCAGTGGTAGAGAGTTTGCTTGCCAATGTGGTGGACACGGGTTTGATCCCTGATCCAGAAAGATCCCACATGCTGTGGAACAGCTAAGCCCTTGAGCCACACTATTGAGCCTGTGCTCTGGAGCCTCGGAGCCACAACTACTGAGCCCATGTGCCACAAATACTGAAGCCCTTGTGTCCAAGAGCCTGAGTTCTGGAAGTCAAATTTTAAATCATGATGTTGACAGAACTGTACCTCTAGTGGAGACCCTTTCAAGTTTTAGAGGTCACCTGTGCTGTTTGACTCATGGCCCCTTCCTCCACTTCAAGGCCAGCAGCATAGTATCTGTGGATCTCAGTACCTCGGTATCTATCTCTTTTTTTCTCACACTCTTCTCTATGTAACTCATACCCTATCACTACCATCTTAGGAGGACCTTTGTGGTAGCATTTGGCCCACTCTGGATTATCCAGAATCTCTATTTTAGAATCCTTAACTTAATTGCATAATAAAGTCACTTTGGCTATATAAGGTAACTTATTCACAGGCTCTGAGGATGAGGACAACGTTTATCTATTATTCTTCCTCCTGTGCTCCCTCATTTCTGTTAATTCTAGCCCTGCAGATACATACTCACCATAAGTTCTTTTACCAAAATTATCTCTTGCTGACTGAACTCCTCCTCTGGAAGATTCCTTGAACAGACTCTTGTGTACAGTATTTCCTTACAAGTGCAAAACTGTTTCCTCTAGACCTGATTCTTGTAGAGCTTGGCTCAACACTTGTAAAATTCTTGACTGACACTTGCTTATATTGAAAATGGTGCTGTATATTTCCCTTGTATGTTGTCCTTCATATCTGATACAAGCTCATTTTTTTTACCCTTATAACTAAATTGACCTTTTTGGCTACAAGGATCTGAAGATTTTTTCCTTTGTTTTTTTTTTTTTTTTTAAAGATTTTATTTATTTATTTATTTTGGGCGGGGGTCGGGTTGGGGAGGGAGGGGAGCAAGCGGGCCACTTCTATTGGTCTTTCGTTTCTCTATGTTCATCCGTCTTTGTTCTTTGGCTTGTGTGGGACTCCCATCGCGGTGGCGTCTGTCGTTGCAGAGCGCCAGCCCTGGGCACATGTGCTCCAGATCTCTGGCTCGGTAGTTGGACACATCAGTCCAGCTGCTCCACGGCACGTGGGATCTTCCCAGGCCAGGGCTCGAACCAGCGCCCCTTGCATTGCAAGGCGGTGTCCCTACCCACTAGATCACCAGGGAAGCCCTTTCCTTTTTTATTTTTCAATAGTCTATTGATTAGCTGGAGCCACAACTATGTGTCCACAAATACTGAAGCCCTTGTGTCCAAGAGCCTGAGTTCTGGAAGTCAAATTTTAAATCATGATGTTGACAGAACTGTACCTCTAGTGGAGACCCTTTCAAGTTTTAGAGGTCACCTGTGCTGTTTGACTCATGGCCCCTTCCTCCACTTCAAGGCCAGCAGCATAGTATCTGTGGATCTCAGTACCTCGGTATCTATCTCTTTTTTTCTCACACTCTTCTCTATGTAACTCATACCCTATCACTACCATCTTAGGAGGACCTTTGTGGTAGCATTTGGCCCACTCTGGATTATCCAGAATCTCTATTTTAGAATCCTTAACTTAATTGCATAATAAAGTCACTTTGGCTATATAAGGTAACTTATTCACAGGCTCTGAGGATGAGGACAACGTTTATCTATTATTCTTCCTCCTGTGCTCCCTCATTTCTGTTAATTCTAGCCCTGCAGATACATACTCACCATAAGTTCTTTTACCAAAATTATCTCTTGCTGACTGAACTCCTCCTCTGGAAGATTCCTTGAACAGACTCTTGTGTACAGTATTTCCTTACAAGTGCAAAACTGTTTCCTCTAGACCTGATTCTTGTAGAGCTTGGCTCAACACTTGTAAAATTCTTGACTGACACTTGCTTATATTGAAAATGGTGCTGTATATTTCCCTTGTATGTTGTCCTTCATATCTGATACAAGCTCATTTTTTTTACCCTTATAACTAAATTGACCTTTTTGGCTACAAGGATCTGAAGATTTTTTCCTTTGTTTTTTTTTTTTTTTTTAAAGATTTTATTTATTTATTTATTTTGGGCGGGGGTCGGGTTGGGGAGGGAGGGGAGCAAGCGGGCCACTTCTATTGGTCTTTCGTTTCTCTATGTTCATCCGTCTTTGTTCTTTGGCTTGTGTGGGACTCCCATCGCGGTGGCGTCTGTCGTTGCAGAGCGCCAGCCCTGGGCACATGTGCTCCAGATCTCTGGCTCGGTAGTTGGACACATCAGTCCAGCTGCTCCACGGCACGTGGGATCTTCCCAGGCCAGGGCTCGAACCAGCACCCCTTGCACTGCAAGGCAGTGTCCTTACCCACTGGACCACCAGGGGAAGCCCCTTTCCTTTATTTTTAAAGTCTAATAGTTTTGCCAGAATAGGTTTCATTATTGATTGTTCCAGATCTCTTTAAGCTGGGTAAATAGTAAGCCATTTTTTTCTTTGGTTTGTTGGGTTTTTTCCCTGGAAAGATTTTTTATTTTTTAAATATTTATTTACTTATTTATTTCGCTGTGTTGGGTCTTAGTTGTAGCATGTGGGTTCTCTGGTTGTGGCTTGCAGGCTCAGTAGTTAGCATGCTCAGGCTTAGTTGCCTTGCAGCATAGGTGATCGTAGCTCCCCTACCAGGGATCGAACCTATGTCCCTCTGCATTGGAAGGCAGATTCTTAACTGCTAGATCCCCAGGGAGGTTCCCAGAAAGTTTTTTAGGATTATAGCTTTAAGTATTGGCTTTTGTATACTGTTTTTCTTCTTCAGAGACTCCAGTTACATACATGTGGAGGTCATCCTTTGCCACTTTCTGTCTTTTTTTCTTAATTTTAATTTTCTTGATAGTTCACTTTCTGAAATTGTTTCTCTTTTATTTTGCCTTATTCCATAAACTTTATAATCTGTTAATGATGTGTGTGTTTTACCTATTTCTGTTCCTCAGTGTTTTAATTTCTTCATTTTGTACATTTTTTGGTATAGGCCCCAACTACTTGTTTGAGGCTCCTAATAAAGTTTTCAGGGTTATACTACAATTGTCTTTTTCATGATTAGTTTTTAGGAGAGAATAAAGTAAAATGTTTTGATTTATTTTTCATTTTTATTCTGCATTAATTTTATGAGAATTTTACATCTTTTCTGTAGTTGTTATTGTTCAGTTGCTAAGTTGTGTCCAATGCTTTGTGACCCCACACACACCAGGCTTCCTTCACCATCTCCTGATATTTGCTCAAACTCTTATCCGAGTAGTTGTGACGGACTCCCATCGCGTGGCGTCTGTCGTTGCAGGCGCCAGCCCTGGGCACATGTGCTCCAGATCTCTGGCTCGGTAGTTGGACACATCAGTCCAGCTGCTCCACGGCACGTGGGATCTTCCCAGGCCAGGGCTCGAACCAGCACCCCTTGCACTGCAAGGCAGTGTCCTTACCCACTGGACCACCAGGGGAAGCCCCTTTCCTTTATTTTTAAAGTCTAATAGTTTTGCCAGAATAGGTTTCATTATTGATTGTTCCAGATCTCTTTAAGCTGGGTAAATAGTAAGCCATTTTTTTCTTTGGTTTGTTGGGTTTTTTCCCTGGAAAGATTTTTTATTTTTTAAATATTTATTTACTTATTTATTTCGCTGTGTTGGGTCTTAGTTGTAGCATGTGGGTTCTCTGGTTGTGGCTTGCAGGCTCAGTAGTTAGCATGCTCAGGCTTAGTTGCCTTGCAGCATAGGTGATCGTAGCTCCCCTACCAGGGATCGAACCTATGTCCCTCTGCATTGGAAGGCAGATTCTTAACTGCTAGATCCCCAGGGAGGTTCCCAGAAAGTTTTTTAGGATTATAGCTTTAAGTATTGGCTTTTGTATACTGTTTTTCTTCTTCAGAGACTCCAGTTACATACATGTGGAGGTCATCCTTTGCCACTTTCTGTCTTTTTTTCTTAATTTTAATTTTCTTGATAGTTCACTTTCTGAAATTGTTTCTCTTTTATTTTGCCTTATTCCATAAACTTTATAATCTGTTAATGATGTGTGTGTTTTACCTATTTCTGTTCCTCAGTGTTTTAATTTCTTCATTTTGTACATTTTTTGGTATAGGCCCCAACTACTTGTTTGAGGCTCCTAATAAAGTTTTCAGGGTTATACTACAATTGTCTTTTTCATGATTAGTTTTTAGGAGAGAATAAAGTAAAATGTTTTGATTTATTTTTCATTTTTATTCTGCATTAATTTTATGAGAATTTTACATCTTTTCTGTAGTTGTTATTGTTCAGTTGCTAAGTTGTGTCCAATGCTTTGTGACCCCACACACACCAGGCTTCCTTCACCATCTCCTGATATTTGCTCAAACTCTTATCCATTGAGTCAGTGATGCCATCTAACTATCTCATCCCCTTCGCCTTCCACCGTCACTCATTCCCCACCATCTTGGGGTCAGCTGTTTGCATTAGGTGGCCAAAGTATTAGAGCTTCAGCTTCAGCATCAGTCATTCCAGTGAATATTCAGAGTTGATTTCCTTTATGACTGACTGGTTTCTTCTCCTAGGGTCTTCTCCAGTGCCACAGTTCAAAGGTATCAGTTCTTCAGCACTCAGCCTTTTTTATTGTTTTGTCTCTGTAGGGTCCTTAATTTCTCTTTCCTTTACCTGTACTGAAAATGGGTTGTTACTCTCAGAAACAGTGTTTTCTGATCTTTTTTGATATTAGGTCATTATAAAATATTTGATATTTTCCCATTCTACACTTATTCTGAAATCCCAGTATAGCTCTTTAATTTAGAATATGTGGTAATTTTTCAGAAGGAATTATGCAAGCCAGTATACAAGGATATTAATCAGATTCTTATTTATAAAGATAAAAACATCAGAAAATGTATTAATGTGTGGTAATAAAAAATAGGTTAAAAAAATAAGAGCAAAAACTCCAAAAGTAGACATTTGCCCTGTTGTTAAATAAACCTAGTTTGAAGTATAATTTAAATATCATTTTCACTTAATGTTTGCACAGTTTTTGTCATAGTACATGTTCACCTTACTGTCACTCATTGTTGTTTTAAAATCAGATAATTTTTCTGTATAGCTTCCATCTAAGCAGTATTAAAAAATGTTCATTTTATCATGCATATTAGAATAATTTGATATTAATGATGTGTGTGTTTACCTATTTCTGTATCCTCAGTGTTTTAATTTCTTCATTTTGTACATTTTTTGGTATAGGCCCCAACTACTTGTTTGAGGCTCCTAATAAAGTTTTCAGGGTTATACTACAATTGTCTTTTTCATGATTAGTTTTTAGGAGAGAATAAAGTAAAATGTTTTGATTTATTTTTCATTTTTATTCTGCATTAATTTTATGAGAATTTTACATCTTTTCTGTAGTTGTTATTGTTCAGTTGCTAAGTTGTGTCCAATGCTTTGTGACCCCACACACACCAGGCTTCCTTCACCATCTCCTGATATTTGCTCAAACTCTTATCCATTGAGTCAGTGATGCCATCTAACTATCTCATCCCCTTCGCCTTCCACCGTCACTCATTCCCCACCATCTTGGGGTCAGCTGTTTGCATTAGGTGGCCAAAGTATTAGAGCTTCAGCTTCAGCATCAGTCATTCCAGTGAATATTCAGAGTTGATTTCCTTTATGACTGACTGGTTTCTTCTCCTAGGGTCTTCTCCAGTGCCACAGTTCAAAGGTATCAGTTCTTCAGCACTCAGCCTTTTTTATTGTTTTGTCTCTGTAGGGTCCTTAATTTCTCTTTCCTTTACCTGTACTGAAAATGGGTTGTTACTCTCAGAAACAGTGTTTTCTGATCTTTTTTGATATTAGGTCATTATAAAATATTTGATATTTTCCCATTCTACACTTATTCTGAAATCCCAGTATAGCTCTTTAATTTAGAATATGTGGTAATTTTTCAGAAGGAATTATGCAAGCCAGTATACAAGGATATTAATCAGATTCTTATTTATAAAGATAAAAACATCAGAAAATGTATTAATGTGTGGTAATAAAAAATAGGTTAAAAAAATAAGAGCAAAAACTCCAAAAGTAGACATTTGCCCTGTTGTTAAATAAACCTAGTTTGAAGTATAATTTAAATATCATTTTCACTTAATGTTTGCACAGTTTTTGTCATAGTACATGTTCACCTTACTGTCACTCATTGTTGTTTTAAAATCAGATAATTTTTCTGTATAGCTTCCATCTAAGCAGTATTAAAAAATGTTCATTTTATCATGCATATTAGAATAATTTGATAACTATTAATATGGAAAAATTATATTTTCATATGATCTAAATTATCCTTCATTCTCTTAGTGGAATGGATATCAAACTTAAACTCTTTAAAAGAAGCTTATTAGAAGCATGTATTATAATAAAATTATAATTATATAAACATTGCCAGTAACTTTACTCTTTTTTTATTGCTTTTCTGTGTTCCTTTTCTAAAATAAAATCGGATTAGTTCTTTCCAGAATACAAAAGTATTTTGTGGATTAGATTTTTTTTAATCAAGAAATAAGATTAAATATCTCCCTTTAAATGTCCTTAAATCTAGTGTCCTTAAATATCATCAAAATGAGTAGTATTTTCTTTAAATAACAGATTCCTTGAAAGTAATACATGGGAAGGAATTTGACTAATAATATACTGACAGTTTAAAATTAAGCTCATTACTAAAATTAGTTTGTTTTTGTCTTTATAGGAGTTGAAACCTGATGTCGTAACTAAATCTGCTCTTGGTGAAGATATCAACTTTGAAACAATCTGCAAAAAGGTACTTTTGTAATACGTTGTTATTCCTTTCAGGAACAGTCCCTTACTTATATTCTTTTTTTCTTTTTTAATAATATTTTTCTTATTTTTGCCTCTAAGTCATCGTTTATTCTTCATCCATCTTTATTCTTTGGCATGTGCAAACCTCCCATCACAGTGCCCTCTCTCGTTACAGAGCACTGGCTCTGGATGCATGAGCTCCAGAGTGCTGGCTCATAACTGGACATACCTGCACAGCCGTTCCTCCGCATGTGGGATCTTCCTGGGCCAGGGTTTATTGCAACTCTTTAAGTCCCAAACGTAATCAGATTCTTATTTATAAAGATAAAAACATCAGAAAATGTATTAATGTGTGGTAATAAAAAATAGGTTAAAAAAATAAGAGCAAAAACTCCAAAAGTAGACATTTGCCCTGTTGTTAAATAAACCTAGTTTGAAGTATAATTTAAATATCATTTTCACTTAATGTTTGCACAGTTTTGTCATAGTACATGTTCACCTTACTGTCACTCATTGTTGTTTTAAAATCAGATAATTTTTCTGTATAGCTTCCATCTAAGCAGTATTAAAAAATGTTCATTTTATCATGCATATTAGAATAATTTGATAACTATTAATATGGAAAAATTATATTTTCATATGATCTAAATTATCCTTCATTCTCTTAGTGGAATGGATATCAAACTTAAACTCTTTAAAAGAAGCTTATTAGAAGCATGTATTATAATAAAATTATAATTATATAAACATTGCCAGTAACTTTACTCTTTTTTTATTGCTTTTCTGTGTTCCTTTTCTAAAATAAAATCGGATTAGTTCTTTCCAGAATACAAAAGTATTTTGTGGATTAGATTTTTTTTAATCAAGAAATAAGATTAAATATCTCCCTTTAAATGTCCTTAAATCTAGTGTCCTTAAATATCATCAAAATGAGTAGTATTTTCTTTAAATAACAGATTCCTTGAAAGTAATACATGGGAAGGAATTTGACTAATAATATACTGACAGTTTAAAATTAAGCTCATTACTAAAATTAGTTTGTTTTTGTCTTTATAGGAGTTGAAACCTGATGTCGTAACTAAATCTGCTCTTGGTGAAGATATCAACTTTGAAACAATCTGCAAAAAGGTACTTTTGTAATACGTTGTTATTCCTTTCAGGAACAGTCCCTTACTTATATTCTTTTTTTCTTTTTTAATAATATTTTTCTTATTTTTGCCTCTAAGTCATCGTTTATTCTTCATCCATCTTTATTCTTTGGCATGTGCAAACCTCCCATCACAGTGCCCTCTCGTTACAGAGCACTGGCTCTGGATGCATGAGCTCCAGAGTGCTGGCTCATAACTGGACATACCTGCACAGCCGTTCCTCCGCATGTGGGATCTTCCTGGGCCAGGGGTAGAACCAATGCCCCCTATGCTGCAAGGTGGACTCTTTACCCACTGGACTACCAGGAAGCACCTTATTTATATTTGTGATCTGTCTTTTTCTTTTCACTCTTCTTTTTATTGGAGAAGCCAGTTACTATTAAGTATATAATGATTTTTCCTATTTCAACTCTGCTATTGCTACAAAAAAATATTTTTATGGTAGTTAATTAATTTGGCTTTGTTTATGATATCACACCCTCAGGGACCTTAAAAGGTATGCTGAAGTTAATGCGGCATTTGTGTGTTAGACTGCAATTAACCTGTTAATATTACCAATTAGAACACTTTATTTTTTTCCAAATATTAGGTTTTTTTTTCTTTTTTGATTTTACCGTGTTTTATTGTTTACAGATATGTATAATTCCAGATTAGTCACATGTATATCCCATTCCCCCCATCCCACCCCTCCAGGCCAGTGCATAGCCCCCATGTATGATCCCTTAGACCCATGGCGCATTGAGAATAGTTATCTCTTTTATATAAGATGGTATAGAGTTCCATGTTGATCTTTCTGTATCTCTCACCCACTTTTCCCTCTCCCCAGTATCCATAAGTCTATTCTGTATGACTCTTTTTCCATTGATGCTCTGCATGTTGTATTTATCAGTATGAACTTACCAGACTCCATATATATGTGTTATTATACAGTATTTTTCCTTCTCTTTTTGACTTACTTCACTTTGTATAATAGGTTCTAGATTCATCCATCTCATTAGGACTAAATCTTGTGCATTTCTTTTAGTGACTGAGAAGTATTCCATTGTGTATATGTACCAGAGCTTCTTTATCCATTCATTTGTTGATGGACAATCTACATCTGCAAAAAGGTACTTTTGTAATACGTTGTTATTCCTTTCAGGAACAGTCCCTTACTTATATTCTTTTTTTCTTTTTTAATAATATTTTTCTTATTTTTGCCTCTAAGTCATCGTTTATTCTTCATCCATCTTTATTCTTTGGCATGTGCAAACCTCCCATCACAGTGCCCTCTCTCGTTACAGAGCACTGGCTCTGGATGCATGAGCTCCAGAGTGCTGGCTCATAACTGGACATACCTGCACAGCCGTTCCTCCGCATGTGGGATCTTCCTGGGCCAGGGGTAGAACCAATGCCCCCTATGCTGCAAGGTGGACTCTTTACCCACTGGACTACCAGGAAGCACCTTATTTATATTTGTGATCTGTCTTTTTCTTTTCACTCTTCTTTTTATTGGAGAAGCCAGTTACTATTAAGTATATAATGATTTTTCCTATTTCAACTCTGCTATTGCTACAAAAAAATATTTTTATGGTAGTTAATTAATTTGGCTTTGTTTATGATATCACACCCTCAGGGACCTTAAAAGGTATGCTGAAGTTAATGCGGCATTTGTGTGTTAGACTGCAATTAACCTGTTAATATTACCAATTAGAACACTTTATTTTTTTCCAAATATTAGGTTTTTTTTTTTTTCTTTTTTGATTTTACCGTGTTTTATTGTTTACAGATATGTATAATTCCAGATTAGTCACATGTATATCCCATTCCCCCCATCCCACCCCTCCAGGCCAGTGCATAGCCCCCATGTATGATCCCTTAGACCCATGGCGCATTGAGAATAGTTATCTCTTTTATATAAGATGGTATAGAGTTCCATGTTGATCTTTCTGTATCTCTCACCCACTTTTCCCTCTCCCCAGTATCCATAAGTCTATTCTGTATGACTCTTTTTCCATTGATGCTCTGCATGTTGTATTTATCAGTATGAACTTACCAGACTCCATATATATGTGTTATTATACAGTATTTTTCCTTCTCTTTTTGACTTACTTCACTTTGTATAATAGGTTCTAGATTCATCCATCTCATTAGGACTAAATCTTGTGCATTTCTTTTAGTGACTGAGAAGTATTCCATTGTGTATATGTACCAGAGCTTCTTTATCCATTCATTTGTTGATGGACAATCTACATTGCTTCCATGATCTAGCTATTGTGTACAGTGATGCAATGAACACTGGGGTACAGGTGTCTCTTTCAATTTTGATTTCATCAGGGTCCTAATAGTGGGATTACTGGGTCAAATGGTGCTTCTATTCTTAGCTTTTTGAGGCATCTTCATACTGTCTTCCATAGTGGTTGTATCAATTTACATTCCCACCAGCAATGCAAGAGTGTTCCCTTTCCTCCGCACTCTATCTAGCATTTGTTATCTGTAGATTTTTGATGATAGCCATTCTGACTTGTGTGAGCTGATATCTTATTGTAGTTTTGATTTGCATTTCTCTAATAACAAGCAACTTTAAGCATATTTTCAAGTGTTTTTTGGCTATCTGTATGTCTTCTTTGGAGGGATGTCTGTTTAAGTCTTTTTCCCATTTTGTGATTGGGTTGTTTGTTTTTTCAGTGTTGAGTTGTCTGAACTGCTGTATATTTTGGAAATGTTTTGTCGGTGTTTCATTTGCTATGATTTTCTCCCATTCTATGGGCTGTGTAGTTTCTTTTTGCTGTGCAGAAGTTTCATTAGCTCCCACATGCTAATTTTTGTTTTTAGTTCTGCTATTCTAGTAGGTGGGTCAGAGAAGATCTGATTGATTTATGTCCTTGAGTGTTTCGCCTATATTCTCCTCTAAGAGTTTGATGGTTTCTGATCTTATATTTAGGTCTTTAATCCATTTTGAGTTTATCTTTGTGTATAATGTCAGGCAATGTTTCAACTTCATTTTTTTTTGCATGTAGCGTCCAGTTTCATGTTTAAGGGGCTATCTCTTTTATATAAGATGGTATAGAGTTCCATGTTGATCTTTCTGTATCTCTCACCCACTTTTCCCTCTCCCCAGTATCCATAAGTCTATTCTGTATGACTCTTTTTCCATTGATGCTCTGCATGTTGTATTTATCAGTATGAACTTACCAGACTCCATATATATGTGTTATTATACAGTATTTTTCCTTCTCTTTTTGACTTACTTCACTTTGTATAATAGGTTCTAGATTCATCCATCTCATTAGGACTAAATCTTGTGCATTTCTTTTAGTGACTGAGAAGTATTCCATTGTGTATATGTACCAGAGCTTCTTTATCCATTCATTTGTTGATGGACAATCTACATTGCTTCCATGATCTAGCTATTGTGTACAGTGATGCAATGAACACTGGGGTACAGGTGTCTCTTTCAATTTTGATTTCATCAGGGTCCTAATAGTGGGATTACTGGGTCAAATGGTGCTTCTATTCTTAGCTTTTTGAGGCATCTTCATACTGTCTTCCATAGTGGTTGTATCAATTTACATTCCCACCAGCAATGCAAGAGTGTTCCCTTTCCTCCGCACTCTATCTAGCATTTGTTATCTGTAGATTTTTGATGATAGCCATTCTGACTTGTGTGAGCTGATATCTTATTGTAGTTTTGATTTGCATTTCTCTAATAACAAGCAACTTTAAGCATATTTTCAAGTGTTTTTTGGCTATCTGTATGTCTTCTTTGGAGGGATGTCTGTTTAAGTCTTTTTCCCATTTTGTGATTGGGTTGTTTGTTTTTTCAGTGTTGAGTTGTCTGAACTGCTGTATATTTTGGAAATGTTTTGTCGGTGTTTCATTTGCTATGATTTTCTCCCATTCTATGGACTGTGTAGTTTCTTTTTGCTGTGCAGAAGTTTCATTAGCTCCCACATGCTAATTTTTGTTTTTAGTTCTGCTATTCTAGTAGGTGGGTCAGAGAAGATCTGATTGATTTATGTCCTTGAGTGTTTCGCCTATATTCTCCTCTAAGAGTTTGATGGTTTCTGATCTTATATTTAGGTCTTTAATCCATTTTGAGTTTATCTTTGTGTATAATGTCAGGCAATGTTTCAACTTCATTTTTTTTTGCATGTAGCGTCCAGTTTTCCCAGTACCATTTGTTAAAGGGGCTGTCTTGGTCTCATTTTATATTTTTGCCTCCTTTGTCAAAAATAAGGTACCCACAAGTGCGTGTGTTTATCTCTGGGTTCTCTATCTTGTTCCATTGGTCGATGTTTCTGTTTTTGTGCCAGTACCATACTGTCTTGATGATTGTTGCTTTGTAGTGTAGTCTAAAGTTAGGGAGGCTGATCCCTCCAGCTCCATTCTTGTTTCTCAGGATTGCTTTGTCTACTTGGGGCCTTTTGTGTTTCCATATGAAGTGTGTTATTTTTTGATTTAGTTCTGTGAAGAATGTCTTTGGTAGTTTGATAGGGATCGCATTGAATCTATAGATGATATTTGGTAGTATGGTCATTTTCATGGTACTGATTCTTCCAGCCCAGGAACATGGAATATCTCTCCATCTGTTTATGTCGTCCTTGATTTCTTTCATTAGTGTCTTGTAATTTTCTGTGTACAGTTCTTTTGTCTCTTTAGGTAGGTTTATTCCCAGATATTTATTCTTCTAGTGCAGTGGTAAATGGGATTGCATCCTTAATTTCTCTTTCTGATTTTTCATTGTTTGTGTATAGGAATGCCAGTGATTTCTGTATATTGATTTTGTATCCTGCGGCTTTGCTGAATTCGTTGATTAGCTCTAGTAGTTTTCTAATAGTGTTTTTGAGGTTTTCTATGTATAGTATCAAGTCATCTGAAAATACAGTTTTACTTCTTTTCCAGTCTGGATTCCTTTTATTTTTCTTCTCGTATTGCTGTCACTAAAATTTCCAGTACTATGTAGAATGATAGTGGTGAAAGTGGACACCCGTGTCTTGTTCCTGTTCTTAGAGGGAAGGCTTTCAGCTTTTCACTATTGAGAATAATGCTCACTGTGGGCTTCTCATATATGGCTTTTACTATGCTGATGTAGGTTCCTTCTATGCCCATTTTTTCTAGAGTTTTTATCATAAATGGGTGTTGGATTTTACCAAAGGCTTTTTTTGCATCTATTGAGATTATCCTGCAATTTTTGTCTTTCAGTTTGTTGATATGGTGTATCACACTGATTGACTTGCAGATACTGAAGAATCCTTCCATGCCTGGGATAAACCCCACTTGATCATGATGTATGAGTTTTTGATATGATGTTGAATTCTGTTTGCTAGGATTTTGTTGAGGATGTTGATATCTAAGTTCATCAGTGAAATTGGTCTATGATTTTCTTTTTTCATGTTATCTTTGCCTGGTTTGGGTATCAGTGATGGTGGCCTCATAGAATGTGTTTGGAAGTGTTCCTTCTTGTTCTTAGAATTTAGAAGTATAGGCATTCGCTCTTTAAATATTTGGTAGAATTCACTTGTGAGGCCATCTGGCCCTGGGCTTTTATTTTTGGGTAGATTTTTGATTACAGATTAGATTTCTGAGCTTGTGATTGGGTTGTTCATAATTTCTGTTTCTTCCTGGTTCAGTCCTGGAAGATTGAACTTCTCTAAGAATCTTTAATCTTTCAGTTTCTTCTGGGTTGTCCAGTTTGTTGCCATATAGTGCCTCATAATAATCTCTCATAATCCTTTGTATTTCTGTATTGTCTGTTGTAACCTCTCGTTTTTCATTTCTGATTTTGTTGATCTGATTCTTCCTTCTGCTTTTCTTGATGAGAATGACCAGCGGTTTGTTAATTTTATTTACTTTTCAAAGAACCAGCTTTTTGTTTTATTTATCTTTACTATTGTTTCTTTCATTTCCTTTTCATTTATTTCTGCTCTGATCTTTATGATTTTTCTTCTTCAGCTAATTTTAGGGTTTTTTTGTTCTTCTTTTTTCAGTTGTTTTAAGTGTAAAGTTAGGTTGTCTTCTTTTATGTTTTTCTTGTTTCTTGAGATAGGATTGTATTGCTATAAACTTCCCTCTTAGAACTGGTTTTAGTGGTATCCGATAGGTTTTGCATTATCATGTTTTCGTTGTTGTTTTCTTCTAGGAATTTTTTAAATTTTTTTCTTTCTTTTGATTGTTGTTTAATCTCCTTTTTTCATGTTTGGCTCATATGGCTTTTACTATGCTGATGTAGGTTCCTTCTATGCCCATTTTTCTAGAGTTTTTATCATAAATGGGTGTTGGATTTTACCAAAGGCTTTTTTTGCATCTATTGAGATTATCCTGCAATTTTTGTCTTTCAGTTTGTTGATATGGTGTATCACACTGATTGACTTGCAGATACTGAAGAATCCTTCCATGCCTGGGATAAACCCCACTTGATCATGATGTATGAGTTTTTGATATGATGTTGAATTCTGTTTGCTAGGATTTTGTTGAGGATGTTGATATCTAAGTTCATCAGTGAAATTGGTCTATGATTTTCTTTTTTCATGTTATCTTTGCCTGGTTTGGGTATCAGTGATGGTGGCCTCATAGAATGTGTTTGGAAGTGTTCCTTCTTGTTCTTAGAATTTAGAAGTATAGGCATTCGCTCTTTAAATATTTGGTAGAATTCACTTGTGAGGCCATCTGGCCCTGGGCTTTTATTTTTGGGTAGATTTTTGATTACAGATTAGATTTCTGAGCTTGTGATTGGGTTGTTCATAATTTCTGTTTCTTCCTGGTTCAGTCCTGGAAGATTGAACTTCTCTAAGAATCTTTAATCTTTCAGTTTCTTCTGGGTTGTCCAGTTTGTTGCCATATAGTGCCTCATAATAATCTCTCATAATCCTTTGTATTTCTGTATTGTCTGTTGTAACCTCTCGTTTTTCATTTCTGATTTTGTTGATCTGATTCTTCCTTCTGCTTTTCTTGATGAGAATGACCAGCGGTTTGTTAATTTTATTTACTTTTCAAAGAACCAGCTTTTTGTTTTATTTATCTTTACTATTGTTTCTTTCATTTCCTTTTCATTTATTTCTGCTCTGATCTTTATGATTTTTCTTCTTCAGCTAATTTTAGGGTTTTTTTGTTCTTCTTTTTTCAGTTGTTTTAAGTGTAAAGTTAGGTTGTCTTCTTTTATGTTTTTCTTGTTTCTTGAGATAGGATTGTATTGCTATAAACTTCCCTCTTAGAACTGGTTTTAGTGGTATCCGATAGGTTTTGCATTATCATGTTTTCGTTGTTGTTTTCTTCTAGGAATTTTTTAAATTCTTTTTTGATTTGCTCAGTCATCTATTTTTTAGGTATGTGTTGTTTAATCTCCATGTGTTTGTGGTTTTAGCAGTTTTTTTCTGCAAGTTGATATCTATTCTCACAGCACTGTGGTCCGAGAAGATGGTTGATATAATTTCAGTTTTCTTGAATTGACTGAGGTTTGATTTGTGACCCAAGATGTGGTCTATCCTGGAGAATGTTTCATGTGCACTTGAGAAGAAAGTGTAATCTTCTGCTTTTGTGTGGGATGTCCTAAAGATACCATTGAGATCCATCTCTTCTAATGTGTCATGTAAGGCAAAGTTGATCTTTGTGTCTGGTTTCAGGGAATGTTCCAACTTCATTCTTTGGCATGTAGCTGTCCAATTTTCCTGGCATCATTTGTTGAAGAGGCTGTCTTTGTCTCATTTTATATTTCACCTACTTTGTCAAAAATAAGGTACCCAGAGGTGTGTGGGTTTATCTCTGGGTTCTGTATCTTGTTCCCTTGGTCGATGTTTCTGTTTTCGTGCCAGTACCATACTGTCTTGATGATTGTTGCTTTGTAGTATAGTGTAAAGTTAGGGAGGCTGATTCCTCCAGCTCCGTTTTTCTTTCTAAGGATTGCTTTGGCTATCTGGGATCTTTTGTGTTTCCATATGAACTCTTATTCTTTGGTCTAGTTCTGTGAAGAATGTCATTGGTAGTTTGATAGGGATTGCATTGAATCTATAGATGATATTTGGTAGTATGGTCATTTTCACAATATTGATTATTCAGACCCAGGAATATGGAATATCACTCCATTTAAGTCTTAATTTCTTTCATGAGTGTCTTGTAATTTTCTGTGTACAATCCTTTTGTTTCTTTGGGTAGGTTTATTCCTAGAGATTTTATTCTTTTCGTTGCAATGGTGCAGAGAATTGCCTCTTTGATTTCATTTTCTGATTTTTCTTTGTTTATATATAGGAATGCCAGTGATTTCTGTATATTGATTTTGTATCCTGCGACTTTGCTGAATTCGTTGATTATGTCTAGTAGCTTTGTAAAAGTGTCATTGGGGTTTCCTATGTATAATATCATGTCGTCTGCAAAAAGAGAGAATTTGACTTCTTCCTTTCCAATCTGGATTCCTTTTATTTCTTTCTCTTCTCTTACTGCTGTTTTCTAGAACTTCCAGGACTATGTTGAATAATAGTGGTGAAAGTAGACACCTGTGTCTTGTTCCTGTTCTTAGAGGGAAGGCTTTCAGCTTTTCACCATTGAGGATAATGTTTGCTATGGGCTTCTCATATATGGCTATTACTATGCTGATGTAGGTTCCTTCTATGCCCATTTTTTGAAGAGTTTTTATCACAAATGGATATTGTACTTTGTCGAAGGCTTTTTCTGCATCTATTGAGATGATCATGCAATTTTTGTCTCTCAATTTGTTGATATGGTGTATCACACTGATTGACTTGCAGATATTGAAGAATCCTTCCATGCCAGGAATGAACCCCACTTGATCATGATGTATGAGTTTTTTGATGTGTTGTTGAATTGTTTGCTAGGATTTTGTTGAGGATGTTGATATCTAAGTTCATCAGTGAAATTGGTCTATAATTTTCTTTTTTTGTGTTGTCTTTGCCTGGTTTTGGTAACAGTGATGGTGGCCTCATAGAATGTGTTTGGAAGTGTTCCTTCTTGTGTGATTTTTTTAGAATTTTAGAAGTAAGGCATTAGCTCTTCTTTAAATGTTTTTTAGAATTCACTTGTGAGGCCATCTGGCCCTGGGCTTTTATTTTGGGGTAGATTTTTGATTACAAATTAGATTTCTGAGCTTGTGATTGGGTTGTTCATAATTTCAATTTCTTCCTAGTTGAGTCTTGGGAGATTAATCTTCTCCAAGAAACTGTCCATTTCTTCCAAGATGTCCAGTTTGTTGCCATAGAGTTGTTCGTAATAGTCTCTTATAATCCTTTGGATTTCTGCCTTATCTGTTGTAATCTCTCCTTTTTCAGTTTTGATTTTGTTGACCTGGTTCTTCTCTCTTTTTTTCTTGATGAGTCTGGCCAGTGGTTGATCGATTTTATTTATGTTTTCAAAGAACCAGGTTTTTGTTTTATTTATCTTTACTATTGTTTCTTTTGTTTCTTTTTCATTTATTTCTGCTCTGATCTTTATGATTTCGCTTCTTCTGCTGGCTTTGGGGTGTTTTTTTTCTTCTTTCTCCAGTTGTTTTAAGCGTAGTTTTAGGTCGTCTGTTTGAGATTTTCCTAGTTTCTTGAGATAAGATTGTATTGCTATAAATTTCCCTCTTAGAACTGCTTTTGCGGTATCCCATAGGTTTTGCACTGTCATGTGTTCATTGTCATTTTCTTCTAGGAATTTTTAAATTTCTCCTTTGATTTGCTCAGTCATCTATTTTTTAGGTATGTGTCGTTTAATCTCCATGTGTTTGTGGTTTTAGTGGTGTTTTTCCTGCACTTGATCTCTAGTCTCATTGCATTGTGGTCCGAGAAGATGGTTGATATAATTTCAGTTTTCTTGAATTGACTGAGGTTTGATTTGTGACCCAAGATGTGGTCTATCCTGGAGAATGTTCCATGAGCACTTGAGAAGAATGTGTATTCTTCTGCTTTTGGGTGGAACATCCTAAAGATATCCATGAGGTCCATCTCTTCTAGTGTGGCATTTAAGGCTTGTGTTTCTTTCTTAATTTTCTGTTTGGATGATCTATCCATTGGTATGAGAGGAGTGTTAATGTCTCCTACTATTGCTATGTTATTGTTGATTTCTTCTTTTATGTCTAAAAATATCTGTCTTATGTATTGAGGCACACTGGTGCATAGATATTCACAACTTTTATGTTTTTCTCTTGGATAGATCCCTTAATCATGATGTAGTAATGCCTTGTCTCTTAGAATCTTCTTTACTTTAAAATCTATTTTGTCTGATACGAGGATTGCTACTCTAGCTTTCTTTTGATTTCCATTTGCGTGGAATATCTTTTTCCATCCTCTCACTTTCAGTCTATGAGTGTCTCTAGGTCTGAAGTTGGTCTCTTGCAAACAGCATATATATGGGTCTTGCTTCTGAATAGATTCAGCCACTCTGTGTCTTTTGGTTGGAGCATTTAGTCCATTTACATTCAAAGTAATTATTGATACGTATGTTCCTATTGTCATCTTCTTAGATATTTGGGGTTTGATTTATAGGACTTCTCCTACTCTTGTATTTATTGGTTCATTAATATTGTAGGGCTAATTTATGGTACAGAATACTTTTAGCTTTTGCTTTTCTCCAGTTGTTTTAAGCGTAGTTTTAGGTCGTCTGTTTGAGATTTTCCTAGTTTCTTGAGATAAGATTGTATTGCTATAAATTTCCCTCTTAGAACTGCTTTTGCGGTATCCCATAGGTTTTGCACTGTCATGTGTTCATTGTCATTTTCTTCTAGGAATTTTTAAATTTCTCCTTTGATTTGCTCAGTCATCTATTTTTTAGGTATGTGTCGTTTAATCTCCATGTGTTTGTGGTTTTAGTGGTGTTTTTCCTGCACTTGATCTCTAGTCTCATTGCATTGTGGTCCGAGAAGATGGTTGATATAATTTCAGTTTTCTTGAATTGACTGAGGTTTGATTTGTGACCCAAGATGTGGTCTATCCTGGAGAATGTTCCATGAGCACTTGAGAAGAATGTGTATTCTTCTGCTTTTGGGTGGAACATCCTAAAGATATCCATGAGGTCCATCTCTTCTAGTGTGGCATTTAAGGCTTGTGTTTCTTTCTTAATTTTCTGTTTGGATGATCTATCCATTGGTATGAGAGGAGTGTTAATGTCTCCTACTATTGCTATGTTATTGTTGATTTCTTCTTTTATGTCTAAAAATATCTGTCTTATGTATTGAGGCACACTGGTGCATAGATATTCACAACTTTTATGTTTTTCTCTTGGATAGATCCCTTAATCATGATGTAGTAATGCCTTGTCTCTTAGAATCTTCTTTACTTTAAAATCTATTTTGTCTGATACGAGGATTGCTACTCTAGCTTTCTTTTGATTTCCATTTGCGTGGAATATCTTTTTCCATCCTCTCACTTTCAGTCTATGAGTGTCTCTAGGTCTGAAGTTGGTCTCTTGCAAACAGCATATATATGGGTCTTGCTTCTGAATAGATTCAGCCACTCTGTGTCTTTTGGTTGGAGCATTTAGTCCATTTACATTCAAAGTAATTATTGATACGTATGTTCCTATTGTCATCTTCTTAGATATTTGGGGTTTGATTTATAGGACTTCTCCTACTCTTGTATTTATTGGCTATATCAGGCCCTT
Source organism: Tragulus kanchil (assembly GCA_022376925.1). Lineage (NCBI taxonomy): Eukaryota > Metazoa > Chordata > Mammalia > Artiodactyla > Tragulidae > Tragulus > Tragulus kanchil. Next base: position 61,235,480 of record JAIOJX010000029.1, on the reverse strand, counting down.
TAACACTTATTGTAGGGCTAATTTATGGTACAGAATACTTTTAGCTTTTGCTTTTCTGTGAAGCTTCTGACTTCTCCATCGATTCTGAATGAGATTCTTTCTGGGTAGAGAATTCTTGGTTGGAGGTTATTCCCTTTTAGCTGTTTAAATGTGTCCTGCCATACTCTTCTGGCCTGCAGGGTTTCTGTTGAAAGATCCATAGTTAAGCGTATGGGGTTTCCTTTATATGTTATTTGTGGCTTGCTCCTAGGTGCTTTAAGTATTCTGTCTTTATAGTTAGTCTGTGTTAGTTTGATTAGAATGTGCCTTGGTGTGTTTCTTCTGGGGTTTCTCCTGTATGGAACTCTTTGTGCTTCTTGGACTTGGTTGACTATTTCCTTTCCCATGCAGGGGAAGTTTTCAACTATAACCTCTTCAAGAATTTTTTTATAACCTTTCTTTCCCTCTTCTTTTTCTGGGACTCCTATAATTCTAATGGTGTATTTGATATTGTTCCATAGGTCTCTGATGCTATCGTCAGTTCTTTTGTTTTTTTTGTGCTTTGTTCTGTTTTACAGCAGTTATTTCCACCATTCTGTCTTCCAGCTCACTTACCCGTTCTTCTGCCTCTGATACTCTACTGTTGAGACCTTCTGTAGTATTTTTGAGCTCAGCAATTGAGTTGTTTGTCTCTATTTGCTTATTTTTCATTTCTTGCATGTCTCTTCTCATTGCACTAATTTCCTCTAATATTCTGTTTTCGGTGTTTTGAATCCTCATTAGTATAACTTTTCTGAATTCTCTTTCAGATAATTTGTCTATCTCCTCCTCTGTCATTTGAAGCTGTGTTTCTGTAGTTTGTTCCTTCATTTGTGCAGTGTTTCTCTGTCGTTTCATTATTGTCTTAATTTTTGTTTCTTTGTGTATGTCTGTGTGTGTGGAGTTCTTTCTCCCACCAGGCTTCTTGGTTGAATTCTCCCTTCCTTTGGGTTTCTGTCCTTGTAGAAGGGTTCAGTGGTTTGTGTCTTGGGTGGTGTTAGGTCTTGTTTGCAGGTGTATAATCTCTAGTGTTGTATGTTCTTTGATAGTGTGTGGTCTTGGAATCAGGGTCTGTGAGCTTCTGAACTTCCCTTTAACACTTATTGTAGGGCTAATTTATGGTACAGAATACTTTTAGCTTTTGCTTTTCTGTGAAGCTTCTGACTTCTCCATCGATTCTGAATGAGATTCTTTCTGGGTAGAGAATTCTTGGTTGGAGGTTATTCCCTTTTAGCTGTTTAAATGTGTCCTGCCATACTCTTCTGGCCTGCAGGGTTTCTGTTGAAAGATCCATAGTTAAGCGTATGGGGTTTCCTTTATATGTTATTTGTGGCTTGCTCCTAGGTGCTTTAAGTATTCTGTCTTTATAGTTAGTCTGTGTTAGTTTGATTAGAATGTGCCTTGGTGTGTTTCTTCTGGGGTTTCTCCTGTATGGAACTCTTTGTGCTTCTTGGACTTGGTTGACTATTTCCTTTCCCATGCAGGGGAAGTTTTCAACTATAACCTCTTCAAGAATTTTTTTATAACCTTTCTTTCCCTCTTCTTTTTCTGGGACTCCTATAATTCTAATGGTGTATTTGATATTGTTCCATAGGTCTCTGATGCTATCGTCAGTTCTTTTGTTTTTTTTGTGCTTTGTTCTGTTTTACAGCAGTTATTTCCACCATTCTGTCTTCCAGCTCACTTACCCGTTCTTCTGCCTCTGATACTCTACTGTTGAGACCTTCTGTAGTATTTTTGAGCTCAGCAATTGAGTTGTTTGTCTCTATTTGCTTATTTTTCATTTCTTGCATGTCTCTTCTCATTGCACTAATTTCCTCTAATATTCTGTTTTCGGTGTTTTGAATCCTCATTAGTATAACTTTTCTGAATTCTCTTTCAGATAATTTGTCTATCTCCTCCTCTGTCATTTGAAGCTGTGTTTCTGTAGTTTGTTCCTTCATTTGTGCAGTGTTTCTCTGTCGTTTCATTATTGTCTTAATTTTTGTTTCTTTGTGTATGTCTGTGTGTGTGGAGTTCTTTCTCCCACCAGGCTTCTTGGTTGAATTCTCCCTTCCTTTGGGTTTCTGTCCTTGTAGAAGGGTTCAGTGGTTTGTGTCTTGGGTGGTGTTAGGTCTTGTTTGCAGGTGTATAATCTCTAGTGTTGTATGTTCTTTGATAGTGTGTGGTCTTGGAATCAGGGCTTCCACTCCGAGGATCCTTGTTTTGATGTCTGGTCAGTGGGTGTAAGCTCTATGTCTGGTTTGCCATGGTGTTCTGTGGTATTAGTTCACATACTAGCATTTGAGGAACAAGAGGTACATCCCTGATGGGTCACAGTCATAAAAGCATGCAGATATTTTCTAACATAGTGGATATACATGCAAACACATCAATAACCACAACTGAACAGTCTGACAGGGATAAAGCATAGGAAATTTTTCTGGCTAATGGCACTATCAAAGATGGTACCTGACCCTTAAGCTCTAAATTAATTAAAATACTGCCTAGAAAAATAGATCCAGGGCAAGGTCCCAGGTTGGAATATTACAATGAAAGCAGTTTTTAATTAAGACATGTGTTGGGGGTGAGGAGGTGGTTTGTTGGTGGTGTTTCATTTCTTGATTAGTTCTGGTGGTTCTATTGGGGAGCTGGTGAAATGCTCGCCTCATTCCTCCGCCTTCTTTTGACTTACTTCACTTTTTATGATAAGTTCTAGATCCAGCCACCTCATTAGAACTGATTCTTCTGCATTTCTTTTTACAGCTGTCAACACTAAAATTTGACAATATTTTTTAATTTGAACTTGAAATTATCGAAAAATAAAATATCTTTTTTTGTTGTTGTTTTAATTTTTCAGTCAGATTGTTTTCACTTGGAAGGTGGCTGTTAGTTAATGTATGTGTACTATTTGTAAAGACTTTTTAAGTGTATTTTCTTTCATTTGTAACCTTTAGTTAAACCTTTCATTGTGTGAAATGTAATCCTAAAAATGGACAAATGCATGTATATTTGCTTATCATTTATAATTTCTAGATAGTAAATTCATTTGCCTGTTACTAGATTTATAGTCATGCGATTTATAATAATCAAATAGAAAGTTTTGATCAAACTGAAATATTTTCAAACAAAACCTCATTACGTTTCTACCCTTTGGGTACCTTCCTCCTAATGAAAGGAAGAAAAAGGAGATGGAGAAGGACAAAGGAAGACAGTTCTCTTTCATCAGAGTTCTTGATGGAACCCTTGAGGATTTAGAGCCAAGGGAAATTGCCTTGTTTAAGAACAGTTTCAGATTCCTCCCAAGCTATTTGATTTCAACTATTTTGTTACAGTTTTATTTCAGTTGTGGTATTCTTCTGTTGGATTCAAGTTCTTCTGTATCAAAATATATTAATAAATTAAACCACTAAAATAAAATGAAGCAAGCAGCAGAGTGTCATGGAGAGAAGACTGATTAGTTTGCCACAGAAAGGAAAGTTAAGGAAAGATGACTGAAGAGGTAATAAGGCTTTTACATAGACCTTGTATATTTGAAACTGTCTGACCATCAGAATAGAACAGAACAAGCTAATTTGTGTAATTTCTTAGGACTTGCTTAGTTCTTCCACATACACTAATATCTCAGTTGATCTTACAACATTGATTTCAGATAGAAAACATCCATGTGTGCACATGCATATGTATATGTGTGTTTAGTAATACTGGTAGTACCTTCATTTTCCAAATTGAGAAATGGTTAGAATGATTAAGTAGTCATTTAATATTTGTATGAGAGTTTTAAAACTAAGAGTTTGACATTTCCAGACAGTTATTGCCAGAATTTCAAGTTCTAGATCCAGCCACCTCATTAGAACTGATTCTTCTGCATTTCTTTTTACAGCTGTCAACACTAAAATTTGACAATATTTTTTAATTTGAACTTGAAATTATCGAAAAATAAAATATCTTTTTTTGTTGTTGTTTTAATTTTTCAGTCAGATTGTTTTCACTTGGAAGGTGGCTGTTAGTTAATGTATGTGTACTATTTGTAAAGACTTTTTAAGTGTATTTTCTTTCATTTGTAACCTTTAGTTAAACCTTTCATTGTGTGAAATGTAATCCTAAAAATGGACAAATGCATGTATATTTGCTTATCATTTATAATTTCTAGATAGTAAATTCATTTGCCTGTTACTAGATTTATAGTCATGCGATTTATAATAATCAAATAGAAAGTTTTGATCAAACTGAAATATTTTCAAACAAAACCTCATTACGTTTCTACCCTTTGGGTACCTTCCTCCTAATGAAAGGAAGAAAAAGGAGATGGAGAAGGACAAAGGAAGACAGTTCTCTTTCATCAGAGTTCTTGATGGAACCCTTGAGGATTTAGAGCCAAGGGAAATTGCCTTGTTTAAGAACAGTTTCAGATTCCTCCCAAGCTATTTGATTTCAACTATTTTGTTACAGTTTTATTTCAGTTGTGGTATTCTTCTGTTGGATTCAAGTTCTTCTGTATCAAAATATATTAATAAATTAAACCACTAAAATAAAAATGAAGCAAGCAGCAGAGTGTCATGGAGAGAAGACTGATTAGTTTGCCACAGAAAGGAAAGTTAAGGAAAGATGACTGAAGAGGTAATAAGGCTTTTACATAGACCTTGTATATTTGAAACTGTCTGACCATCAGAATAGAACAGAACAAGCTAATTTGTGTAATTTCTTAGGACTTGCTTAGTTCTTCCACATACACTAATATCTCAGTTGATCTTACAACATTGATTTCAGATAGAAAACATCCATGTGTGCACATGCATATGTATATGTGTGTTTAGTAATACTGGTAGTACCTTCATTTTCCAAATTGAGAAATGGTTAGAATGATTAAGTAGTCATTTAATATTTGTATGAGAGTTTTAAAACTAAGAGTTTGACACTAGAACTGACATTTCCAGACAGTTATTGCCAGAATTTCAAGGACTTCTCAAGTCAAATTATCTATTATATACAGAACATCAGCCAGGCATTATGAAAAAAAGGAGGGGGTGGAATAGAATGCAGTTATATTAAAGGATAAGGGGAAGAAAACTAATACTTGCTAACAGCTACTGGTTGCTGATTAGGTTTCTCAAGAAGATGATGATAATCTCATTTAACAGAGGAGACAGTTTGCCCAGAATGGTCAAAATGTACCTGTGATCATTTTGCCTACAGAATGAAGTTTTAGGACAAAAAAATGGAATAAGTTTGGTATATATAAGATGACATTTTGGGATCATGGTATAACAGAAATTTTAAGAGCTTAATGAATACAGAAAAATCTCCTGTCCTCCTCAGTGTGGAGTCTAAGCCTTTTACTTTGTTAATGATAATTCTTCTGATCCAACTGGAAGGACTGTTTTTTATTGTATCCCTGAATGGTTTTTTGGGGGGAGGGGGGCGGGTTGGGGAGGGAGGGGGGTAGACGGGCCACTTCTATTGGTCTTTCATTTATCTATTTTTCATCCATCTTTGTTCTTTGGCCCGTGTGGGCCCCCCATCACAGTGGCCTCCGTCGTTGCAGAGCACCAACTCTGGGCGCATGCGCTCCAGAGCTCCGGCTCGGTAATTGGACACATCGGTCCAGCCGCTCCACAGCACGTGGGATCGTCCCAGGTCAGGGATCGAACCGGCGTCCCTTTCACTGCAAGGTGGTGTCTTTACCCACTGGACCACCAGGGAAGCCCCCTGAATGTTTTTAATGCATACGAATATGAATACATTGACTTATATCTTTAGGTAAAACCTACAATTGAAATCCAGTTAATGTTAAAAGTACTGCTATTGGCATTCTACCTGTACTAGTTCATTTAGTCAGTTTGACTTTTATTTTGTTTATTTGTTTAATATTTTCCCCTGCATCTCTCTTTTTTATTTGTATTTATTTTCATCGATCTTTTTATTTTCTGGCCTGTGTGAGCCTCCCATAGCAGTGGCCTCTCATTGCAGAGCACTGGCTCTGAGCACATGTGCTTCCTGGGCCAAGGATTGAACCGGTGCCCCTTTCACCACAAGGTGGACTCTTTACCCACTGGACCACCAGGGAATCCCCTGACTTTTATTTTTAATTGATGGAAAATTGCTTTACAGTGATGTGTTTATAATTATATGTACACACACACACACACATACACACACACACACACACATATCCCCTTCCTCTTGAGCCTCCCTCCCCTCACTCCATCTTACCCCTCTGGGTCATCATAGAGCACCAAACTGAGCTCCCTCTGTTTATAGCTGCTTCCCATTAACTCTTTTACAGACAGTGTATATAGGTCAGCATATGAAGTCCACAAGTGTCCACACATATGGACACAAGTCCATTCTGTACTAGGTTCTCCAGTACCATTTTTCTAGATTCGATATATGTGTATTAATACATGATACTTGTTTTTCTTTTTCTGGCTTACTTTACTTTGTATAAGAGGCTCTAGGTTTATCCACCTTACTACAACTAACTCAAATCCATTTCTTTTTATGGCTGAATAATATTTCATTGTATTTATATACCAAATCTTCTTTATCCATTCATCTGTCAACAGACATCTAGCTTGCTTCCATGTACTATTATAAACACTGTTGCAGTGCACATAGGGGTTACGTGTATCTTTTAGAATTGTGTTTTTCTCAGGGTATATGGCCAGTAGTGGCTGGGCTCATATGGTAGATTTATTTCTAGTTTTTAAAGTAATATCTGTACTGTTTTCTTTAATGCAGGAGTGTTGCCTTTTCTCCACATCCTCTCCAGTATTTGTAGATTTTTTTGATGATGGGCATTCTGACCGATCTCATTGTAGATTTTCATTTGCATTATATTTGCATTTCTCTAATAGTAAATGATCTTTTCATGTGTTTATGAACCATCTGTATATTTTCTTTGTGGAGAAATATCTGTTTAGCTCTTCTGCCCATTTGTTGATTAGATTGTTTGTTTTTCTGATATTGAGCTGTATGAATTGTTTATATATTTAGAGATTAATCCTTTGTCAGCTGCTTCATTTGTAGTTATTTTCTCCCATTCTGGGAACTGTCTTTTCATTTTCCTTATGGCTTCCTTTACTGTACAAAAGCTTATAAGTCTTATTAATGTCCCATTTGTTTATTTTTGTGTTTATTTCCATTAATCTAGGAGTACTGCTGTGATTTATTCAGAGAATACTGCCTGTGTTTTCCTCTAAGAACTTTATACTTTCTGGTCTTACATTTAAGTCTTTGATCCATTTTTTTATTTTGGGGTATAGTGATAGGAAGTGTTCTAATTTTTTTTTTTTTTTAACTTCATACTACGAGCTTTTTCTTAGTTCTTTATTATTTTCATCCATCTTTATTCTTTGGCATGTGTGGGCCTCCCATTGCGTGACCTCTCTCATTGCAGAGCACTGGCTCTGGGCTTATGCCCTCCAGAACGCTGTCTTGTAATTGCATACACCGGTCTAGCCACTCCGCAGCACGTGGAATCTTCTGAGGCCAGGGTTCAAACTGTTGATCCTTGCACTGCAAGGCAAACTCTTTGCCCACTGGACCACCAGGGAAGCCTGGAAGTGTTGTAATTTTATTCTTTTACACGTAGCTAACCAGTTTTCTCAGTGTTACTAATTAAAGAGGCTTTCTTCTCTCCATTGTATTTTTTTTGCCTCCTTTGTCAAAAATAAGGTGTACACGAGTTTATCTCTGGGCTTTCTGTCTTGTTTCATTAATCTATATTTCTCTGTTTGTGCCAGTGCCATAGTGTCTTGATGAGTATAGCTTTGTAGTATAGTCTAAAGTCAGGGAAGTTAATATCTCCATCTCCATTTTTCTTTCTCATGATTGCCTTGGCTACTTGTTGTCTTCCACATACACAGAGAAAAAAAGTGACATTTTTTGTTACAGTTTTGTGAAAAAAGGCAGTAACTATTTGATAGGGATTGCACTGAATTTGTGGATTGCTTTGGTTAGTGTACTCATTTTAACAATATTGATTCTTCCAATCCGAGAATATTGTACATTTCTCCATCTGTGTAGTCTTTGGTTTCTTTCATCAGTGTCTTAAAATGTTCTGCGTACGTGTCTTTTGTCTCTTTGGGTAGGTTTGTTCCTCGGTATTTTATTTTTTTGGTTGCTATGGTGAATTAGATTGTTTCCTTAATTTCTTTTTCTGAATTTTCATTGGTAGTGTATAAGAATGCAAGGGATTTCTATGTATTGATTTTATATCTTGCAATTTTACTGAATTCATTGATTAGCTCTAATAGTTTTTCATGGTATTTTTAGGGTTTTCTATGTGTAGTATCATGTCATCTGCAAACAGAGTTTTACTTCTTTTCAAATCTGGATTCATTTTATTTCTTTTTTTATCTCTTAGTTGCTGTGGCTAGGACTTACAAAACTATACTGAATAATAGTAGTGAGTGTTCTTTAGAGAAAAAGCTTTCAGTTTTTCATCATTGAGAATAATGTTTTGTGTGGGTTTGTCATATATGGCCTTTATTATGTTGGGATAACTTCCTTCTATGCCCATTTTCTGGAGAGTTTTTTTACCATAAATGGGTGCTGAATTTTGTTGAAAGCTTTCTCTGCAACTATTGAGATGATCATATGGGTTTTATCTTTCAGTTTGTTAATACAATATATCACATTGATTGATTTGCATATATTAAAGAATCCTTGCATCCCTGGGATAAACCCTACTTAATAATGGTGTATGATGCTTTTAATGTGTTGTTAGATTCTATTTGCTAGAACTTGGTTGAGGATTTTTGCCTGTTTGTTCATCAGTATTACTGGCTTATAATTTTCTTCTTTTGTGTGATAGTGTTGTCTGGTTTTGGTGTCAGGGTGATGGCAGACTTGTAAAATGAGTTTGGGAGTTTTCCAAATCCCTCTACAGTTTCTTGGAACAGTTTGAGCAGAGATAGGTGTTAGCTCTTCTCTAAGGGGACAGCATTTCAAAGGAATGAACATTGAGTATAAGAGAGCTTTTCCATTTTTAGACTCTTGTTTATATTTACATGTACATTCTCAAAATTCTTTTCCAAATTGAAACCAAATGCTTCATGTTCACATAAACACCCTATGCCAAAATAAAATTTTTCCATTAAAAGATGTGTTTTCCCCTTTTTTTAATTTAATTTATTTGAAATGGAAGGAACTAGAGGTGTGTGAAAACCAGTTTCCTGAGTATATTCCAAAGCAAACACTGTGTCAACTTCAAACACGGAAGGCTGTGGTTTCCTTCATATCCCCCAATATTGTGGAGACTGTTTCTTACAGGTGTGAAAACTGTTTGTTAATAGAGACAGCTTAGGCTTTTAACTTCAAAATAGTTTTATCTAAATGTAAGATGTTTGGCTAGCATAAACCGCCACAAAACTTTCAGTCTCTGTGTAGTTTATCATGTTCTGCCTTGGATTAATTATTTGTGCATTTGTTCTTTTCAATTGGTGAAAGATGGTGAGGCTCAAGCAATGAATGTTATGTGTGTCCTTCTGTGTAAGACTGCACCTTCACATAATAAAGCATATATAAATATGCTTTATTTATGTGTGCTTTATAAAGCATTTTATGTATGCATAATAAGAAATGTTCACATAATAAAGCATATTTATATATGAATATCTGTAAACAAAAAACGGGAGAAACCAAGTAAGGAAGGAAAATGAACAGGAAAGAAATAAGAAAGGATAAAGAATTTGAAATCCATGGCAGGGACTGTTGTACTTATTCTTACGAGTTCCTACACTTAACCTCAGTATCTTAAGCAAAATGTAGACATCTCACATTGTAATGCAGACTCTCAACACTGCCAAAGATATAAATCTGAGCCCACTTAATTAATAAACCTCTTTTTAAGTTCGTATTTAATTGTTTTACAAAAAACATTTGAGAGTGACTTGGAATTGTGTCACAAATGAACAAATGTTACCTCAAATGGTTTAGAAGAAAACTTGTTGAAAATAATAGACTGAATTTAGAAACCTGACTTTGAGTTCTAACTTGTTCTTAACTAACTCAGTTATCTTGAAATCAAGTCAGTACTGTTAATCTAATTTTTGATAAAATCTGTGATCTCTATTCTCTTTAGTTCTTTAACATCTTATTAAAATTTGATTCAAAAATTCCAAAAAAATGAGCTTTAAAAAATTAAATGAATTGTTTCTAATGGTTTTTCTTAAGAATAAAGTTAAAGAAAGGTTTAAAATGTTAAATTTGGTAATTTTTTACTTAAATTTTAAAAGTTACTTAAATGATTGCTGATAAAATTTGGCATTTTTAATTAGGACTTTTTCCAAATTAAACATTTTAAGAATTACAAGCATACCTTGGAGATGGACACTCGGTGTTCAATTCCAGACCACCTCAGTAAAGCAAATGACCACAATAAAGCAGGACATAATTTTTTGATTTCCCAGTGCATGTGAAAGTCACATTTACACTATACTGTAGACTGTAACGTGTACAATAGCATTATGTCTAAAAAAATGTACATACCTTAATTTAAAAATACTTTGCTAAAAATTACTAGCAGCCACCATCCGAGTCTTCAGCAAGTTATATTCTCTTTGCTAGTGAAGGGTCTTGCCTTGAAATTTATGACTGCTGACTCAACAAGGTGGTGGTACTTCAGTAATTTTTTCCCTTCTACGTTTTTTTCTCTTTTTATGGAAGAGTTTGTAAAGGATTGGCATTAATTAGAGAAGACATTTATTTTCAACCCATTCTTCATACGCTCTTTTAAGCAGAATTGTATTCCTACCAACGGAGTAGAGTTTATCCTAGCCACTGTTAAATACTGCCTCTTGGTATAAACTGGATTTTGTACTTAAAGGTATTCAAAACTTGCCCAGAGGTATAAAACTGTTCTCTGGTGTGGAGTGATTACAGGATGTTAAATACCCACATCTCTTCCATTTCCTAAGTAAACCCTGTTGTCATCACATACTAGCTGTCAAACCTAGGCAGCACAAAGAATGAGAATGTTTTATATCTTATTTTAAAGTAGCTACTCATCAACAAAATACTTTCAGCAAAATAATAAAAATTTTATTTGCTGGTATCATTAACTGTTTTCTTTAAAAGCACAAATTGCATATAATCACAGAACCTAAAGCTGTGGTATACATAATTCTACTTACTAATTGTTATGTAGCCATGCCTGCTTAGAAACAACTCAGTTTTATAGACCTGTATAGCTTGTAAACTGAAGCTTGATGTTTTTCTTTGAATTCACTGCTATTGCATTTGGACACATAAGCAATATACTGTACAACTCCAGTTATGACAACAACAGCCTGTGAATGCCAGCCCTGGGATTATGCAATACAATGGCTCAATCTCACTTCTTATTAACCGGGCATTCTTTCCAAATAAATCCACGACAAAGTTTGCAACATAATGCAGTTAAAGAAGATGACAGGTAACAAATAAGAATAACATCTTCATTTATTTGACATAATACATAATTGTATAGTTTTTGGTTTTTGTCTTTTTTATTTCTTTTATTGTTTTTTTTTTCTTTTTCATAATTATACATTTTTAAATCTTCTTCTAGGGCCCTCTCTTTTTTTAATAGAATTTACTGAAATTGGATCACTAAGTCAGGTTACTCTGGGATATCTTCCAGAGCACAGAAATAGCATTGCTAAGTAAATTCAAAGATAAAGTGATTCCTATCAGACCAGTATTACTTAAGAGTCAACACTAGATATGCAAGTATTACCACTGCCCTTCTAAAACTTTCTAAGATGGAAAAATGCAGCTTGCTCTGAAAAGCAAAATGTCCAGTTCATTAAAACTCTTTACAAATTGTCAAAGCAGAAATTTGAGAACAGTAATACATATGGCTTTGAATAATTATACAGAAACACATTTAGTCCAAATCTATTTTAGATTCCCAGAACTTCTTATCTAAAACATGTGAATTAATTTGCAAGATAAAAATAGTTACTTTCTAGTTTATCTGCTTTACAGATACAGTCATTCATATATCATCAGGAATTTTCTTTGAAGTGAATTGAATTGTTAGTAGCTACTCAGAGAGAAGATACTTAAAGAAACAGTTAAAAAAAAAACAGATGATATTGGAATGTCTTCTTTTCCCTTGTAACCTGAAGAAAGATACTTATAGTGTGTATACATTTGTCAGGACTAGTTTGTTTTTGTTGTCATTGTCATTGTTGTCTAATATAAATGTTTTTTACATAGAATTAGTCCTGAGGATTAAGACAATCTCTGCACTGAATACCAAATTGTTTCTACTAAGAATCTCTTATGTCACAGTTCAGGAGACACATTTACTGCATTTAAGGCTATAACCTCTTGCCTTAATCTGGCAGCAAAAGTCCATCACAGCAATCTTTTTGTTTTAAAGTAAAGTTTTAAACATCATGAGCTTGCTAAAAAAAATATTTTTTTCTGTTTTTGTCAGGTTTTAGTTTATACCTACAGAGGATTCTTCTTTCTCTTTTTTTTTTTTTCTTCTTTTTTAGGTAAACACCATTTTTTTCTTTAAGAATTTTTTTTTCTTTATTTTTCATCCATCTCTATTCTTCGACATGTGTGGGCATCCCATTACAGTGGCCTCTGTTGTGGCAGAGCACACATGCTCCAGAGCACTGGCTTGTAATTGGACACACCGGTCCAGCTGCTCCATGACACATGGGATCTTCCCGGGCCAGGGATCAAACCGGTGCTCCTTGCACTGCAAGGCGGACTCTTTACCCACTGGACCACCAGGGAAGCCCTGGATTTCTTATTTCTTGTATCCCATACCTTCCCCACTCTTTGTTTCCTCCCTTGTTTTAGTGGAGCCCCAGTAGCTTCTTTCAGCTTGGCTTGTGGGAGGATTAATCCAACCTTTGCCTCAGTGTTGTTCCCTTTCTGTCTCCCTGTGCCTCTATATCCAAGTGTCTTCCTTATAAGGACCCCAGTCATATTAGATTTAGGGCCCATCGTAAACCAGTACACTCTCCTCTTAATTATATCTGCAAAACCCTTGTTTCCAATTTCCCAATAGGATCACATTCTCAATTTCTTGATGGGCATAAAATTTTGGGAAAATAACCATTTGACCCTAGACGAGGTGGTCCTAGTACAGGATTTGTACCAGGTCTTTTTTAAAAAATAATTTGTTTATTTACTTTTCTTTTTGGTGCTGGGTCTTTTGCTGCTCGGGCTTTTCTCCGTGTGTGGTGAGCAGACTTCTCACTGTGTAGCAGCCAACAGGATTTTACATTTGTCAGGACTAGTTTGTTTTTGTTGTCATTGTCATTGTTGTCTAATATAAATGTTTTTTACATAGAATTAGTCCTGAGGATTAAGACAATCTCTGCACTGAATACCAAATTGTTTCTACTAAGAATCTCTTATGTCACAGTTCAGGAGACACATTTACTGCATTTAAGGCTATAACCTCTTGCCTTAATCTGGCAGCAAAAGTCCATCACAGCAATCTTTTTGTTTTAAAGTAAAGTTTTAAACATCATGAGCTTGCTAAAAAAAATATTTTTTTCTGTTTTTGTCAGGTTTTAGTTTATACCTACAGAGGATTCTTCTTTTTTTTTTTTTTTTTTGCTCTTGTTTAGGTAAACACCATTTTTTTCTTTAAGAATTTTTTTTTCTTTATTTTTCATCCATCTCTATTCTTCGACATGTGTGGGCATCCCATTACAGTGGCCTCTGTTGTGGCAGAGCACACATGCTCCAGAGCACTGGCTTGTAATTGGACACACCGGTCCAGCTGCTCCATGACACATGGGATCTTCCCGGGCCAGGGATCAAACCGGTGCTCCTTGCACTGCAAGGCGGACTCTTTACCCACTGGACCACCAGGGAAGCCCTGGATTTCTTATTTCTTGTATCCCATACCTTCCCCACTCTTTGTTTCCTCCCTTGTTTTAGTGGAGCCCCAGTAGCTTCTTTCAGCTTGGCTTGTGGGAGGATTAATCCAACCTTTGCCTCAGTGTTGTTCCCTTTCTGTCTCCCTGTGCCTCTATATCCAAGTGTCTTCCTTATAAGGACCCCAGTCATATTAGATTTAGGGCCCATCGTAAACCAGTACACTCTCCTCTTAATTATATCTGCAAAACCCTTGTTTCCAATTTCCCAATAGGATCACATTCTCAATTTCTTGATGGGCATAAAATTTTGGGAAAATAACCATTTGACCCTAGACCGCAGGTGGTCCTAGTACAGGATTTGTACCAGGTCTTTTTTTAAAAAAATAATTTGTTTATTTACTTTTCTTTTTTGGTGCTGGGTCTTTGTTGCTGCTCGGGCTTTTCTCCGGTGTGTGGTGAGCAGACTTCTCACTGTGTAGCAGCCAACAGGCTTCCGTGGGCTCTAGAGCATAGGCTTAATAGTTGTGGCCAGAGACTTAGTTGCTTTGCAATAGGTGGAATCTTCTGAGACCTGGAATCGAGCCCATGTCTTTTGCATTAGCAGGTGGATTCTTTATCACTGAGCTACCAAGGAAACCCCACCAGGTCTGTTTTAAAGGAGTTGTTTTCTGAGTGATTTTACCTAGGTAAGTTCTCCCAGGAGAATAGATTTCAAGCTATTATCTGGCTTTTACTTAGATACTCATGTGTTTATTACTGGGAAGGACAAAAGCCTTATTGGGCTGTTAACAGCCCAATAAATGTAAATTAAATGGATAAATGTAAATTAAATGTGTTTAAAGTTGATAGCTCTACTTTCCCACACTAGTGAAATGTTTACTTGCTTCAGGCAGTGTTTATTAAATGGCAGCTATTATCAGTTATTGTTTTAGGCACTAGGTCTCCAGGAACCTGAAAGACAAAAGTCCCTGGCTCATAGATATGCCAGTATCTGCACTGATATTCAGTGTTGAGGGATGTGAATAAATAGTGATGTAAAGTGTTATTTTAGTTCAGATAACATTGCAGCAGAGATCTGAGTACAATGAGATGATCAGCCTCATGATCAGATGATGCATGTATTTGGGAGTGAAGTATTCCAAGTAGAGAAGAGCTTTCAAAGCAATGGCTCAAGCCCCAGAAGACAGTCAAGCTTTAAAAAGAACTGATAAGGAAGTAGCATGATCTGGTTACATTTAAAACTCACTGTGACTGCTGTATGAAGAAGTGACTGTGGGAGAACAAGAGCAATCGAGTGGACTTATTACAGCTGTATAAGAGATTGTGAACCAGTACACTCTCCTCTTAATTATATCTGCAAAACCCTTGTTTCCAATTTCCCAATAGGATCACATTCTCAATTTCTTGATGGGCATAAAATTTTGGGAAAATAACCATTTGACCCTAGACCGCAGGTGGTCCTAGTACAGGATTTGTACCAGGTCTTTTTTTAAAAAAATAATTTGTTTATTTACTTTTCTTTTTTGGTGCTGGGTCTTTGTTGCTGCTCGGGCTTTTCTCCGGTGTGTGGTGAGCAGACTTCTCACTGTGTAGCAGCCAACAGGCTTCCGTGGGCTCTAGAGCATAGGCTTAATAGTTGTGGCCAGAGACTTAGTTGCTTTGCAATAGGTGGAATCTTCTGAGACCTGGAATCGAGCCCATGTCTTTTGCATTAGCAGGTGGATTCTTTATCACTGAGCTACCAAGGAAACCCCACCAGGTCTGTTTTAAAGGAGTTGTTTTCTGAGTGATTTTACCTAGGTAAGTTCTCCCAGGAGAATAGATTTCAAGCTATTATCTGGCTTTTACTTAGATACTCATGTGTTTATTACTGGGAAGGACAAAAGCCTTATTGGGCTGTTAACAGCCCAATAAATGTAAATTAAATGGATAAATGTAAATTAAATGTGTTTAAAGTTGATAGCTCTACTTTCCCACACTAGTGAAATGTTTACTTGCTTCAGGCAGTGTTTATTAAATGGCAGCTATTATCAGTTATTGTTTTAGGCACTAGGTCTCCAGGAACCTGAAAGACAAAAGTCCCTGGCTCATAGATATGCCAGTATCTGCACTGATATTCAGTGTTGAGGGATGTGAATAAATAGTGATGTAAAGTGTTATTTTAGTTCAGATAACATTGCAGCAGAGATCTGAGTACAATGAGATGATCAGCCTCATGATCAGATGATGCATGTATTTGGGAGTGAAGTATTCCAAGTAGAGAAGAGCTTTCAAAGCAATGGCTCAAGCCCCAGAAGACAGTCAAGCTTTAAAAAGAACTGATAAGGAAGTAGCATGATCTGGTTACATTTAAAACTCACTGTGACTGCTGTATGAAGAAGTGACTGTGGGAGAACAAGAGCAATCGAGAGTGGACTTATTACAGTGTAATAAGTCAGATGTGGACTTATTGCAGTGGTTCAGGTGAGAGGTGTTGGTGATTTGCTCCAAGGAAGTAAGTAGAAATGGTGATTAGTGACTGATTCGGGGTAGATTTTGCAGATGAAATCATAGGATTTGCTGAAGGATTTATTGTGAGCTGTGAAGAAAGGAGAAATGAAATGAAAAAGTCATGAGTTTTATCCCTTAACAACCAGAAAATTTTAAATTACATTTAATAAGATGGAAAAGATTTAAGGTTTAAGAAGAACAATCATAGCATTCTCTTTTAACATGGCAAGTAGGTAGTTGGATATATGAATCTGGAACTCAAGTTAGAACTTGAGGTAGAAATTTGAAGTTTTCATCCTACAGCTGATGTTTAAAACAGTCTGAACTATGAATTTTCTAAGTGTATAAATACTATATATGTGTGTGTCTGTATGTTTGTGAGTATATATTTGTATATAGTCATCTATGTATATTATATGTATATCTGTCTATATATATATAGATATATATGTATATATATATAGATATAATTCAGTCATCATCCTACATCTACAAGAATGTTGGCTATATAAGCCAGGCACTGGTGAAAGGTCCTGAGAATGCAATAGTGGTACTAGTCATTCAACATAAAAATATATAATATTTGATACTTTTAGGTCTCTAGTAAATGGAACTTCAAGCACTATAGTAGTCATGGATTATATCACCAGCTTAGTACTAATCAGATACTTGATTCTTTCATGTTATTTGAGTCTTTTTTTTTTTTTTAACTTTCGGCCTTTTTTATTGGTTTTGTATTTATTTATTTTCATCCATCTTTATTTGGCCTGTGTGGGCCTCCCATTGCAGTGGCCTCTCCCGTTGCAGAGCATGGGCTCAGCGCATGCACTCCAGAGTGCTGGCTCCTAATTGGACACACTGGTCCAGCCACTCCACGCCACGTGGAATCTTCCTGGGCCAGGGATGGAACCAGTGCTCCTTGCGCTGAAAGGCAGACTCTTTACCCACTGAATCACCAGGGAAGCCCGAGTCTTCTTGACTAGATCTTTTAAATGCTTTGACTGCAGGAGTTATATATTTTTAAATATCACATACACTGCCTACCACAATTGTGGAATAATATTGAGTACTCAAAGAATATTTGTTTAAGATTACATGATCATTTTAATTTTCAGGAACAGCTGTATTTTTCAAAGAATATTTGTTTAAGAAGAACAATCATAGCATTCTCTTTTAACATGGCAAGTAGGTAGTTGGATATATGAATCTGGAACTCAAGTTAGAACTTGAGGTAGAAATTTGAAGTTTTCATCCTACAGCTGATGTTTAAAACAGTCTGAACTATGAATTTTCTAAGTGTATAAATACTATATATGTGTGTGTCTGTATGTTTGTGAGTATATATTTGTATATAGTCATCTATGTATATTATATGTATATCTGTCTATATATATATAGATATATATGTATATATATATAGATATAATTCAGTCATCATCCTACATCTACAAGAATGTTGGCTATATAAGCCAGGCACTGGTGAAAGGTCCTGAGAATGCAATAGTGGTACTAGTCATTCAACATAAAAATATATAATATTTGATACTTTTAGGTCTCTAGTAAATGGAACTTCAAGCACTATAGTAGTCATGGATTATATCACCAGCTTAGTACTAATCAGATACTTGATTCTTTCATGTTATTTGAGTCTTTTTTTTTTTTTTAACTTTCGGCCTTTTTTATTGGTTTTGTATTTATTTATTTTCATCCATCTTTATTTGGCCTGTGTGGGCCTCCCATTGCAGTGGCCTCTCCCGTTGCAGAGCATGGGCTCAGCGCATGCACTCCAGAGTGCTGGCTCCTAATTGGACACACTGGTCCAGCCACTCCACGCCACGTGGAATCTTCCTGGGCCAGGGATGGAACCAGTGCTCCTTGCGCTGAAAGGCAGACTCTTTACCCACTGAATCACCAGGGAAGCCCGAGTCTTCTTGACTAGATCTTTTAAATGCTTTGACTGCAGGAGTTATATATTTTTAAATATCACATACACTGCCTACCACAATTGTGGAATAATATTGAGTACTCAAAGAATATTTGTTTAAGATTACATGATCATTTTAATTTTCAGGAACAGCTGTATTTTTTCAGTGTGTTATTTTTAGAATATATAGGTGAGTTAACTAATTAGAGTGTTAACAAAGTTTTGTTCCCTAACTCTTAACCTTTAATGACTTGCATTTTATTAACTTCTTTTTTTTTTTTAAACCTTTATTTTACTTTTAACTTTTACAGAGTTTTGTTGTTTACAGATATGTATGTTCTCAGATTAGTCATATGTATATCCCACCCTTCCCTCCCCTCCCAACCATCACACAGCACCCCTGAAGGATCCCCTTTTCTCACAGAGCAATGACTAGAGCTATTTTCTTCACTTATGATAGTACAGGCCTTCATGCTACTTCCTTTATGCCTCTCACCCACTGTTCCTTCCCCACAATGTCCATATGTCCACTGTCTATGTCTGTCTTTCTGTCGCTTCACTGCGTGTGCCATCATCACCATCCTACTAGATTCCATATATATGTGTTAATATACTGTATTTGTCCTTCTCTTTCTGACTGACTTCACTTTTTATGATACGTTCTAGATCCAGCCACCTCATTAGGGTTGATTCTTCTGCATTTCTCTTTACAGCTGTGTAGTATTCCATTGTATATATGTACCAGAGCTTTTGGATCCATTCGTTCGTCGATGGGCATCTAGGTTCCTTCCATGTTCTAGCTATTGTATAGAGAGCTGCAATGAACATTGGGGTACAGGTGCTTCTTTCAGATTTGATTTCATCAGGGTATAAGCCTAAGAGTGGGATTGCTGGGTCATATGGTGCTTCTATTTTTAGTTTTTTAAGAAATCTCCGGACTGTCTTCCATAGAGGCTGTATCAATTTACACTTCCACCAGCAATGCAGGAGTGTTCCCTTTTCTCCGCAGCCTTTTTGATAGTGTTACTTAGTTTCTGTTCCTTTGTGTTTACTATTTCAATTTGCAGCCTGATTCTACTGCAACTGAAAGAGCAATTGCTAGACTAGCAGTGCACCCTCTTCTGAAGAAAAAAATAGATGTGCTAAAAGGTATGAATTAAATGACTTTTAACAACCCATATACAGTGAATGAATTGTGATTTATTTATTACTTTTATGGTCTTTTTTACTTTTGAGGCTCTTATATATTATAAATGTCTTTTTCAAATACTTCCAAATGTAGGAAGCTACCTGAAAATTTTATGTCTAAAAAAAGTTTACACTTTTTTAATTCCTAAATTTCCTAAATTCCTAAAATAGGTAATACTCATGATGATATTAAATACAATTGATTCTCTAAATATTGATGTAATTCATATTATTACTTACATTGCCATTTAGTCACATAATTTTTATATATGTGTATCATAAAATATATTGAAAGAATTAAATGCCTCTGTCACAAATTACAAGATAGTTATTTTTATGTCCGAGAACACAATTTATAATAGTCTGTAATTGTATTAATATATTTTATTACTGCAGCCATTTTATTTATTTGTGTTCAGTGAAGATTTAACAGTTCTTAATATCCATACATAAAGAAATAAGTTTTCTTTTAATTTTAGAGATTTAAAATGGATATCCCTGAGCATTTCATTTATGTTTGGTTTTTTAAAAGTTAATCTATTTCTCTGTGAATTTGCACCTATATATATGTAATATAAATTCCAATCATTCTCTTATTTCCAAATAATTTAAGAAATATAGTACTAAAAATAATGCTTTTTGTTATTTGTTTCAGTGCTAAAACAAGTCATGTGCTGTTTCTCTTGCAGCTGCTGTCAAAGCCTTTAAAGATGCAAGACAAAATGTTGAAGTTAAGTCATCAAAGAATGCTTCAGAAGAAAGTCGTTCCAAGGACACTTTGTGTTCAAATGATGATGCCAGTAAGTTACAACATGAAGGAACTATTATCAGTGAGCAAAAAGAGAAGGAAGCCAAAATATTGGCAAAGAAACTGATAGATAATTCAAAAGAAAAAGTAGTCAGGGTGGAACATGAACCCAAAGCAATGGGCCTTCCAAATTCTCTATCAAAGCGTCCCAAAAAAGATGCTACAGCTCGCTTGGAACTTCAGAAGACACCTGCTGAGCCCAAGATGAAAACCTTAAGTAAAAGCAAAAAAATGGAAGAGTCCAGTAGCTCACTTGATAGTAACAGTGATGGAGAAGAATTACATGAAGAAGAGAAGGAATATTTTGATGATAGCACAGAAGAAAGGTTTTACAAACAGTCTTCCATGTCTGAGGATAGTGACAGTGGTGATGACTTCTTCATTGGGAAGGTCAGACGGACACGAAAGAAGGAAAGCAGTTGTCATTGTTCAGATAAGGAACAAAAACCCCCCCAAAAATTGTTACTTGAAGAAGATACACTTGAAATTCACCAAAATATACAAAATGAGAAAAACAAGCCAAGTACAGAAGCAAGGAAGTTTGAGTCAGTGTTTTTCCATTCTTTATCTGGATCTAAAAGTGCTGATAGGTAAGAGTATTTTTTCGTTCTGAAATAATTATTAGCTCTTAATTTTTTTTAAAGATATGAAACATCTACACATCCTGACGTTAAAATCTGTCTCCCACACATAATCCTAGTTGTACAGTACATCCTGTATTTAGACTTGGCCCTCTCCAACTTTATATTGGAGTAATATATTCAAATACAGGTATGACAACTCCAGAGTTTTCCAACCTCATCAGAAAATGAGATGACAGAGGTAAATAATGTCTCTAATTTCATTGTCTGGCTAATTTAAGTATATTCCTTCAGTTATCAGAGTTTTGAAACTTCAAGTTAGCTTTTGGTGAAAACTTTTGAAAATGTCTCACATATCTCACTTTTTAAACAGAACTTTCTGAAAAAGACTGTGATGAGTTATTTTGATTTTTCTCTTGTTGACCCAGGGCATTGTGATAACTCTGTCATTCTGTATGTCTTCCTGTTCACTATATAAGGCTGCTTGTCTGAACACTTGAGTTTCTCTAGACTGCTTTGTATTTGTTGGTGCTATCATCCTTATCCTTTCTGTAATTACTGCTTTTTGTAGCTGTTTTTGTTATAAATCAAAAAGTTTAATTTCATTTGTAATTCTAATCTGGTAAGGGATATCTTTACATTTTAGGATAAAAATCACAGTTAGCTATTTTCCTCAGTAAACTGTTTTTCTATAATTTTTAATAGAAATAACTTTGCAAAAAAAGAGTATGGAAAAGACACACAAACCATCTTTGAAGTCTTGAAAATTATTAAATTATTACTTGTACCTCTCTGTCTTAAAAAGCTGCATGTTTTTCCTCACTTGAAAATTACACACGAGTATCCTTTACTTCTCCCCAAAATTGTTGGAATCTTAATTTCTATTATATATTACTCATTCATCCAGTAAGATTTTGGAAAATTCTGGGTAGTTATCAAGCATCCAAGGTAACCAAGACAGGATATTTTATAACCAAAAGCCACTATGAAGATGGGGAGAGGGGCTTCTCTGGTGGTCCAGTGGGTAAGGACACCACTTTGCAGTGCAAGGGGCGCTGGTTCGATCCCTGGCCTGGGAAGATCCCACGTGCCACGGAGCAGCTAGACTGATGTGTCCAGTTACCGAGCCAGAGCTCTGGAGTGCATGTGCCCAGAGCCGGCGCTCAGCGACAACAGAGGCCACCGCGATGGGAGGCCCACAAAAGCCAAAGAACAAAGACCGATGAAAATAGACAAATGAAAAGACCAATAGAAGTGGCCCACCCACCCACTCCCTCCCCAACCTGCCAAAATAAATAAATAAATAAATAAATTTTAAAAAAAGAAGATGGGGAGAGGAAAATTCCTACATATTTCCGTGATATTGTGTTCAGTCTCTTAGTCATGTCCAACTCTGAACCCCATGGACTGTAGCCCACCTGGCTGCTCTGCCCATGGGATTTCCCAGGAAAGAATACTGGAGTGGGTTGCTGCTTCCTACTCCATAGGATCTTCCTGGCTCAGGGATCAAACCCTGCATTGGTAGGTGGGTTCTTTACCACTGTGCCACCAGGAAAGCCCATTTGTTCTTTATCCCTAAAACAAGGTTTATTGTAGACTTGCAGAAGTCTTTCAGTCTTTCAAGATCTAAAGTTCCTGTCAACATGTGGCAATAAAATACTATAGGAAAGTCCAGAACACTTGAATCAATGTTGCCCATCTGCACCAGTAGAAAAGATCAGTGTCTGGAGCCTTTTCTCTTTTGCCTTTTTAGTGAAAATCCTTAGAAAGTCGATCAGGAAAAAAAATGAGGCAAGCAAGATACTGCTACAAGTAAAAAAATATCCCACAAGAGAAAAACTAGAAGTCGACAACCCCATTTTTTTTTTAAGGGCAGATATTTAGTACCTTGCATTTTGAACTTAGGAATAAAATTGCAACAAATATCTAAGGGTCAGGTCATAAGAAGTCACTTCATGCTTAAGTATTTCAGATCATGATGCTGTTGAGTGAAGCTCTCTGATTTGTTTATATGTAATTTTACTGGACTTTGCAAAACTGTCCAGAATGTTTATATACTGTTAACTTTAAAAAGACAAAACAAAAATCTGCACTTATCTGTTTATATGTTTGAAACCACTCATCTTAATCATATACAAGCTTATTTGCTGGAGGAACTACAAGGTTATGTTTTGTCCTACAAGGTCTGTTCCCACTTAACGTAGAATTAAAATCTCATACTGCCTTAACGCAGTCCTGTGTAGACTAGCTGTGTGTATGACACCCATCACAGGTACCAGCGTGGTCAGTCATTCCCATTGTAGTCACCATAAACACCATGGTATCCACTGTTCCTTCTCCTGTGGATACTGGACATCTTTTTCCACATTGAGTCCTGATGGAAACTAGCACTAAAAGACCAGCCCAGACACCCATGCTGCTTCTTGGAGATACTGTCCTCACTCTCAGATTTGATAGTTCCCTGGGCATGTATTGGAGACTGGGATTGCTGTCAAATGGCTCCAAATGGAAAGTTCCAAAGGCCAAATCTTTGCCGTCTAAGTCTCTAGAATGTTACGATGCAGTACAAACGTCCCCAACCGTATTTGTCTTTCAGTGCTGCAGTCTCCTCTCTAAGTGCTTGATGTCTAAATATTCTGGATTTTGAGTGTTTAGATCAGTAACAGTCTTAACAGTAGTGATATTGGGGGTCTAACAAACCTTTGATGTAGTGAAAACCAGGGATTTTCATAATTTTTTTTCTTGGTTTCTGGGGTGGGGGTAAAGGAGTATGATAGTTTTTTAAGTGAGTTTTATCAACATTTTTATTATGTTGTCTAATTAAAGTCAGAGGATTTATTTTTTTAATATCCTAATGGTATTTTTTTTTTCTTTTAGAAATTACAGAGAACAGATTCCAAGAAGCAAAACTTCAGGTACGTATTAATAATTACCTGACTTCCACATGCAGTTGAGCAATGCTTTGTTCAGAGAGGAAGGATGAAACTCTGGTTGTTTACTTTTTGTTGTTTAGTCACGAAGTCATGCCTGACTCTTCTGCAACTCTGTGAACTATAGCCCATCGGGCTCCTCTGTCCATGGGGTTTCCCAGGCTACTGGGTAGCCATTTCCCTCTCCACAAGATCTTCCTGACCCAGGGTTTAAACCCAAATCTCCTACATTGGCAGGTGGATTCTTCGCCGACAAAACAAAAATCTGCACTTATCTGTTTATATGTTTGAAACCACTCATCTTAATCATATACAAGCTTATTTGCTGGAGGAACTACAAGGTTATGTTTTGTCCTACAAGGTCTGTTCCCACTTAACTGAATTAAAATCTCATACTGCCTTAACGCAGTCCTGTGTAGACTAGCTGTGTGTATGACACCCATCACAGGTACCAGCGTGGTCAGTCATTCCCATTGTAGTCACCATAAACACCATGGTATCCACTGTTCCTTCTCCTGTGGATACTGGACATCTTTTTCCACATTGAGTCCTGATGGAAACTAGCACTAAAAGACCAGCCCAGACACCCATGCTGCTTCTTGGAGATACTGTCCTCACTCTCAGATTTGATAGTTCCCTGGGCATGTATTGGAGACTGGGATTGCTGTCAAATGGCTCCAAATGGAAAGTTCCAAAGGCCAAATCTTTGCCGTCTAAGTCTCTAGAATGTTACGATGCAGTACAAACGTCCCCCAACCGTATTTGTCTTTCAGTGCTGCAGTCTCCTCTCTAAGTGCTTGATGTCTAAATATTCTGGATTTTGAGTGTTAAGATCAGTAACAGTCTTAACAGTAGTGATATTGGGGGTCTAACAAACCTTTGATGTAGTGAAAACCAGGGATTTTCATAATTTTTTTTCTTGGTTTCTGGGGTGGGGGTAAAGGAGTATGATAGTTTTTTAAGTGAGTTTTATCAACATTTTTATTATGTTGTCTAATTAAAGTCAGAGGATTTATTTTTTTAATATCCTAATGGTATTTTTTTTTTCTTTTAGAAATTACAGAGAACAGATTCCAAGAAGCAAAACTTCAGGTACGTATTAATAATTACCTGACTTCCACATGCAGTTGAGCAATGCTTTGTTCAGAGAGGAAGGATGAAACTCTGGTTGTTTACTTTTTGTTGTTTAGTCACGAAGTCATGCCTGACTCTTCTGCAACTCTGTGAACTATAGCCCATCGGGCTCCTCTGTCCATGGGGTTTCCCAGGCTACTGGGTAGCCATTTCCCTCTCCACAAGATCTTCCTGACCCAGGGTTTAAACCCAAATCTCCTACATTGGCAGGTGGATTCTTCGCCACTGAGCCACCAGGGAAGCCTGGTTGCTTAGTAGTCAGAACCAATTGTGTACCCACAGAAATGAAAATAGAACTTTATAATTATCAGTGTTAAAATTAATAAACTATACTATATTTTTAAAATTAATAAACTATACTGATGTGTTTATGACTATGTTTATTATGATATGTTTTTTTTAACCCTCTATGTTCTGCCAGTAGGAAAGATACAGACAAAATTTATCAGAAAATATTGAGTTTGTTTTATCTTGAATTAAATCAACATATTTTTTAAATAAATTATTATGGAAGTTCCATCTTATTCAGTGCCATACCATTAAGTATCATATTTAGTACAAATATAACACTTTAGGGCTAAGAGTAAAACCAAATTTTCAGTTTAATTGATAACAAATCAATTTTATTAAGTAGGTTAACTTTTCTACAAAATGCCAAACTCTCGCTGGATTAAAATAATAAATATTTATTTCTCTCTCTCATTATGGATCAGCACAGGGATTATGTTTCACATGGTCAATTCAAGAATCAGGCTCGCTCTTTTGGCTCCTTCTCACTCCTATTCCCAAGTATTCTCCATTTGGCCAACAAAAGGGAGTAGAGTACGTGGAGAATTTTGTAAGAGGTTTTCATGGGCCAGGCCTAAAAATGTCAAGGATGAGTTCTGCTCATATTTCATTAGCCATAATTTAGTAACATGACCCCACCTAGCCAAAAGAGAGCTAAAAAATGAGTCTAACTATGCAGCTGAGTAGGAAAAAAAGGTAGAATTTCTTGAACACTTACCAGTCTGCTATTGAAGAGCATACTATGTGCTTCTTTCTCAGCAAACCACCCTAAAGTCCCATCCAGTTGCTACATCAAAGCCAGGAGTCCCTCAGTGCTTTTCACCAGATCTCATGAGTATGTCTGCTCAAAATATGGTGACTTGTACACTAAAAAGACAAACTGCTGCCCCCAACTCAGACCAAATATTTAGTTGCAGGGCAGGAAGGAGGTAACCACAATAAAAACTCTCACTCGCTTAAAGGAAACATGGGAGGTGTGGAGCTCATCTACCACTGGAGCAAAAATTGTGAAGGATCTACAAGGAATTTTCTTATCCAGTGTTCTCCATGGTCTCTTACTATGTTCTTGGGAGGGTCTTTGTTCCATGGTGACAACTGAAGTAGACACTTAGTATGATCTTCTTAGGAATTGCCTGAGTGATCAGTAAAAATATATGATCCTGAAGATGGTTTAAAGTCTTAACAGTTAGGTTTTTTCTACCCTAGGCTTGTGATTTCTTTCACAGTAGAATTCCCTCTAAAGAATTCTGGGGCTTCCCTGGCCTCAGGGGTAAAAAATCTGCCTGCCAATGCAGAAGACACAGGTTTGATCCTTGGGTCAGGAAGATTCCCCTGGAGAAGGCAACACACTCCAGTATTCTTGCCTGGAAAATCCCATGAACAGAGGAGCCTGGTGGACTACAGTCCATGTGATCATGAAGAGTCAGGCACAACTTAATGACTAAACAACAACAACAACAACAAAGAATAGTAACCTCTATTTTTGATAGGTTCATCCATGAGCTAGTCACAGCACCAAAAGTTCCTTTCTAGGACTGTTTTTCAAACTGGCCTTATTTATGTGGCCCCCTACCCAAGTCATTCATTGTTTTATTGAGATTCTCAGGTTTGGTTGAGAGAGCCATACCTTTAGACTCTTATCGCTGTTCCAAGGGTACTTTTTAGGTCTTTACTGCTTGATATCTTTCTCTGTCTTATCTCTTAACCATTTGGAGTCCAAAGACTTTTCTAAAGATTAAATTCCCAAATATCTGAATCCTCTTTTGAACTGCAAAGCCCATGCCACCTTTTTATCTTATTTTAATGACTGTATTACAATACTAGGTTTGGCAAATACATGGCCTTATATTCACAAATACAGAATAACTATAAATTAAAGAAACTCCCACATCTACCCAATGAGGAGACCCAACTAAAACATGTTTTTGTTTGCACTTAGCTTATAAATTGATAATGTTTAATATACCCATTTATTTGCACATGCACATATGCTTTATACAATTATAAAAACATGTATCAGTTTAGAATTATTATCTTGCACAAAGTTTAGTTTACATGAAACAGTTTCATTTAACATTTTAATTCTTCACTCTTTATCACTAGAGGTACTTTTGGAGTGTTACAACAGATTTCTAGAGCACATGTGATTTATATAAGATATGGACTGTTTTGAATCTGAGTGCAGAATCTGATGTTCTGGAAATGTTATCCTGACTGTATGCTTGTTTGTATAACATCACATTTGCTTTCTAAGATCTTTAAAAGGCTTCTGGCAATGATGCCTAACTTGCAGTGGGGAAATTATGTACCCCTAGGACTGATGAATAAATCTGTATTAAATTTTCTATGTCTCTTTTTCTTTCTGATCCTATAAATATGCAATGAATCAGTCCTTCCACACCAGTATGTCTCCCAGTACTTTCTTCAAAATAATGTAATACAAGTTGCTCATAATGAAAGAGGTAAGAGCTAGAATACAAGTTGTCACCTTCATATCTGGTAGATAACTTTGTGGTTAAAAAAAGAACTTTGTCTTAAATATGAGTAGATACAGCAGTTACTTCACAATCACTGTTTGCTCAATAATAGAAGGGAGTGCAATCAATTAATAGCTCTTTAAACACCTCACCCATCAACACTGCTGGATTCAACATTTTAGTTAAAACGTGAGTTTTCTGGCTACATTGCTCTGCACATAGATATCACATGCTAATGAATCATATTTCTTTGAAAATGCAAAATATTCACCCTTTTTAAATTTGTTTCCTTATATGTTGCCTGGACTGTTTCCTTTCTTAATGTCAGTATAAATAAGATAGAACAGCATATGCTAAGAGACATGCAGCAAACATCTGTTTACAAAAGTTAGAAAGCATGTGTCCCAAAATTGACTGGTCATATGTGTGTTTCAACTTCAAGCTTCCTTTTTAAAGTGTGAAGTATTCCACTTAAGTGAAACTAAATTTCTTATATACTGATTTGAGAAGATGAATTGTTTTTGTCTTCTATGCAATTTATGTATAGACTTAGTTCTTATTAATTTTTGTTTTCTTGTTTAGATTTTCAGCACATTGAACCTCAGGTCAAGGATCAGTTTAATAAGAAAACACAAAGAAGATTTGAAAATACAAAACAGAAATCACAGCTGCCTCTTCATCCTTCATGGGAAGCAAGCCGGAGGCAAAAAGAACAGCAATCCAAAATTGCTGTATTTCAGGGGAAAAAAATTACCTTTGATGATTGATCAGTACTATTTTTTGGAACTTCTCTGTCTAAAATTTCCTTTGCTTCTTTCTTTTAACCAGCTCATTATTTAAATATGTATTTGAATAAGTCTCTTTGCATGGGTTATAGAAATGAATTGGTTTTCTTTATTTTTCCTTTAGATCTCTTCATGTTAGTTTTAAGCGTCTCAAATACATACTTAATTTTAAGTATGTCCAGACTGAAAGCCCTCTATAAAAGAATTTTGAGATGATAACTATCTCACATTTCCCTATTTGTGTTTATTATAAACTATATTTCAGTAGGTTAGCTCTGTGTTTCTTTGAAAATAAATGTTGTGGTATATTTGAAGTAATTAAAAAAATGAGCAAATTGTAGCTATTTAAAACAGACTACTTTTGCTGAAAGTTATTCTTGTTAGCAAAACTAAGATGAGAACTTTTATAATGGGTATACAGATAATAAATTATAAAAATATTAATTTTATTATAGTTTTAATTATTTGTGACTTAGGATAATTTTGAATTTCTGAATTATGTTTCAGTTATTTGGACAACATTCATGTTCAAATGCTGGAGAAGAAAATGGCAGCTCACTCCAGTATTCTTGCTTGGAAAATCCCATGAACAGACAAGCCTGTCAGGCTACAGTCCATGGGGTCACCAACATATATAGGTGACTCAGTGCTTAAGAATTTGCCTGCAGTGCAGGAGAGCAGGGTTCAATTCCTGGGTTGGGACGATCCCCTGGAGGAGAGCACAGCAACCCACTGCAGTTTTCTTGCCTGTAGAATTCCATGGACAGAGGAGCCTGACAGGCTACAGTCCATGGGGTCACACAGAGTTGGAAACCACTACAGTGACTAAGCAGCAGCAATAGCAGCATGTTCAAATGTAGCAGCACAACCAAAAATTGGTTTTACTGCATATAAAATTTCTGTTGAATCACAAATTGTAACATCTTAGACGTGTATTCTTTATGGAAATAGCTTTTGAGCGATCATAGATTGGAATTTATGAGAACAAATTCTGAAGGAGATATGATTGCAGAAGCCTTTGTACTGATAGCTAAGCAGAGGCTATAAATCACAGAAGAACCATACTTTTCGAACTTTGATGATTGATCAGTACTATTTTTTGGAACTTCTCTGTCTAAAATTTCCTTTGCTTCTTTCTTTTAACCAGCTCATTATTTAAATATGTATTTGAATAAGTCTCTTTGCATGGGTTATAGAAATGAATTGGTTTTCTTTATTTTTCCTTTAGATCTCTTCATGTTAGTTTTAAGCGTCTCAAATACATACTTAATTTTAAGTATGTCCAGACTGAAAGCCCTCTATAAAAGAATTTTGAGATGATAACTATCTCACATTTCCCTATTTGTGTTTATTATAAACTATATTTCAGTAGGTTAGCTCTGTGTTTCTTTGAAAATAAATGTTGTGGTATATTTGAAGTAATTAAAAAAATGAGCAAATTGTAGCTATTTAAAACAGACTACTTTTGCTGAAAGTTATTCTTGTTAGCAAAACTAAGATGAGAACTTTTATAATGGGTATACAGATAATAAATTATAAAAATATTAATTTTATTATAGTTTTAATTATTTGTGACTTAGGATAATTTTGAATTTCTGAATTATGTTTCAGTTATTTGGACAACATTCATGTTCAAATGCTGGAGAAGAAAATGGCAGCTCACTCCAGTATTCTTGCTTGGAAAATCCCATGAACAGACAAGCCTGTCAGGCTACAGTCCATGGGGTCACCAACATATATAGGTGACTCAGTGCTTAAGAATTTGCCTGCAGTGCAGGAGAGCAGGGTTCAATTCCTGGGTTGGGACGATCCCCTGGAGGAGAGCACAGCAACCCACTGCAGTTTTCTTGCCTGTAGAATTCCATGGACAGAGGAGCCTGACAGGCTACAGTCCATGGGGTCACACAGAGTTGGAAACCACTACAGTGACTAAGCAGCAGCAATAGCAGCATGTTCAAATGTAGCAGCACAACCAAAAATTGGTTTTACTGCATATAAAATTTCTGTTGAATCACAAATTGTAACATCTTAGACGTGTATTCTTTATGGAAATAGCTTTTGAGCGATCATAGATTGGAATTTATGAGAACAAATTCTGAAGGAGATATGATTGCAGAAGCCTTTGTACTGATAGCTAAGCAGAGGCTATAAATCACTGAAGAAGGGACTGCTTTATATTCCATAGTACTGTTATTGAAAGGAAAGCAGGATTTTAAAAATCCCTTCAAATGTTTCACTTCTTGCTACTCTGGGAGTAATTAAGGTTCTTTGTTAACTAAGTAATGGCAGCTAAATTCTGTGTTTTCTATTCATTGATGCTATTAATAATTATGAAAATCTGGTTAGGCAGAATTCAGAAACTCTGGAAAGTCACTTTTATCTTTTTCAAAAGCTTAAAGAGTTTAAATAACTAGAGTAGTAGAATTCAAGAGGTTATACAGAAAATTATTTTTGCTGTGTTAAATACAAAATTTGTTTTTTCTTTTAATTTTTTTACGATTATGTAAAAAATTAAGTCAAATTGAAATTAACTTCAATTGATATTTTAATAATGAAAATTGTTCCAGGAAAAGTTAAAATAATGTCTCTGTCCCTACCCAGGTTTAGCCAGTCTGCAAGGTTGAGAGCACTGTTCATCGGCCCAAGACTTCTCATCACAACTTCAAGGAGTTAGGGTTTAACTACAAAGTTAGAGGAAAGATTCCACATGAGACTACTGTCACTTCTGACACCAGCTGCAGGTTTGGAGATTGCAGGGGGAGGATTCTCCAAATATACTCAGTTTCAAAAATGTGTTTGCAGAACTCACTAAAAACATATTCCCAGTTGTAGTTCATTAAACAGTTTAGCAACTGAACAGCAACAGATAGTTCATTACAGAGAAAGAGTACAGATTATAACCAGCCAAAGGAGGAGATGCATAGAGCCAAGTCTATGAGGCTTCTAAAAGCAAAGTTTCTGTTGTCCTCGAATTACATTACCATCCTGGAATCAGTATGTACAGTGTTGCCAGTCTGAGAAGCTCACTCAAGCTGAGTGTCCAGAATTTTTATTTTATCTTCATAGGTAGACATGATCAGTTGATTGCCCATGTGATTGTTGCAGATGGATTGATAATGTCATACAACCCAAAGACTCATCCTGAATTACATAGTAGGTCTTTTTTAGTGCAGCCAGTCCCTGCCCTAGACAAGGAAACTCCTATCAGGTGTGACAGTGCCTCTACAGGCTGAAGGCACAGGTAGTTTCTCTCTTTGGACAAGGCCAGGTTCTTTACTGTACAACATCCTTCACCCAGATTCCCCAGGTAGTAACATTTTACTGTATTTACTTTATCCTTGGCTCTCATCCGCCCTTCCCTCCTCCTTTTTTCCTCCCTTTTCCTCACCTCTCCTTTCTTTTCTATAATCTTTCTTACTTCTCTTTTTTCCTCACTTTATCCCTATCTCTCTTCTTTGTCTACTCTCTTCCTCTCACCCTTTTATCATTTCTTTCTTCTTTTTCTTTACCCTCTTTATAGCCTATCTCTAAAAATAAAGTCATTCTCTGTTTTTGTGTATTATCACACTCCACTTATCAAATGTACAGATTTTTCCAGTTGTCCCAATGTCTTTTTAACAGCAACAGGAAAATACAGCACCATGCCTTACATCCAGGCATGTTGTCACATTATATTCACTTGTCATCTCTCTTTGGGAACAGTACCTTAATGTGTCTTAGGATTTGATGACTTTGACCTTTTTCAAAAGTACGGATCAATTTATTTTGCAGTGTCCCTTTATTCCGGCTTGTCTGATAGTCCCATTGTCAAACTCAAGTTATGGACTTTTGGCAGAAATGTTACAGAAGAAATATTGTATTTGTCCTAGTGCATCATATCTGAAGTTAGGTGATGATGTTGATATGGCTGGGCCTTTACTGGTAGTACTGAACTTGTTTGCTTATTTCAAGTGGTATTTATACGGGTTTTCCACTGCAGAGTTACTATTTTCTTTTATAAAGGAATAATTATCTTCTGGGGAGAAACTTTGTGTATAATTCTGTCCTGAAACTTCCATGCACTAGTTTTAGCATTCATAGTCCTTACTTGAAATAATTATTACTGTAGTAGTTATAAATTATGATTTTTTGTAATTGTACCTGTTTTTTGCACTTACTAGATGTCTTTTTAGAATAAGGGAGATTCTTCCATTATCTCCTGTTAATTGAACTTTTAAGTATATTTCTTTATCTGTCAAGCAGTCCTTTTTCAGCCCAGATTCAAAATACAACCCAAAGACTCATCCTGAATTACATAGTAGGTCTTTTTTAGTGCAGCCAGTCCCTGCCCTAGACAAGGAAACTCCTATCAGGTGTGACAGTGCCTCTACAGGCTGAAGGCACAGGTAGTTTCTCTCTTTGGACAAGGCCAGGTTCTTTACTGTACAACATCCTTCACCCAGATTCCCCAGGTAGTAACATTTTACTGTATTTACTTTATCCTTGGCTCTCATCCGCCCTTCCCTCCTCCTTTTTTCCTCCCTTTTCCTCACCTCTCCTTTCTTTTCTATAATCTTTCTTACTTCTCTTTTTTCCTCACTTTATCCCTATCTCTCTTCTTTGTCTACTCTCTTCCTCTCACCCTTTTATCATTTCTTTCTTCTTTTTCTTTACCCTCTTTATAGCCTATCTCTAAAAATAAAGTCATTCTCTGTTTTTGTGTATTATCACACTCCACTTATCAAATGTACAGATTTTTCCAGTTGTCCCAATGTCTTTTTAACAGCAACAGGAAAATACAGCACCATGCCTTACATCCAGGCATGTTGTCACATTATATTCACTTGTCATCTCTCTTTGGGAACAGTACCTTAATGTGTCTTAGGATTTGATGACTTTGACCTTTTTCAAAAGTACGGATCAATTTATTTTGCAGTGTCCCTTTATTCCGGCTTGTCTGATAGTCCCATTGTCAAACTCAAGTTATGGACTTTTGGCAGAAATGTTACAGAAGAAATATTGTATTTGTCCTAGTGCATCATATCTGAAGTTAGGTGATGATGTTGATATGGCTGGGCCTTTACTGGTAGTACTGAACTTGTTTGCTTATTTCAAGTGGTATTTATACGGGTTTTCCACTGCAGAGTTACTATTTTCTCTTTATAAAGGAATAATTATCTTCTGGGGAGAAACTTTGTGTATAATTCTGTCCTGAAACTTCCATGCACTAGTTTTAGCATTCATAGTCCTTACTTGAAATAATTATTACTGTAGTAGTTATAAATTATGATTTTTTGTAATTGTACCTGTTTTTTGCACTTACTAGATGTCTTTTTAGAATAAGGGAGATTCTTCCATTATCTCCTGTTAATTGAACTTTTAAATATATTTCAATATTATCTCATGGGTACTTTTCTTCTTTTCTGTTTACTTTTTATTAATTAGGTATTTTTATTACTTCATTTTATCTGTTATTGGATTATAAGATTTATTGTAGTACACATCTCAAGTACTATTTATACCACTTTACATATGATTCAAATACCTTACTATAAGAAACCTCAGTTTTCTCCACCAGCTTTTGTACTATTGTTTATATACATTTTGCTTTTGCATTTGACCCTGTAGTACATTGTTATTGATTTTACTACAATTTTCATTTGGCTTTGTATCCTGCCTATGTTTTTCCCTACTTCCTGGAACATGTGGAAGCTGTTCTAATGATCTTGTCTACAGTGATTCTCAGTTTAGGGCAGTTTTTACTGACAAGGTGTATTTGGCAGTGGCTAGAGATATTTTAACTGTTGCAACTGGAGAGGATGTTGCATCTAGTGGATATAGGCCAGAGATGCTGCTAAATAGTCTGTAATATATACAACAAAGAATTATCACACCCAGAATTTCAACAGTACTAAGACTGTGAATTCTTGGTCTTAGGGCTTATTTGGCGCCACTTCTGAGGCATTAGCATTCTAAGAACTAATTCTTTGTCAGGAAGTTTTTCTGTGTATCTGGTGAAAACAAACTATACCTGGTCTTAGGTTAGCTCCTAGGATGTTTAAACTAATTCTTTTCTAGTGACTTTTTTCTCCTGGTTCTGTTAGATTCTTTATATACATGGCACACATCAGTCTGGTATGATTGATTTGAGGAAACTGTTGATAAACTTCCAGAGAACTTGCTCTTCTTTTGTGCATCTCTTTCCTCTTTTTTTTTTTTTTTCTTTTTTTGCCTCATAAATTCTAGTCACATTAAGCTATATAAACTTTGAACTGTCTCTTAAAGCTATTCGGGCTATTTTGGGGTTCCCTTCTCTTGCACTATAATTTAGAAACTCCTCAAACAGTGAGCTGGTACACTTCTAGCACTCAACTCATTTTTGTGTGCTCTCAGTTATTCATATCCTGTACTGCTGCTTGTCCATGGTCTGAAATTTTTTTTTTCAAATTTGTTTTGTCCAGTTTTCCTGTTTAATATAGAATAAATCTAATTCCTGTTATTTCATAATCGTGGGAAATAGAAGTTCTTTATTTGAATGCATGGATTATCCGTACTTTGGTTAGTGGAAGCCTCTTCAGGCTGATTCCTGTGTCCTTTTGGCATGTAGGTCCTTAGTGTAATAGTGAAGAAGGTCGTTTCTTATTTTCCACAATGTATTTATTTGTTTTCTCTTTTTTTGGCCACTTTACTGGTCTTTCATTTATTCATTTTCTTTGTTCTTTGGCCTGTGTGGGCCTCCCAGTGCAGTGGCCTGTCTTACTGCTGAGCACCAGTTCTGGGCACATGTGCTCCAGAGCTCCAGCTACCAACACGTTGGTCCAGCTACTCTGAAGCACTTGGGATCTTCCCAGGCCAGGGATCGAACTGGTGCCCCTTGCACTGTGTCCTTACCCACTGGACCAACAGGGAAGCCCTATTTGTTTTCCTAACCCCAGAGTACACAGAAATTAGGTTCAGAATTGCTGGCTGATCCCTCTTGCAAAACACAAGTTTACTAACCAGGCTTTAATTTATGTTTGAAGTTCTTTTTTCTTTAACCTACAGGTATATGATTTCAAAGTTTGCAGGTTATCTGGGATAATATTAACAAAATGGCTGAGTAAGGACATCCAGGAACTCTTTTTCTCCTTCAAAAGCAATGGAGAAAGCTGTCCATATTTATCAGAATCAATGTTTTCAGAACTATGGAATTAACTGAAAGCTTACAGCAATCCAAGGATGATTATTTATTAAAAATAGCTGACTTGATAAAAAGAGTATCCTTGTGACATTTTAACTTGCCCTGTTCTCATCCCGCCTCCCCAAATGCATGGTGTCTTGAAAATCACCAACCCCACAATCATGATGGAAACCATGACAGACACTGGTTGGAACTTTTTCAAAGATACTTTCCCTGAGAATTATTACTGTTTGACCAGTAGTTCACTGGAAGATCCTAACACAATTCTGTTTTAGTCTAAATTGGTTAAGAGCTTATCCACTGTGAAAGCTTTTTTCCTGAGGTCCCTTTTTGAAATCAGTTAGAGGCAATTAAATCACAGTGGCCTGAGGCACTGAAAATAAGAAGTGTTCACTTGTTAATAGTTGGAGAAAACAAGAAGTTAATTGAACAGCTTAAAAGGAAATCTGGGAAATTCATAATCTGTAGGAACTTTGGTAAGTTTTGACATATTTCCTGGAGTTAAGGAATTCACATGAATGACGGGGCTATATGCCTGTTCAGAAAAGTGCTGTGAAGGCCCTACACCCTCACTTCTGGTTGACTTTGGGGACTCTACATAAGCAGGAAGTGAAGTCTAATGTGAACTTGTCACCTTCCTAGTCAAGTGTTGAAAGTGTAGCCCAACACACATACAGGCTCTCAGCCAAGTTAGTGAAGAATCAATTCCAGGCATTAAGAGAATCTTCTAGCTCCAGCTACCAACACGTTGGTCCAGCTACTCTGAAGCACTTGGGATCTTCCCAGGCCAGGGATCGAACTGGTGCCCCTTGCACTGTGTCCTTACCCACTGGACCAACAGGGAAGCCCTATTTGTTTTCCTAACCCCAGAGTACACAGAAATTAGGTTCAGAATTGCTGGCTGATCCCTCTTGCAAAACACAAGTTTACTAACCAGGCTTTAATTTATGTTTGAAGTTCTTTTTTCTTTAACCTACAGGTATATGATTTCAAAGTTTGCAGGTTATCTGGGATAATATTAACAAAATGGCTGAGTAAGGACATCCAGGAACTCTTTTTCTCCTTCAAAAGCAATGGAGAAAGCTGTCCATATTTATCAGAATCAATGTTTTCAGAACTATGGAATTAACTGAAAGCTTACAGCAATCCAAGGATGATTATTTATTAAAAATAGCTGACTTGATAAAAAGAGTATCCTTGTGACATTTTAACTTGCCCTGTTCTCATCCCGCCTCCCCAAATGCATGGTGTCTTGAAAATCACCAACCCCACAATCATGATGGAAACCATGACAGACACTGGTTGGAACTTTTTCAAAGATACTTTCCCTGAGAATTATTACTGTTTGACCAGTAGTTCACTGGAAGATCCTAACACAATTCTGTTTTAGTCTAAATTGGTTAAGAGCTTATCCACTGTGAAAGCTTTTTTCCTGAGGTCCCTTTTTGAAATCAGTTAGAGGCAATTAAATCACAGTGGCCTGAGGCACTGAAAATAAGAAGTGTTCACTTGTTAATAGTTGGAGAAAACAAGAAGTTAATTGAACAGCTTAAAAGGAAATCTGGGAAATTCATAATCTGTAGGAACTTTGGTAAGTTTTGACATATTTCCTGGAGTTAAGGAATTCACATGAATGACGGGGCTATATGCCTGTTCAGAAAAGTGCTGTGAAGGCCCTACACCCTCACTTCTGGTTGACTTTGGGGACTCTACATAAGCAGGAAGTGAAGTCTAATGTGAACTTGTCACCTTCCTAGTCAAGTGTTGAAAGTGTAGCCCAACACACATACAGGCTCTCAGCCAAGTTAGTGAAGAATCAATTCC
Organism: Tragulus kanchil; assembly: GCA_022376925.1. Taxonomy (NCBI): domain Eukaryota; kingdom Metazoa; phylum Chordata; class Mammalia; order Artiodactyla; family Tragulidae; genus Tragulus; species Tragulus kanchil. The sequence continues at coordinate 61,198,054 of JAIOJX010000029.1, read as the reverse complement.
AGGCATTAAGAGAATCTTTGTCTAGTTTTTAGCATACCACTAAGCAAGTGAAACAGTGACTTTAGTGACCATATACAACAATAAATACAGACTTCACAAAAATAGTTAAAAAGTCACTAGACAAACAGCAACAAAAATTAGCAGCATCAAGCCTGGAGGAGAAGACAATATCTGATTTCTAGAGTTGCAACATTATTTAAAATGTCTAGTTTTCAGCAGAATATTGTAAGACACACAGAGTATGGCTCTTATACAGGGAGAAAAAAACAATCAATAGAAACTGTTCCAGATAGGCCCAAACTTTGGATTTATTTTGCAAAGACATTAAATAAACTATTTTAAATGTGTTCAAAGAACAAAAGGAAACCATATGTAAAAAACTAAGAGAAAGTTTGAGAACAGTTCTTATATCAGTAATGAGATAGAAATTATAAAGATGAAAGAAAAGTTTAGGAGTTGAAAACTACTGAGACAAAAATTTCAACAGAACAGTTCAATAGTACATTTGAGCAGACAAGAAAGACTGGGTGACACTAACAGTGGATCTGTTGAGATTATTCAATTAGAGGAACAGAGGATAAATAATTAAACATAATAGACTCTCCAAGACCCATGGGGATACCATCAAGTATAGTAGTATAGGCATGAGAGTCTACTATGACCCCACATTCCAATTATAGTGATCTACCCTCAAAGGAACTAACTTATATTTTCAAAAAAACTTGAATATGAGTGTTCATAGGGGGATTATTCATAATATGGGAGAAGAGAAAGAACCCAAGTATCCATCAGCTGACCACTGGAAAAAAATAAAATGGTTTTGTACCATTTTCTTTAAAATGGAATATTATTGAACAGCTTAAAAGGAAATCTGGGAAATTCATAATCTGTAGGAACTTTGGTAAGTTTTGACATATTTCCTGGAGTTAAGGAATTCACATGAATGACGGGGCTATATGCCTGTTCAGAAAAGTGCTGTGAAGGCCCTACACCCTCACTTCTGGTTGACTTTGGGGACTCTACATAAGCAGGAAGTGAAGTCTAATGTGAACTTGTCACCTTCCTAGTCAAGTGTTGAAAGTGTAGCCCAACACACATACAGGCTCTCAGCCAAGTTAGTGAAGAATCAATTCCAGGCATTAAGAGAATCTTTGTCTAGTTTTTAGCATACCACTAAGCAAGTGAAACAGTGACTTTAGTGACCATATACAACAATAAATACAGACTTCACAAAAATAGTTAAAAAAAGTCACTAGACAAACAGCAACAAAAATTAGCAGCATCAAGCCTGGAGGAGAAGACAATATCTGATTTCTAGAGTTGCAACATTATTTAAAATGTCTAGTTTTCAGCAGAATATTGTAAGACACACAGAGTATGGCTCTTATACAGGGAGAAAAAAACAATCAATAGAAACTGTTCCAGATAGGCCCAAACTTTGGATTTATTTTGCAAAGACATTAAATAAACTATTTTAAATGTGTTCAAAGAACAAAAGGAAACCATATGTAAAAAACTAAGAGAAAGTTTGAGAACAGTTCTTATATCAGTAATGAGATAGAAATTATAAAGATGAAAGAAAAGTTTAGGAGTTGAAAACTACTGAGACAAAAATTTCAACAGAACAGTTCAATAGTACATTTGAGCAGACAAGAAAGACTGGGTGACACTAACAGTGGATCTGTTGAGATTATTCAATTAGAGGAACAGAGGATAAATAATTAAACATAATAGACTCTCCAAGACCCATGGGGATACCATCAAGTATAGTAGTATAGGCATGAGAGTCTACTATGACCCCACATTCCAATTATAGTGATCTACCCTCAAAGGAACTAACTTATATTTTCAAAAAAACTTGAATATGAGTGTTCATAGGGGTATTATTCATAATATGGAAAAAGAGAAAAGAACCCAAGTATCCATCAGCTGACCACTGGATAAATAAAATGGTATGTACCTGCAATGGAATATTATTCAGACACACAAAAGAATACAGTATTGGTACATATTGTGACATGAATGAAATTTTAAAACATGTCAAGAAAGAAACCATACATAAAATGGGATTCTGTTTATGTGAAATATCTAGAACAGGTAAATCTATTGAGCCCAAACATGGATTAGTGACTGAAAAGCTGGAAGAGGGAGGGATAGAGAGTGACTGCTAATGGGTATAACATTTCTTTAAGGACTGGATGTGTTCTGGAATTGGATGTTATAATGTTGGTTGCACAACTTTGTGAATGTACAAAAATCCACTGAATTGTGTATGTTATAAGGATGCATATTGTATGTGAATTGTATCTCAAATTTTTATAATAATAATAAAAATTTCCCTGGGTTGGTGTTTTTCTTTTTTTTCCCCTTCTTCCTTCCATATAGTATTATGAAATGCATTTTAGTTCGTATAGTTCTGATTTTATTTTATTTTGAGGATTATTTTCTATATCCTTGGCAATTGTATTTATTTTATTTATGTGTGTGAAGTGTTGACATTGTTCTACACGTTAGAGCTACACAGAACAGTATACCCAGAGAACTGGCAACTCCACTTCTCCTTTTCACCCCAACCCTCCCCTCCCCATGTAGATAATCAGTCTCATTGGTCCTTAGTGTATTCTTCCTGTGTTTCTATTTCCCTAAATTAATAAATATGTGTAATTTTTATTTCTCCTTTTTTCTTACATGATACTACTGAAAATTTCAACAGAACAGTTCAATAGTACATTTGAGCAGACAAGAAAGACTGGGTGACACTAACAGTGGATCTGTTGAGATTATTCAATTAGAGGAACAGAGGATAAATAATTAAACATAATAGACTCTCCAAGACCCATGGGGATACCATCAAGTATAGTAGTATAGGCATGAGAGTCTACTATGACCCCACATTCCAATTATAGTGATCTACCCTCAAAGGAACTAACTTATATTTTCAAAAAAACTTGAATATGAGTGTTCATAGGGGTATTATTCATAATATGGAAAAAGAGAAAAGAACCCAAGTATCCATCAGCTGACCACTGGATAAATAAAATGGTATGTACCTGCAATGGAATATTATTCAGACACACAAAAGAATACAGTATTGGTACATATTGTGACATGAATGAAATTTTAAAACATGTCAAGAAAGAAACCATACATAAAATGGGATTCTGTTTATGTGAAATATCTAGAACAGGTAAATCTATTGAGCCCAAACATGGATTAGTGACTGAAAAGCTGGAAGAGGGAGGGATAGAGAGTGACTGCTAATGGGTATAACATTTCTTTAAGGACTGGATGTGTTCTGGAATTGGATGTTATAATGTTGGTTGCACAACTTTGTGAATGTACAAAAATCCACTGAATTGTGTATGTTATAAGGATGCATATTGTATGTGAATTGTATCTCAAATTTTTATAATAATAATAAAAATTTCCCTGGGTTGGTGTTTTTCTTTTTTTTCCCCTTCTTCCTTCCATATAGTATTATGAAATGCATTTTAGTTCGTATAGTTCTGATTTTATTTTATTTTGAGGATTATTTTCTATATCCTTGGCAATTGTATTTATTTTATTTATGTGTGTGAAGTGTTGACATTGTTCTACACGTTAGAGCTACACAGAACAGTATACCCAGAGAACTGGCAACTCCACTTCTCCTTTTCACCCCAACCCTCCCCTCCCCATGTAGATAATCAGTCTCATTGGTCCTTAGTGTATTCTTCCTGTGTTTCTATTTCCCTAAATTAATAAATATGTGTAATTTTTATTTCTCCTTTTTTCTTACATTAAAAATTGGCATTTTCTCAATGCTTTTATGATCCTTTTTTCATTTAAAAATGTTGGGTTGGTCCAAAAGTTTGTTGGTTTTTCTTTTTTTTCCATTAGATGACTAATTAGTGCTTAGTTGTCTTTAACTTAATTTGAAACAATTTTTTTAGATTGTATTGTGACATCTATTGATGTCAACCTACATTAAAAAGCTTATCAGAGGGCTTTCCTGGTGGTTCAGTGGGTAAGGACACCACTTTGCAGTGCAAGGGGCGCCAGTTTGATCCCTGGCCTGGGAAGATCCCATGTGCTACGGAGCAGCTGAATCAATGTGTCCAACTACCGAGCCAGAGCTCTGGAGCGCCCAGAGCCAGTGCTCTACAGCGAGAGAGGCCGCTGCGATGGGAGGCCTACACAGTCCAAAGAACAACATAAATAAATGAAAGACCAATAGAAGTGGCCAAAAAGGAATTTAAAACAAACAAACAAGCTTATCAGGATTTGTGAAGATTTGTGTAGCCATTTTAATATTGAAGACTGAAGAAAAAAGCATCATTTTCAGCATATTGTGCTTTATTATTTCAAGAAAGGCAAAAACACAACGGAAAGACGAAAAAGATTTGTGCAGTATATGGAGAAGGTCCTGTGACTGATCACACGTCAAAAGTGGCTTACAGAGTTTCGTGCTGGAGATTTCTCTCTGTACAATACTCCTCAGTCGTGTAGACCAGTTGAAGTAATAGCACTTAAATCGAGATATTAATAGAGAATAATCAACATTATGCCACACAAGAGATAGCCAACATACTCAGAATATCCAAATCAAGCACTGAAAATCATTTGCACCAACTTGGCCAAGTTAATCTCTCACGTTTGGATTCCACATAAGTGTAGAAAACTTCTTGACTATTTCTGCGTGCAGTTCTCTACCTAAACATAATTAAAGTATTCCATTTTTAGAACAAATTGTGATGAGTGAGAAAGTGGATACTGTGTAATAATGTAGAACAGAAGGATCCTGGGCCAAGTGAAATGAACCAACACCAAAGACCAAACTTCATCCAAAGGAGGTGGTGTGTATATGTTGGGATTAGAAGGGAGCCCTCTTATGATCTCCTTCTGGAAAACCAAGTAATTGTTTCCAACAAGTACTTCTCCCAGTTAGAGCGACTGAAAGCAGCACTCAATGAATAATGTTGAATTAGTCAACAGAAAACAACAATCTTCTAACAGGTCACCCTAAGACCCCATGTTTCTCTAATGACCGGGCAAGAATTGTTAGAGCTTGGCTGGGATGTTCTGATTCACCTGCCATATTAACTGAACGCTGCACCTTCGCATGTCCAGCTATTTCAGTGTTTACAAAATTCTCTTCATGGAAAAAAATTTCAGTTACCTAAAAGACTATAAAAGGGACCTGGAACATTTCTTTGCTCAAAAAAGATAAAAAGTTTTGGGAAGATGGAATTACAAAGTTGCCTGGAAAATGGCAAGAAGAAGTGCAACAAAGTGGTGAATATGTTGTTCAATAAAGTTCTTGATGAAAATGAAAAAATACGTCTTTTATCCTAAAAACTGAAGGGACTTTTTGACCAACCTCAAAATATCCTGGAAATCACTGCAGATTTGTCCATAGAGATCTTCCTTGTTTAACGTAAAACTAATGAATATAACAAAAGAGAAATAGACACAAATACAGAGAACAAACTAATAGTTACCACAGGGGTGACACTTGGGTGAGGGGCAAGATACATGAAGGGAATTAAGAGGTACAAATTACCGAGCATAAAATAAGTTTTAAGGATAGAATACTATAGCACAGGGAATATGGCCAATTGTGTGAGGGACTGAACCACTGTTGCTTACTTTGAAGACAGAAAAAGAATCAGAAGCCAAGGAAAGCTGGTGACTTCTAGAAGACTTCAGTTTACATCCAGTGTGGAAATGGGGATCTCAAGCCTACCAGTTCAAGAAACAATCCTGCCAACAGCCTAAATGAGCCACAGAAAAGAGTCCTACTGGAGAGCCTCTAAAGGGGAACATATTCTTGCTGGCACCCTTATTTTAGCCCAGTGAAGCCATGTCAGACTTCTAAACTATAGAACTGTTAGATAATAAATTTGTTGTTTAAGCCATTACAAAATATAAATAAAAACAGCATCACACATCATTGAATACATTTATTTGTTCACTCATCTATGTATGGACCTACAGGTTATTTTTCATATTGTTGGAGGTGTATCTTTGCAGTAAATTCCTAGAAGTAATTACTGTGCCTAGAAGGAACATGTGTAAGTAGTTTTATTATAAAGAGCCCCATCCATTGTCAGTTGTCTTTATTTTATTTGTATCATTTACATTTCCATCATATTGTTTGTCTGCCACTTACTGGATGTATTCAGATCTGTTGATTCCTCTTTATTTCCCATTATTTAATTTATGGATTTGGAATCAGAAAATCTTACTCTACTACTTGCTTACTAACATATCTGATACCAATTTAGCTGACTCCGCTTTCTGATTGTTTCCATTTGTCTGGAACACCTTTGTTCTTTTATTTTTAGTCTATCTTAATCATTCTGTCTCAGATGTGTCTCTTGAAAAGAGCGTTTTGTTGGGTCTTTATGAACCAAGTTGAAAATCTTTCCATATGATAAGTAAATTAAACCCTTTCACAGTTGTTAAGATAGTTATGATTGCTTTCAATTATGTCAGATTATCTTATGCTATTGTTGTTCACTTGCTAAGTCATGTCTGACTCTTAGTGACCCCATGGACTGCAGCTCCCCTGTCCTTGACCATCTCCCGAAGTTTGCTCAAATTCTTGTCCACTGAGTCGGTGATACTATCCAATCTTCCCATCCTCTCATCCTCTCATCTTACACAATAATTGTTATATTTATTTTGTTCCTCTTCATAATGTTTGCTGTGTTGATTTTTTTAAAAAGAAATTCCTAAATTTGGTGAATTTGGTGTCTAGAAAGACTAGTAGTTCCATTCTGGTAATTATCTTTGTGCTTATGCCTTTAGTTAATGCCTTTTTAGTCCTTTTTTTTTTTTTTTCTTATTAACAATCTGTGTTGTCCATTTTAATGACTTTCCTTAAGTTTCACTTGTTGCTTAAACCACAGCTAGTGGGTTTATTCTACTTTCCTTCATCTGCATTCTCTTGCAGTTCTTAGTTGTATCATTTTTACTTCATTGGAAGATACACACATAACATAGAGCATTATTATATAACATATTATGGTACCCTTATCCCCACCTTAGTTTTAGGCTTAGATTTGCAATTAAATATATTAAAGTTAATTTGACGAAGTTTTCTGTCATCTTTTGTTTAATAGAGTTCATTTTCTAGCAGATTCTTCAAAAAAGGACTCATGGGAAAATTATTTGAGCTCTTGATGTTTAAATGTTTTTCTGTAGTTTTGATACTTTCAAATTTTTTCTGTGGTTTTCATACGTAAACGCTATGGCTGCATCTTGGAATTGTGGCTTTCTCAGTGATCCCACCCTTCTTGCTTGTGGCAGCTAAACATTGTATCTACGGTGGAGTTTCCTGCTCCTTCCCAAGTTAGGAGATCTGAGTAAAGGATAGCTTCTTGACCCTTATCAGGGATACAGAGCTGTTTTTTGTATTTTTTTCCATTTACCCTTCCCCAAGCCACAGTGAGTCTTTATATCTGTGTTTTGGTTAGCAATGTTGATGACCATACCGTGGCTTAAGGTTTTTTTTCTAGCAGGGAAGAAGGACCCTGGTAGGTATTTGTTTCCTTGCTGCAGTAGTAACCTCTCCTTTTTCAGGCCTGCACCATCAAGGACAGTTTTCTCTTATCTTTACTCTGCCCTCTGTCTTTCTCCTGAGTACCCACTTTAGACCCATGGAACTCCCATCCCCTTTAGAGTTCTTGACATTCCTAAATAATTTTACTCTATATATCCCCGTAGTACTTTTATAGGTTTATATTTGCTTTCCAGCCTTAATCTTTCTGGAATTTATCCTGATGGTCAAATTGTTTAAAATCAGTTACAGTGGATTTGCATTTCTCAGTCTGTCTTGAGGTTAGGTAGGGGCCATGTGACAAGAGTTACTTAGTAGATTATGAGTGAAAATTATGTAAACCACTTCCAGATCTGGCCCATGAAATGGTCTTCAAAGCTCCACCCTTTTTTTGACCCTCAACTAGGTGTCATTTCCCAGGGAGACAGTAGAGGATCCTGTTTTTTATGATGAAGAAATACTCATCAATGTGGGAACCTCAAAAACTGAAAATGCTTATCCATATTTTCCTCCACTTAAACCAAATGGACTTAACATCTTCATGTAAAACCAATTAGAATTTTTTTTTTGTTAATACAGGTATTACTCTAATAAATTGTTGCTAGAAAGATGTTACTGTAACAAATATCCAAAATATTATACTTAGCAATGTTCATTATACAATCAAGATGGAAACTAATGTCCAAGGTTATAAAATTGGAGATTTTTTTAAAAAACGGAGATTTGTGTATGCAATGACAAAACAGTTTTTCAAATGGTCATTTACAACTGCTTGGAAGGTAGACCACATGCTTAATGATCTCAGTACTAAGGAAAGGCTGGAGAATGGAATGCTAGTAGTAAATGTTGATTATTAACTCTGGATTTATCAAGGTGATAGGAAAAAATAAATAAATGAGATATAGGAAAAAATTGTTACTTTAAAAGCAGGGAAAAAAGTAAAAGGATGATAAGGCCATGACTTCTAGTCCCAAATAATAAGAGATAATGGACAAATGTCCACTAAGACTCCTAGGTCCATACAGACGTAAGTAAAGATGTGGCGTTTCCTCCTAAGTGTGATGGCTTTAAACCATGTTGGCAAATGGACAAAAAAAAAAAAAAGTAAGCTTGAGAATTATATTTAGGAAAGAACTTGGCTGTTTGACTGAATAGTAATATGATTTTTTGTAATACCAAAAAATTGTAAGGCTGGATTTCAGTACCCTTCAAATGCTCTGTTCACTACTAGTCTATTGAGGATTCCAAGCTTGCTAAGAAGAGATGGATTATAAAAACCGTAAAGTCTTCCAAGAAGGGGAAAATCCCCATCATTTATTTCAAATTAAGTGTTCACTTAATCTATTTCTTCTTTTACTTAGAATCTGGCTAAATTACACTTCCAGGCCTCCTTGAAGATGGCAAATGCTTGCCAGAAAAATGTGGGTAAAGGTGATGACGTGAATTTTCACCTGTCCCACAGGATTTTCCAGGCAGTCTCCACATTTCATTGTTAACATCTTGGCCAACCTTACGAGATAGATTTAGAAGATGGTGAAGTTTTTATTTATACCAGTCAGGGTTCCTGTCTGGTTGCATGGAACAGATCCCCACAACCCTATTTAGCCACCTATTGAACTTCACATGAGCAAGAAATAAGTAAGTATTTGGTTATGTCAACTGAGATGTAGAATGTTAGCTGTTACTATAGCTAAGAATTATTCTAATACATATGTGTGCTTGGGAGATAACTCTTCTAGTTTTTCCAAAATGTATATTGCTCTTACGCTTTTTTTCAGTAGTGGGTCATTCCTTCTCTACTGACTTAAAATGTCTTTATAAACTAATAATCACTGCATTGTTCCTAGGTCTCTCTCTTTTCTGCTTATCTCTTTCTCTGATCAAATATTACATTTTAAATTATTATAATTTTGTATGTTATTTAGACACCCAGTAGCTTTGTTTACTCACTTTTTTTCCTTAGAATTTTCTTGACAAATCTTATATCTTTTCTCTAGAAACTAATTTTAAAATCAACTTGTAAGTTTTATTTCAAAAAATTACATTGGGGTGTTAATTTTGACTACTCCAAAAGTATTTTTGTAACCTGGAAGGTATTTGTGTTTCAACATGTTATCATTGTTTTTTAGTTATATAAAATGGTGGGTCTGCTTTTGTGGAGTATAGAACTGTAGCAGAAACGAAACAGGAGCTTCATAAAATATAGAGCTGTAGGAGAAATGCAATAGGAGCGAGCTCAGTAGTCCTAAGTATGACGTCATTGTGCAGAAATTAAGTAGCCTTAAGTCCTATACTGGAATGTTGTTTGTACTTTGAACATGTGTTTTTCCTCAAGGGAAAACTTGTTGTGAAAGAAAGTCCTTCTCATGCTGTTTTTAGGATATAATTAAAAGGATGGTTTTCAGTAAAGACAGCCAAAATTTAGATGGTCAGTAAATGGAGGAGGGTTATTTGTGTTTATTTTTAAACTAAACATGGTATGAATATTCAGTGTTTCACTTAGCTCTCTATTATGGACAGAAGTTCATAGTCTTCACATATACCAACAACAACCACTTTAGGAATTTGCAAGCCCTATAAAAATTTTAAAATTTCTTTAAAACACTTTAAATTATAACACTTTAAAAATTAAATAATTTATAACAATTTATAATTAAATAAATTGTGACACTGTAAAGTATAAAGTGTTATAATTGCATTATCAGTGCTTAGAATATCTTTAATGCTTGAGTTTATATTTTCTATTTTGATATCTGCGAGTCTCTCTCCCTCGGTTTGCAAGTCTCTGCTCAAATGTGTGCTTGGGAGATAACTCTTCTAGTTTTTCCAAAATGTATATTGCTCTTACGCTTTTTTTCAGTAGTGGGTCATTCCTTCTCTACTGACTTAAAATGTCTTTATAAACTAATAATCACTGCATTGTTCCTAGGTCTCTCTCTTTTCTGCTTATCTCTTTCTCTGATCAAATATTACATTTTAAATTATTATAATTTTGTATGTTATTTAGACACCCAGTAGCTTTGTTTACTCACTTTTTTTCCTTAGAATTTTCTTGACAAATCTTATATCTTTTCTCTAGAAACTAATTTTAAAATCAACTTGTAAGTTTTATTTCAAAAAATTACATTGGGGTGTTAATTTTGACTACTCCAAAAGTATTTTTGTAACCTGGAAGGTATTTGTGTTTCAACATGTTATCATTGTTTTTTAGTTATATAAAATGGTGGGTCTGCTTTTGTGGAGTATAGAACTGTAGCAGAAACGAAACAGGAGCTTCATAAAATATAGAGCTGTAGGAGAAATGCAATAGGAGCGAGCTCAGTAGTCCTAAGTATGACGTCATTGTGCAGAAATTAAGTAGCCTTAAGTCCTATACTGGAATGTTGTTTGTACTTTGAACATGTGTTTTTCCTCAAGGGAAAACTTGTTGTGAAAGAAAGTCCTTCTCATGCTGTTTTTAGGATATAATTAAAAGGATGGTTTTCAGTAAAGACAGCCAAAATTTAGATGGTCAGTAAATGGAGGAGGGTTATTTGTGTTTATTTTTAAACTAAACATGGTATGAATATTCAGTGTTTCACTTAGCTCTCTATTATGGACAGAAGTTCATAGTCTTCACATATACCAACAACAACCACTTTAGGAATTTGCAAGCCCTATAAAAATTTTAAAATTTCTTTAAAACACTTTAAATTATAACACTTTAAAAATTAAATAATTTATAACAATTTATAATTAAATAAATTGTGACACTGTAAAGTATAAAGTGTTATAATTGCATTATCAGTGCTTAGAATATCTTTAATGCTTGAGTTTATATTTTCTATTTTGATATCTGCGAGTCTCTCTCCCTCGGTTTGCAAGTCTCTGCTCAAATGTCAACTTACTAGGGAGAGCTTCTCTAATCTTCCTTAGAAAACCAGCTGGTTATTTCTCCCTCTTTTCTTGCTTTTGCTTCTGTAAACATTCACATAAGTGCATAGTAGGTGCTCAGTTAAATATTTGCTTTTCTGAAGTGTGCTTTCTATAAATATTTGAATAAACATTATTATTTTGAATAGGTAATCATGGCTATATACAAGCTTTTTCACTATATCAATGACTCATATTGTTGAATACCTGAAGCTGTCAGTTTCGAGGCTATTAGAGTAATTCAGGTAAGAGAGAGGATGGATTGGATTTGGATAGTGGCAGTGGAAATGAGAATGGGAGAGAAGGTAATGTTTGATTATAGAAAAGAAGGTACGAATTAACCCTGGAGGAAAAGTATGAGAATAATTGAAATAAGAAACAGTAAGATTACTCTACAGCATTAGGAGCTCATTTGAAGTTTACTGTAATTAAAGTGAAAACAATTAGCACAGTCATTTGTACCTTCATTTTTTATGACCTGAGTTTTGACCATATTTATTTGGAATTCTTAGCCTTTTTGCTACTGGTTTGTCAGAATTCTTCACATGTTAGTGTAATAAGCCCTTTTCCTGCCATGATTTCCAAAGGTCTAGGCAACTTTGGTGTGTGTCAGTGATGCTTTATAATATGAAATATTTGTATTTTTAATAGAAGCTATCCTGATCATTGTAATTGTACATATAAAAACCAACTCATTCTATTTAGGATATAATTAAAAGTGGTTTTCAGTAAAGACAGCCAAAATTTAGATGGTCAGTAAATGGAGGAGGGTTATTTGTGTTTATTTTTAAACTAAACATGGTATGAATATTCAGTGTTTCACTTAGCTCTCTATTATGGACAGAAGTTCATAGTCTTCACATATACCAACAACAACCACTTTAGGAATTTGCAAGCCCTATAAAAATTTTAAAATTTCTTTAAAACACTTTAAATTATAACACTTTAAAAATTAAATAATTTATAACAATTTATAATTAAATAAATTGTGACACTGTAAAGTATAAAGTGTTATAATTGCATTATCAGTGCTTAGAATATCTTTAATGCTTGAGTTTATATTTTCTATTTTGATATCTGCGAGTCTCTCTCCCTCGGTTTGCAAGTCTCTGCTCAAATGTCAACTTACTAGGGAGAGCTTCTCTAATCTTCCTTAGAAAACCAGCTGGTTATTTCTCCCTCTTTTCTTGCTTTTGCTTCTGTAAACATTCACATAAGTGCATAGTAGGTGCTCAGTTAAATATTTGCTTTTCTGAAGTGTGCTTTCTATAAATATTTGAATAAACATTATTATTTTGAATAGGTAATCATGGCTATATACAAGCTTTTTCACTATATCAATGACTCATATTGTTGAATACCTGAAGCTGTCAGTTTCGAGGCTATTAGAGTAATTCAGGTAAGAGAGAGGATGGATTGGATTTGGATAGTGGCAGTGGAAATGAGAATGGGAGAGAAGGTAATGTTTGATTATAGAAAAGAAGGTACGAATTAACCCTGGAGGAAAAGTATGAGAATAATTGAAATAAGAAACAGTAAGATTACTCTACAGCATTAGGAGCTCATTTGAAGTTTACTGTAATTAAAGTGAAAACAATTAGCACAGTCATTTGTACCTTCATTTTTTATGACCTGAGTTTTGACCATATTTATTTGGAATTCTTAGCCTTTTTGCTACTGGTTTGTCAGAATTCTTCACATGTTAGTGTAATAAGCCCTTTTCCTGCCATGATTTCCAAAGGTCTAGGCAACTTTGGTGTGTGTCAGTGATGCTTTTATAATATGAAATATTTGTATTTTTTAATAGAAGCTATCCTGATCATTGTAATTGTACATATACACAGACAAACCTAATACTCTATTGCTTTAGAACATGGGTCATCAAACACTTTTTCTAACAACTGAGAGAGTAAATAGTCTAGGCCTTATAGCCCATTAGGTCTCTGGTGACTATTTTACTCTGCTGTTGTAGCACAAAAGCAGACATAGGTAATGCGTGAACAAACAGCATGACTGTATTTCAGTAAACTTTATCTATAAAAGCAAGTGGTGTGTTTGATTTAGCCAATGGTCCAGTTTTGTTGACTCTTGCCCTAGACAGTATGCTCTGAATAATTATTTGGTTAATATATTTCTTCTTCCATTCAGCATCCTTTCTCCATTACTGAATATTAGTCAGTAACATTATCTTTCTTAGAGTTTATAGTAATAAATCCCAGAATAGGTAGATGGATTTTTTTCTGCTTTAAATTACATATTTTGACACAGCTATTAAAAAAATTAAGTTGAAAGTTGAAGTCAGTGCAGTGAGAAATAAAAGAATCACGATAGATGTAGTTAACTAGAAAGGGAGAAATAAAATTAACATTTGGTTCTACCTTTGCCTCATATAGTGGAATTTCCCATTCATTTTATTCCAGTGTTATTGTGGTTAAAGTAACAGTGCTTTTTTGTTTGTTTTTTCCTCCTTGTCTTCATGTAACATATCCAAGTTCCCTCACCACTTTCTCCAGGAGGGCCCACAAGTGTCCAGGACTTCTGAATGAGGTAAAAAATCAGAAAAACCAGGCTTCCCTGGTGGTCCAGTGGGTAAGGACACCACCTTGCAGTGCAAGGGGCGCCGGTTCGATCCCTGACCTGGGAAGATCCCATGTGCCACAGAGAGGCTGGACTGATGTGTCCAATTACCAAGCCGGAGCTCTGGAGCACATGCGCCCAGAGCCGATGCTCTGCGACAACAGAGGCCACTGCGGTGGGAGGCCCACAGGAGACAAAGAACAAAGACGGATGAAAATAGATAAATGAAAGACCAATAGAAGTGGCCCGCCCGCCCCTCTCCCTCTCCACCCCCCCAAGATAAATAAATAAATGTTGTTTTTTTTTTTTTAAATCAGAAAACCTTTCATTCTGCTCCCCCAAACTCTGAAAGCTCTTGTCCTTTATCTAACCATCTTCTTTATAGGTTTGAATTCCTACTCTACTTTTCTCTTTATTTTCCAGTTCCAATTTTATTTATTCTTTTGAGGCCAGAGAAAACATCCCTACAGTTGTGCCTTTAAGAACTCATCTGAGGGCTTCCCCTGGTGGCCAAGTGGGTAAGGACACCGCCTTGCAGTGCAAGGGGCGCCAGTTCGATCCCTGGCCTGGGAAGATCCCACGTGCCGCGGAGCGGCTGGACCCGTGTGTTGAATTACCGAGCCGCAGCCCTGGATGTGCCCAGAGCTGGCGCTCTGCAACGACAGACGCCACCTTAATGGGAGGCCAACAGGAGCCAAAGAACAAAGACAGATGAAAATGGAGAAATGAAAGACCAATAGAAGTGGCCTGCCCGCTCCCCTCCCTCCCCAACCTGACCCCCACCCAAAATAAATAAATAAATCTTTTAAAAAAAGAAAAGAACTCATCTGACACTTAAAGGGTAAGGTTTTTTTTAGTCTTTGTTTGTAAGTGAATATGAACTGACCAATCGAGGATAAGTGAGAAAGAAAAGAAGGTGAAAAATATCCTGAAAACAACCAAATAAATACTAAGCCTGGAATTATATACATAGCATATAGAGTTCTTTGGCAGGCACTGAGTAAAAAATAGCTATTAGTTCTTGAGAAACTCATCTGGCTGCCGATTAGTTATTTATAACCATTGTCAATCTTTTAGTCACTATGCTGAGAATTAAAATTTTAGGGAGAAAATGTCCTCTAATTCACTGAGCATGGGATCTGGAGCTATGTCTTGTTTGGCGGTAGAATACCATGACGAGCAGTGCAATGTGGGCAAAATATCCCCCCAAAAGGAAATCAGGGTGTTAATTTCTCTTAAATAGTTGCAAAAACAGTGTTAGCCAAGAAAGGGTAGCCATCCACTCCTAGTCTCATAAGAGAACATGAATATATGTGAATCTATTTAAAACAGAAAGAAAACACCTTAAGAGAGCAGTAAACTCCTGCGTGAACCCCGGAAAGTACTTTACTCCTGGAGGGACAGGAGGGGAAGGGGAATAGTCTGCTGTCTAGTGTGGCCAGAGAAGAGAATGCACAAAAATGGTAGATATGAAACTGATGAAGTAGAGAGTTACAGCTAGGTTAAGGAAGGCCCTTAATGTCATTTAAGGTTCTTGAAGTTTCATTTACAGGAAATTGAGAAACCAGCTTGAAAAATCTAAGGACAGAGAAAGCTATGTACTTGTATAGAGATTTGAAGCATGTGTAATATAGCCACCTTGCCAAGTGTCCTTACTTTTTTTGCATTTCCTGTAACTAATCTCTTTGAAAATGTTCTAGGTCAAAGTTTTCCCATGATATTTCAGATCAACAGATCATTTGTGTAAGGTTAAAATTACCTTTGACAATAATGGGAGAAAAATATACACACACATGAGAAAACAGCTCCAAAAACAACGTTTTGACTTTTCTTGTGAAAGAGCACAGCACCTTGAATGTCTTTTATAAGGTTCCAGAACTATCTCAAATTACTAAAAGGAAGGGGGAAAAAGATCCATTATCAAGTTTCATATTAAATGTTATTTAATTGAGTAAAGTGTATTAATAAAATAAACAATTTAGTTCAAATGAAAAAGCATGTATACCTTGATAGAATACTCACAGTTCTTAATTTTTTTTTCAGTCACCTGTTATGGAAATTTAATAAAGGATCTAGCAGTGATCATTAATGACTGCTAAAATGAGTCGGTGAAAACCGATGGGGACTTCTGTGGTGACTGGATCAGACTGACAACACTGAATCCACTAATTGTTCTTAACATCACAAAAAGATAGATGGTAGACATACTCTGGGCTTCCTCATATGATGCGTTTATGAAGGACACCCCACCGCCTATCATGTCATTGCTCCCTCAAATCAAACCTAACCTACATCTGGTCAAGCCTCTAGATTTGACTTCTCTTTAGAAATACAAGGAACAGAAGAATGTACTGATGTTAAATGGCATTATCAGGATACAGTCTGCAAAATCTAGAATGCGGGAAATGCTATGAGACAGTAGTCATTCTATAAAAACTATTTTTTCACATACATTAGTAGCAAGACAAAGAAAAATGGTAAAGGGAAATATATACATTTTAAAGAGACATAAAAGCGTAATAATTAAGTCACCATGTGGTCCTTGTTTGATCCTGAATCAAATCAACTTTTAGAAAGAAGAACAAAGTACGAGATAATTAGTGAAATTTGAATGTTAACTAGGTGTTTGATGCTATTAAGGAACTGTTCCATTAATAATTAGTGCAGTGAAATGAAAAACTAAGGACAGAGAAAGCTATGTACTTGTATAGAGATTTGAAGCATGTGTAATATAGCCACCTTGCCAAGTGTCCTTACTTTTTTTGCATTTCCTGTAACTAATCTCTTTGAAAATGTTCTAGGTCAAAGTTTTCCCATGATATTTCAGATCAACAGATCATTTGTGTAAGGTTAAAATTACCTTTGACAATAATGGGAGAAAAATATACACACACATGAGAAAACAGCTCCAAAAACAACGTTTTGACTTTTCTTGTGAAAGAGCACAGCACCTTGAATGTCTTTTATAAGGTTCCAGAACTATCTCAAATTACTAAAAGGAAGGGGGAAAAAGATCCATTATCAAGTTTCATATTAAATGTTATTTAATTGAGTAAAGTGTATTAATAAAATAAACAATTTAGTTCAAATGAAAAAGCATGTATACCTTGATAGAATACTCACAGTTCTTAATTTTTTTTTCAGTCACCTGTTATGGAAATTTAATAAAGGATCTAGCAGTGATCATTAATGACTGCTAAAATGAGTCGGTGAAAACCGATGGGGACTTCTGTGGTGACTGGATCAGACTGACAACACTGAATCCACTAATTGTTCTTAACATCACAAAAAGATAGATGGTAGACATACTCTGGGCTTCCTCATATGATGCGTTTATGAAGGACACCCCACCGCCTATCATGTCATTGCTCCCTCAAATCAAACCTAACCTACATCTGGTCAAGCCTCTAGATTTGACTTCTCTTTAGAAATACAAGGAACAGAAGAATGTACTGATGTTAAATGGCATTATCAGGATACAGTCTGCAAAATCTAGAATGCGGGAAATGCTATGAGACAGTAGTCATTCTATAAAAACTATTTTTTCACATACATTAGTAGCAAGACAAAGAAAAAATGGTAAAGGGAAATATATACATTTTAAAGAGACATAAAACGCGTAATAATTAAGTCACCATGTGGTCCTTGTTTGATCCTGAATCAAATCAACTTTTAGAAAGAAGAACAAAGTACGAGATAATTAGTGAAATTTGAATGTTAACTAGGTGTTTGATGCTATTAAGGAACTGTTCCATTAATAATTAGTGCAGTGAAATGAATGTTTACTAATGACAACCAACTTTAAATATTTTCGAAATGGAAGTATTGATTTTGAATGAAGGTCAAAAATATTCTGGTAGGGCAAACTCTCTTAGATGTTTTTCTAAGCACATTCAAATGAGACAACTGTTTGAGGTTACAGCATCCTTACTGGCCTCTTGTGGATCATCAAGAGAGAAAAAAATCCCAGAGGACCTCCTGTTCCTAAATTGTGAAATCCTGTACATAATGAGAAAGAAAAGGAGGATGTCACTTTTTTCCATGTCTCTAATAAAAGTATTCCTTTTAGGACACTGGGGAGAAAGGGACAGGGAATAAATCTTTGTGTATGCCTAGCTTCTGATAAGCCTTCTCAAACTATGAAAGAGTAACAGGATAACTCCCCGTGGACAAAAAGGTATCACTGGTCACCCTGGGCCTTGGAGAAAATCTTGACTTTGTAGGTCACTTTCCAGAGAACTCGTTGTCTAAAGTAGTGAAGAAGTTGCACCATGTGTGTGTTCTCCATCCCAATCCTCTGACTTCATTCTCTCAGATCTCTCATCTGGAAAGCAAATTTAACCCAGTTACTGACACTTTTGGACTCTGGGATGAGTTGTCAAACCTATGCACCACTCCAAGTATTTTGCTGTATATTTTCTCTGAGGTTTTCATTCCCCACTTTTTCTGCCACTGTGAAAACACCAAGTTAATACTGGAAGAGGAATGGGTGTAGCTGACTACTTGTTAGCCTCACCCAACCCTCTCATTACAACTGCCGTTCTTCTAGAACACTAATATTTTGCTCTGTTTTTCTCCAGGGTTTCCATTGCCCAGTTTTTCTCCCATTGAATCGTACCCACTCTACAGGGACTCTAGATGTGTTAGAACCTATCTTTGGTTAATGAACTAATAATAATTAACAATGCCTGAAACACCATACACTGATGATACAAAAATAATCATCATTTACACGAATATTTTGCCTTGAGCAGATGAAGAAAGAAGGAAATTGGTGGTTTCAAATGTCGCTAATGTCCTACTGATGTCAAATCTGAAAACTGACGGCCCAGGCCTACATCTGTTTTACCTACAGGAGCTCCTTAAAGGTAAATGGTTTGTGGATTAATTTTTTTTTTTTACCACTTATTTTATTTATCTTTTGAGGGGTGGGGTGGGGAAAGAGCGGGACGGGCGGGCCACTTCTATTGGTCTTTCATTTCTCTATTTTCATCCGTTTTTGTTCTTTGGCTCCTGTGGGCCTCCCATTAAGGTGGCCTCTGTCGTCGCTGAGCGCTGGCTCTGGGTGCATGCGCCCCAGAGCTCTGGCTCGGTGATTGGACACATCAGTCCAGCCGCTCCGCGACACATGTGATCTTCCCAGGCCAGGGATCAAACCGGCGCCCCTTGCACTGCAAGGCGGTGTCCTTACCCACTGGACCACCAGGGGAAGCCCATGGATTAATTTTTGTAATTGTTTTCCCAAAACACATGCCCACAGTTTGGGGCTTGTTTGTCTTCCAAGGTTACTAGCTTCAGGCTAATCTTGACTCTAAACTTCAAGTAGTGAAGAAGTTGCACCATGTGTGTGTTCTCCATCCCAATCCTCTGACTTCATTCTCTCAGATCTCTCATCTGGAAAGCAAATTTAACCCAGTTACTGACACTTTTGGACTCTGGGATGAGTTGTCAAACCTATGCACCACTCCAAGTATTTTGCTGTATATTTTCTCTGAGGTTTTCATTCCCCACTTTTTCTGCCACTGTGAAAACACCAAGTTAATACTGGAAGAGGAATGGGTGTAGCTGACTACTTGTTAGCCTCACCCAACCCTCTCATTACAACTGCCGTTCTTCTAGAACACTAATATTTTGCTCTTTTTTTCTCCAGGGTTTCCATTGCCCAGTTTTTCTCCCATTGAATCGTACCCACTCTACAGGGACTCTAGATGTGTTAGAACCTATCTTTGGTTAATGAACTAATAATAATTAACAATGCCTGAAACACCATACACTGATGATACAAAAATAATCATCATTTACACGAATATTTTGCCTTGAGCAGATGAAGAAAGAAGGAAATTGGTGGTTTCAAATGTCGCTAATGTCCTACTGATGTCAAATCTGAAAACTGAGGGCCCAGGCCTACATCTGTTTTACCTACAGGAGCTCCTTAAAGGTAAATGGTTTGTGGATTAATTTTTTTTACCACTTATTTTATTTATCTTTTGAGGCTGGGTGGGGAAAGAGCGGGACGGGCGGGCCACTTCTATTGGTCTTTCATTTCTCTATTTTCATCCGTTTTTGTTCTTTGGCTCCTGTGGGCCTCCCATTAAGGTGGCCTCTGTCGTCGCTGAGCGCTGGCTCTGGGTGCATGCGCCCCAGAGCTCTGGCTCGGTGATTGGACACATCAGTCCAGCCGCTCCGCGACACATGTGATCTTCCCAGGCCAGGGATCAAACCGGCGCCCCTTGCACTGCAAGGCGGTGTCCTTACCCACTGGACCACCAGGGGAAGCCCATGGATTAATTTTTGTAATTGTTTTCCCAAAACACATGCCCACAGTTTGGGGCTTGTTTGTCTTCCAAGGTTACTAGCTTCAGGCTAATCTTGTACACATTTACATAAGGATTACTGTGATAGCAATGTTTCTCTTAAATACAAATAATTTGTATCTTGAGCCAGATGTGCCCCCTGGAAGTGTATATACTCATGAATATTTCTAGGAAAAGCTAATGAAAACAGAGCGGTTATTCTGACAATGCCTGTCCCACATCCTTGGACGTAGTTGGTAATGATGACAAAAGTTAGAATCCGTCCAGGTATGATAGTTTCTTTTTAAAACATCAGCTAGATTTATCTATCATAGACTGGTTTCAGGTTGTGAGAGCTTGTTAGTTTGTTAATATAAAAGACAAGCAAAATCACCAACTATGCACATGGTTTTAAGACCTTAATCTAAGTGAAATTTATATCATTTATTTATATATAACAACAAACGACCACTCTAGACACTTGAAATGATTTATTCAAGGCATTTTTACATAATCTTGCAATCATAGTATAGGCATATAATAAATGAATGTGAGAGTGTAAAGAAGACTATGAAGCCAGTGTCTGGGCATTTAAAATAAGAGCTCTTCAAAAAGAAGTTAAAAATGTTTTACAACTAGAATTCCTGAAGAATTTGGGAGAAACTAAAACTTCATTGAAAACATTACAACACCAAATCACATGTTACTTAGTTCATAGCAAGCAATTATATATTAAATGTTTATATCCTGTGAGCTAAGACAACACATTTTACATTCAAGTTGAAATAATTCAGCACCATTTTGGTTAGAAGGAGAAAGCATTAGAAGTGGCCTAAGACTTTTGGTAGCAGGGAATGAAATACCGTTTTGTTCTTTGGCTCCTGTGGGCCTCCCATTAAGGTGGCCTCTGTCGTCGCTGAGCGCTGGCTCTGGGTGCATGCGCCCCAGAGCTCTGGCTCGGTGATTGGACACATCAGTCCAGCCGCTCCGCGACACATGTGATCTTCCCAGGCCAGGGATCAAACCGGCGCCCCTTGCACTGCAAGGCGGTGTCCTTACCCACTGGACCACCAGGGGAAGCCCATGGATTAATTTTTGTAATTGTTTTCCCAAAACACATGCCCACAGTTTGGGGCTTGTTTGTCTTCCAAGGTTACTAGCTTCAGGCTAATCTTGTACACATTTACATAAGGATTACTGTGATAGCAATGTTTCTCTTAAATACAAATAATTTGTATCTTGAGCCAGATGTGCCCCCTGGAAGTGTATATACTCATGAATATTTCTAGGAAAAGCTAATGAAAACAGAGCGGTTATTCTGACAATGCCTGTCCCACATCCTTGGACGTAGTTGGTAATGATGACAAAAGTTAGAATCCGTCCAGGTATGATAGTTTCTTTTTAAAACATCAGCTAGATTTATCTATCATAGACTGGTTTCAGGTTGTGAGAGCTTGTTAGTTTGTTAATATAAAAGACAAGCAAAATCACCAACTATGCACATGGTTTTAAGACCTTAATCTAAGTGAAATTTATATCATTTATTTATATATAACAACAAACGACCACTCTAGACACTTGAAATGATTTATTCAAGGCATTTTTACATAATCTTGCAATCATAGTATAGGCATATAATAAATGAATGTGAGAGTGTAAAGAAGACTATGAAGCCAGTGTCTGGGCATTTAAAATAAGAGCTCTTCAAAAAGAAGTTAAAAATGTTTTACAACTAGAATTCCTGAAGAATTTGGGAGAAACTAAAACTTCATTGAAAACATTACAACACCAAATCACATGTTACTTAGTTCATAGCAAGCAATTATATATTAAATGTTTATATCCTGTGAGCTAAGACAACACATTTTACATTCAAGTTGAAATAATTCAGCACCATTTTGGTTAGAAGGAGAAAGCATTAGAAGTGGCCTAAGACTTTTGGTAGCAGGGAATGAAATATTGCTATTGATCAAGTATATTGATTGTGAATATGAATTCTAAACAGAAAAATGCAGAAAAAAAGTAGTTTTTACTTATTAGTTATACTGTTAGTATCAAAACAAGTTATTTTAAAAACAAAATGTCTTCTGACCAGAAATTCAGTATTTTAATACAACTTGGTAAAGATAAATTCTTAGTACCATGATAATTTTCATGAACTGTATTTCCTCTACAATCTGAATATTGGGAAAATTATGAATATGATGATCTCCTATGAGATCAAAGAGAAAAAAATGTGTTAAAAATAATGTCTAGTGAATAATTAGATTATAGCAATTGCAAATAAAGTAATTATGTAAAAATATAAAGATTTCCTGGAAATAGGCAAGTTATGTGTTTGTATATCACAGTACTGTTGTGAGACTGAATCCTAGTCTTAGAAGTCAAGATAATTTTAATACAGACTGTGGTCTGAATAATTATGAGGCCACTAACTCATTAAATTATCTTCTGATTTAGCTTATTTTTTCACAATCTACACTTAAAAAACCAGTCACTTTTCAGTACTCAAAAATTTTTGTATCATTTCTACTTCCTATTTAAAAGACTTTTTAAATTTAGCGTTTGGTAAGACTAGATTATGTTTTTTTAATATTATTAACAGATAAATTTTACCAACTAATCATTATTTGTGAATTTTGGTGGTTACTGAGAGAAGATCTTTGAGGTTCAAAGATACTGAGTGTCACATCAATATGTGTAAATTTCCTGGGAGTGCTTAGGAATGATTAGGGGTAGGGAAGAATGTTTATACAAGGAGTGGAGTATGTGGAGTAAGAGCTCTTCAAAAAGAAGTTAAAAATGTTTTACAACTAGAATTCCTGAAGAATTTGGGAGAAACTAAAACTTCATTGAAAACATTACAACACCAAATCACATGTTACTTAGTTCATAGCAAGCAATTATATATTAAATGTTTATATCCTGTGAGCTAAGACAACACATTTTACATTCAAGTTGAAATAATTCAGCACCATTTTGGTTAGAAGGAGAAAGCATTAGAAGTGGCCTAAGACTTTTGGTAGCAGGGAATGAAATATTGCTATTGATCAAGTATATTGATTGTGAATATGAATTCTAAACAGAAAAATGCAGAAAAAGAGTAGTTTTTACTTATTAGTTATACTGTTAGTATCAAAACAAGTTATTTTAAAAACAAAATGTCTTCTGACCAGAAATTCAGTATTTTAATACAACTTGGTAAAGATAAATTCTTAGTACCATGATAATTTTCATGAACTGTATTTCCTCTACAATCTGAATATTGGGAAAATTATGAATATGATGATCTCCTATGAGATCAAAGAGAAAAAAATGTGTTAAAAATAATGTCTAGTGAATAATTAGATTATAGCAATTGCAAATAAAGTAATTATGTAAAAATATAAAGATTTCCTGGAAATAGGCAAGTTATGTGTTTGTATATCACAGTACTGTTGTGAGACTGAATCCTAGTCTTAGAAGTCAAGATAATTTTAATACAGACTGTGGTCTGAATAATTATGAGGCCACTAACTCATTAAATTATCTTCTGATTTAGCTTATTTTTTCACAATCTACACTTAAAAAACCAGTCACTTTTCAGTACTCAAAAATTTTTGTATCATTTCTACTTCCTATTTAAAAGACTTTTTAAATTTAGCGTTTGGTAAGACTAGATTATGTTTTTTTAATATTATTAACAGATAAATTTTACCAACTAATCATTATTTGTGAATTTTGGTGGTTACTGAGAGAAGATCTTTTGAGGTTCAAAGATACTGAGTGTCACATCAATATGTGTAAATTTCCTGGGAGTGCTTAGGAATGATTAGGGGTAGGGAAGAATGTTTATACAAGGAGTAAGTGAGACTTTAACCTTTTAGTTGAAATTTTTCTTCAAAAATCAATGAAAATAGTACGTGTTATATTTAAAAGACAGACATTTCAGGGATGGAAACATAGTTTTAATTATAAGTAACACATTCATGCATATATCTATTCATTTTAACTTATTTTTAATAAAATATGGTCATGAAAAGCAATAGTACTTAAAATAGAAATTTTTTAGACATGTACTTGGGATGTTAAAAATGAAATAAGTTAAACTTAATAGAGTAATAACCTCAGTAACCTACTGAGGTTAAGGACAGTCTTTTTATATCCTAATGTCTAGTTTGTTAGTGCCTAGCATATTTCAGGCCCTCAAATGATGGATTTACAGACAGATGGAAGGCCCATGGAATGATAGTAAATACATCTCATATGTATCCAAAGGCCATGATATTGGCTAGTTTTTAGTGTATGGATAAGAATTTGATGGAATGATAGATCTTAAATCTGTAGATGCCAGTCTGGCTCAGTATTAATACTGACAGTAGTTTTTTGTTTTTAAAAAAGCAAGTATATTAAAATATCTCTATTAGAAAAGATTACAATTTTAAAGGATGATTCTACAATCTTAAAGCTAAAAGCAACTGAAGGCAAAGAGGTACATTAAAGAAGCTATTCCATAGCTCAGATACTAGTTCAAGGGAAATTCTGAGTCTTTATCAAGCTGTCTGTATTGTCTCTTGGTAAGTGTGTGCCTGGCAGATGAGGATCACACAGCCCTCCCTATCCTCCCATTAAATTATCGTGTGGTCTGAATAATTATGAGGCCACTAACTCATTAAATTATCTTCTGATTTAGCTTATTTTCACAATCTACACTTAAAAACCAGTCACTTTTCAGTACTCAAAATTTTTGTATCATTTCTACTTCCTATTTAAAAGACTTTTAAATTTAGCGTTTGGTAAGACTAGATTATGTTTTTAATATTATTAACAGATAAATTTTACCAACTAATCATTATTTGTGAATTTTGGTGGTTACTGAGAGAAGATCTTTGAGGTTCAAAGATACTGAGTGTCACATCAATATGTGTAAATTTCCTGGGAGTGCTTAGGAATGATTAGGGGTAGGGAAGAATGTTTATACAAGGAGTAAGTGAGACTTTAACCTTTTAGTTGAAATTTTTCTTCAAAAATCAATGAAAATAGTACGTGTTATATTTAAAAGACAGACATTTCAGGGATGGAAACATAGTTTTAATTATAAGTAACACATTCATGCATATATCTATTCATTTTAACTTATTTTTAATAAAATATGGTCATGAAAAGCAATAGTACTTAAAATAGAAATTTTTTAGACATGTACTTGGGATGTTAAAAATGAAATAAGTTAAACTTAATAGAGTAATAACCTCAGTAACCTACTGAGGTTAAGGACAGTCTTTTTATATCCTAATGTCTAGTTTGTTAGTGCCTAGCATATTTCAGGCCCTCAAATGATGGATTTACAGACAGATGGAAGGCCCATGGAATGATAGTAAATACATCTCATATGTATCCAAAGGCCATGATATTGGCTAGTTTTTAGTGTATGGATAAGAATTTGATGGAATGATAGATCTTAAATCTGTAGATGCCAGTCTGGCTCAGTATTAATACTGACAGTAGTTTTTTGTTTTTAAAAAAGCAAGTATATTAAAATATCTCTATTAGAAAAGATTACAATTTTAAAGGATGATTCTACAATCTTAAAGCTAAAAGCAACTGAAGGCAAAGAGGTACATTAAAGAAGCTATTCCATAGCTCAGATACTAGTTCAAGGGAAATTCTGAGTCTTTATCAAGCTGTCTGTATTGTCTCTTGGTAAGTGTGTGCCTGGCAGATGAGGATCACACAGCCCTCCCTATCCTCCCCTGATGACTGTCTGTCTCTAGCCCTTCTTGCTGTGCGAGGCCCTCGTTGAGTGCAGGATGGTTACTGGTAGTTGGTGTTGACTTTACAACTGTATGACACATACTAGAGGGATGCCACTCATTTTAAAAGTCTACCTAATGTGTCTTGGCACTGGAAATACCTTGCTTGAGATTTTAGTACTGGTTGAGAGAGGAAAACTTCTGCTTAAGCACCACTAACTTAAAACTGTAGTTTGATGTCTTCTGCATCTTTTGAATCTAGGAAGGAAAGAAATTCTCCAAATTCTGTTGTGGCACGTGGTTTCACAGTTTAAAATAAAATCACAGCTGTCTCATTATGCAACACAGTCCTTGGTTTTTCAGAAAGTTGGGTTTTTTCTTACCTTATTAACCAACATCTCAAGTATATAGTGCCATGTGCTTTGCTATTTTGTGTTATATTTCAGACACACACGCACATACAAAAACATGTATGACTGATTTCCTAGCTGACCTAGGATAATGTATATACATTATGATATACATTATCATTATGTATGTACAGATGCATTAAGTCATCTATCCTGGATAATTTAAAATTTATTAGTCTTATTCTTTTTAAAGCTGATCACTATAAAACATAGGAAAGTTGAAAATCCTAAGTTTGTCCTAAATCCTAAATACTAGTATTTCTAAGTATTTTAGAAACAGTTCTGGTTTGGGGAACTTTTTTGTATGATTTTTATGTCAACAAGGAAATTTTTTTGGTTAATAGCTTAAGATACTTAATGCATACTATCTCTGAATGTGTCACATCTATCATCTGAATGACCTCCCATCGATACAGTTGTCCTATGTATAGCAGATCCTTGGAACAGTAATTTTAAGAATGCCACTGAGAAAGTCTCTGCCCATAGGAAAATTAAAGAATAGAGGGGAGCATGAACAAATGTCAGACACGAGTTGGGCAGCTCAATTACTTATTTTGTTCCAAAACAAAAGCTGACTTAAGTCAGAATGAACTTGTACACTTGACAGAAAGAAAGGCGTTTGTCTACTAATTTTTAAAATGTAAACATAAATTTTATATAGGGATGTAACTATCTGAATACATATATTGCCATTTCTCTGCTATATAATGACATTTCTTGACACCAATAGTAATATGTTTGTTCCTCCCTCAGCACCAAATGCATCCATATCTATTTAAACAGTAGGTGTTGACTTTACAACTGTATGACACATACTAGAGGGATGCCACTCATTTTAAAAGTCTACCTAATGTGTCTTGGCACTGGAAATACCTTGCTTGAGATTTTAGTACTGGTTGAGAGAGGAAAACTTCTGCTTAAGCACCACTAACTTAAAACTGTAGTTTGATGTCTTCTGCATCTTTTGAATCTAGGAAGGAAAGAAATTCTCCAAATTCTGTTGTGGCACGTGGTTTCACAGTTTAAAATAAAATCACAGCTGTCTCATTATGCAACACAGTCCTTGGTTTTTCAGAAAGTTGGGTTTTTTCTTACCTTATTAACCAACATCTCAAGTATATAGTGCCATGTGCTTTGCTATTTTGTGTTATATTTCAGACACACACGCACATACAAAAACATGTATGACTGATTTCCTAGCTGACCTAGGATAATGTATATACATTATGATATACATTATCATTATGTATGTACAGATGCATTAAGTCATCTATCCTGGATAATTTAAAATTTATTAGTCTTATTCTTTTTAAAGCTGATCACTATAAAACATAGGAAAGTTGAAAATCCTAAGTTTGTCCTAAATCCTAAATACTAGTATTTCTAAGTATTTTAGAAACAGTTCTGGTTTGGGGAACTTTTTTGTATGATTTTTATGTCAACAAGGAAATTTTTTTGGTTAATAGCTTAAGATACTTAATGCATACTATCTCTGAATGTGTCACATCTATCATCTGAATGACCTCCCATCGATACAGTTGTCCTATGTATAGCAGATCCTTGGAACAGTAATTTTAAGAATGCCACTGAGAAAGTCTCTGCCCATAGGAAAATTAAAGAATAGAGGGGAGCATGAACAAATGTCAGACACGAGTTGGGCAGCTCAATTACTTATTTTGTTCCAAAACAAAAGCTGACTTAAGTCAGAATGAACTTGTACACTTGACAGAAAGAAAGGCGTTTGTCTACTAATTTTTAAAATGTAAACATAAATTTTATATAGGGATGTAACTATCTGAATACATATATTGCCATTTCTCTGCTATATAATGACATTTCTTGACACCAATAGTAATATGTTTGTTCCTCCCTCAGCACCAAATGCATCCATATCTATTTAAACAGTAGGACCTTCATTTCTAAAGTGACCTATTCTACGACATATATAGGCCAGTTATTATTATGACTCACTAAAGTCCTTAGAACTTCATAAAATGTTCAGCATGGAATAATTTTGACTTATTAGTTGTTTTCCTTTTGCACTATAATTTCAGAAGGAGCATAAGAAATTTGGATTTCTTTGAAAGATCCAAGTGTGCAATTATAGAAATGAAACACTGTTAATTCACAAAGTAATGTGAATAATATTAAAAATTTCTCAAATAATGCTGATTTAAATGTTCAAAATCCAGTTATGTCCTTTGTTATAAAACAGTCCAAACAAAAATTCCTTTGTTGTTTTCTGTTCTCAATTTCAAAATGCATAAGTCCTACTGAAGTTAATTTATTCTTTTCCACTTCAGATCACCAGGTACTGATTTATTCTTTGGGAGTTTTGGCTTGCTCTCTAATACCTAGATTAAGAAAACAAAATAAGACAAGTTAATAACCTGATAATACTCTTAAGTATAGTAGACAAGTTTAAAGTCACCTTTAATATAATATCTATACATATAGTAATTTTTCTCCACTTATACAATAGCCACATTCTGAAATTATCCATTAATACATTGTTTTAGTACTGATTTGAAGAAAGTGACTGTGTAAATAGGAGAAAGTTTATGCCGGATACCTACAAACTTCATGTTTATAGTTCAAAGAGACACCGTCTGAAACACATAAGAGTAAAGCAGGTTTACACGACCACCAGCCCTGGCCAGGTGCAGCTCGTATGGCAGGTTCACCAAGAAGCAGGTTCATGACCTCTACGCTGTCCTGCATTGCTCGTTTTCCAGCATGGGTCTGGATGTAGAATGTCACATGAATAGGCCAAGACTGGATCAGAGCCAATAAATCGAATACTGCATTTATATTGTGGTCATAGATCACATGTAAATGAAAGAATCACTTAGTCCAAATTATTAACCGTGAGGTTGCAAATAATTTCTGTGAGTTTATTCCCAAGTAATTTCTGTGAAAAAAGAACTTAATCATGGCATCTTAGAACTGAACTGGGCCACAGAGTCACCTGGGTCATAACGCTGGCTTTACAGTGAGGAAAAAGAGGGAGAGAGGACACACCCAAGGCACACACTTTCTTACTGGGTGGGTTTTACATGGATAGAATGCTCTCAGATATTTGATTAGCATGGAAAACAACCAGTGAATTAAGAGATGAAATGTCTTTGAGTTTTTGTGAAAAAGTACAATAATATTATCCAGGGAATCATACACACACTACTGCTTACAGAACTATATGGCTTTAGGCAAGATACACACCTTGCTCAGGAAACGTCAGAGATCCCTCATGGTCACTAGAATGAAGTGCAGACTTTCAGCTTGTCCTTCAGTGCTCTCTTTGATCTGGTCCCAACTTCTCCATTCTTGTTGCCCATGAAATTTATGCCTTAGCCAAACTAAAAGACTTGATTTTCTGAACATGCCCTGCAATTTCTTCTTGCCATGTAGTTGTGGGTGATGCTGACTCCTCCTAGCAGGCCCTTCCTTAACTCTCTCCACTGCAATCCTCCTCAGCCTGCAAGGTCCAGTTCAAATGCTGTCCTAAAGCCACTCCTGAATCATAGCCAGAGAAAATTTCTGCTTCCTCTGAACTCTGATCCCCACCAAGTGAGGCAGAAGTGAGTCAGGATATAAGAGGTGAGCATCATTCTCCTGAAGGTGAGCGCTCAAGTTAAGGTTTTTGTATCGCTTCCATTATTTTCCACTCATAGGTATGTATGAGCTTGTTACTGAATAACAAACACTGCCTGTGGGTCCTTTTCATAGTATCAGCTGATCAATATGGCCATTAAAGTTTTACATCAAGCACTCTTTTAATTTATAGTCAGTGACAACTGGCTAAAGAAAAAAAGAGACAGAAAGGAACTCTCTACTGGAACAAAAGAACAATTTTTATTTGCTATAAATATCTGGCAATAATCGACTTAATGGATTCCACTGATGACAAGCCAAGACACCCTGTATACAGTAGAATCACCTCTAAGACCTTTTCCTCGTGGAAGGCCGGCAGTTGTATCTGAGAGTCTCTTGGCTTATCCTAGCAGAGGCCTTCCTATTTCTTTTTTTTTTTTTTTAAGATTGATTTATTTATTTTATTTTTGGGCGGGGGTCGGGTTGGGGAGGGAGGGGAGTGGGCGGGCCACTTCTGTTGGTCTTTCGTTTCTCTGTTTTCATCCGTCTTTGTTCTTTGGCTCCTGTGGGCCTCCCATCGCGGTGGCGTCTGTCGTTGCAGAGCGCCGGATCTGGGCGCATGCGCACCAGAGCTCGGGCTCAGCGATTGGACACACGGGTCCAGCCGCTCCGCGGCACGTGGGATCTTCCCAGGCCAGGGATTGAACCGGTGCCCCTTGCACTGCAAAGCGGTGTCCTTATCCACTGGACCACCAGGGGAAGCCCCTTCCTATTTCTAATGCATTTTCTTTTAGGACCTCCCCACCATGGACTTTAAATACTGTATCATAGATGAACGTGCCAGTGAATAAATAATGAGTGAATAAGTTAGGAATTATAAAAATTAAGAGAAATTAACCCACATATTTTAAATTATTTTACATTACACTTCTTTTCTGGGCATTTTGAGTTATACTGTGATCAGCTCCAAACAACATGGGCCGTTAACTCAGCCAGATTTTCTGTATTTCAGGCATATTCAGAAGCATCTATTTGTTATCTTAGACTACATCTGTCTCTAATGCTATGATGACATTTTAAAAGCACAGGTTTTGCTCCTTTATGAAAACAAGGAAAAGGCTCCCCTCCAAGATGAATGTAGCCAAATGCACAGTACATAACTATGTGAATGGAGCATGGGCTACTTTCAGCTCCACGTTTCCCCCTGGCTGTTAGCCCCAGTACTGGGCAAAATATGCACAACCAGGTAAATCTAGCTAGACTTCGGAGAGCCCACAAACTGCAAGTTCATGTGCAGCAACCACTGCCCTGGTTCATGTAACAGGGAGAAACTTCTATTAAGTTTCTAGTGTGGTTCTTTTAGACACCTTTCTGGATGATCCAGAGGCACTAACCGGTGCCTCTCTCCCATCACAGCAGAGCTGGCAAGGGTTCAGTATCCCTCTAAGGATGTTCTTGTTGTTGGGAGGGTATCACTCCCAGGTGGCATACGGGGCTAGCATCTGTAACCCAACATCACTAGAGCAGGCAGAGCCTAAGGGGTCAGGGTGGGACAGAGACCCAAGAAGGCCAGACTGCCCAGCTTTCCTTAATACTCATCAGAGTACCACATCTGTAATAAGTGCTGGATTCCTTCTAAGATTTCATCCAAAGAAGGGCTTTAGGACTAAAAAATTAGGAAGCCACCTTCACACAGCCCTCCTTTCGCAAGGTATTTTCCTATTACCTGTGTTTGTAGAACTCAAATATGTGAAATCTTTTTTTAAATGTTTTTAACTGGAGGATAATAGCTTTACAGTTTTGTTATTTACTGCCAAACATCAACATGAAGTCTTGATGTCTATAGCACAGGTAGTCTGACCTTTTCAGTTGCATACTGTAAGGCAGTGACTTTCAAAGTGTACATTGAAGAATTCAAGGAATTTCTTCAGGGCTCCTGCATGGACGATGAGGAAGAGGCCAGAAAGTAACCCAACTCTTTGGGCTCCCGCGAGGTCACCCACACTGCATAGCGCATATTTTACAGATTCAGTTGCCACACAGGCTTTATTTGGGGGTAAATAAATGTGTTCTGTGTCATGTCTTAAAAACTAAGTTTCAGGGTGACAGGAACCTGAGTATACCCCCTCCTCCATTCTCTTGTTGTTTCGTTTAGTCACTAAGTTGTGTCTCACTCTTTTGCGACCCCATGGGCTGTACCCCACCAGATTCCTCTGTCCATGAGATTTCCTAGGCAAGGATACTGGAGTGGGTTAACATTTCCTTCTCCAGGGGATCTTCCAGACCCAGAAATTGAACCTGTATCTCCATTCTCTAGAATTATCAAAGAAAGATCAGCTCCAGCTATGTGATAATGCAGACTGTCTACCATTTTCTACCTTTGTCCTATTTTACAAGGAGGCGGCAATGGTAGTGAAAATAGACGTACAGGTACAATGCCTATCAGTTAATTAAAATGCAGCATCAAGAGTATTATTTAGCTAGGCAAATAGCACTCACGGTGAAATTGTGCAGCCCGAGGCATAGGCGTGATGTCCTGTGTAGCGAATTTCACAGCGGACGACATTGTTGGAATAGTCCGACTCAGGCACCAGGTAGCTGGGGTTCACACTGACCTAGGCAACACAAACATCATCTGTGTTTCAGAGTTCATCCACAGTGATAATTTCTACCCCTTTCCACAGGGCCAGAATGGAGGCCATGTGCTGTAACTAAATCAAACAGGGATGGTGTGTACGTTAGGCACATGGTTTAGTTCTGGAGAAGTTACTGAAGGAGGCTGTATCTTTTTCCATAAAGTTATTTCAAATAAGAAGTTTTAGGGCTTCCTTGGTGGTCCAGTGGGTAACGAGTGAGCCATGCAGTGCAAGGGGCACCTGTTCGATCCCTGGCCTGGGAAGACCCCACATGCCGTCAAGCAACTGGACCAGTGTGTCTAATTACGAGCCAGCGCTCTGGAGCACATGTGCCCAGAGCCAGTGCTCTGCAAGAAGAGAGGCCACTGCAATGGGAGGCCCACCCAGGCCGAAGAATAAAGACGGATGAAAATAAATACATAAAAAATCAATAAAGGAGGCCAAAATTAAAATATATATATATATAGGTTGGTTTAGAAATAGTTTTAGATGTATAATTGCTTGCAGGACCATGGTTATTTAATATTTAACTCCAGAGAACAAGCCCACTGAGTTTCAATTGAAGTACATTATGGGGACATATTCAAAGTTTTCTACCTTGAGAATGTAATTTCCAGGTTTTACATCAGTAATGTCAATCCACTGGCAGTCTATGTCTGCATTATAAGTATCATAGCAGCCAGGACTCAAGCCCTGAAACAAAATTCAAAAATTAAAAGGATGGTATATGGTTAGAGTATGCTAAAGAATATGCTTATTATTTGCAAATTAAATTTTAAGTTAGTACTTACAAGAGTTTGACATAAAACTATACTTATATTGCATCTCCTTTGAGAAGTATATATTACTCAGCCTTATAGCACCTCCAGCTAAAAAAAATACAGGACTAATATAAGTAGTAGTACATCTTGTTTCTTCAAAGTGTCATAAATCACTAGTGACAAATATAGTCTTAAGTGACAAAACAGGACTCCACCAAAATTCTTGAATATTACTGGTTCAGGAACAAAGGCCATATAATAATCAATTTAACTCAAATGTCTTGTTATTAGTGGAACTCTTTCCAATTTCTCTTCTTGGAAATTACCTTCCTCTAACTCTGAATGCCCATGACACTAGGTTTGTAAGTAGATTTTGTGCTCTTTATGCTGCTATCTTCTGTATTAAGGTCATCTTATATAAGCATATATCTACTACAGATTGTAGGCTCCCTAAGGATGGAGTCTATATTGAATTCTTGCATAGTTAGCAAAATTTTTTTTCCAAGGTTATAGAAGTTTTAGGGCTTCCTTGGTGGTCCAGTGGGTAACGAGTGAGCCATGCAGTGCAAGGGGCACCTGTTCGATCCCTGGCCTGGGAAGACCCCACATGCCGTCAAGCAACTGGACCAGTGTGTCTAATTACGAGCCAGCGCTCTGGAGCACATGTGCCCAGAGCCAGTGCTCTGCAAGAAGAGAGGCCACTGCAATGGGAGGCCCACCCAGGCCGAAGAATAAAGACGGATGAAAATAAATACATAAAAAATCAATAAAGGAGGCCAAAATTAAAATATATATATATATAGGTTGGTTTAGAAATAGTTTTAGATGTATAATTGCTTGCAGGACCATGGTTATTTAATATTTAACTCCAGAGAACAAGCCCACTGAGTTTCAATTGAAGTACATTATGGGGACATATTCAAAGTTTTCTACCTTGAGAATGTAATTTCCAGGTTTTACATCAGTAATGTCAATCCACTGGCAGTCTATGTCTGCATTATAAGTA
This sequence comes from Tragulus kanchil, assembly GCA_022376925.1. Taxonomy (NCBI): domain Eukaryota; kingdom Metazoa; phylum Chordata; class Mammalia; order Artiodactyla; family Tragulidae; genus Tragulus; species Tragulus kanchil. The sequence continues at coordinate 61,163,596 of JAIOJX010000029.1, read as the reverse complement.
TCATAGCAGCCAGGACTCAAGCCCTGAAACAAAATTCAAAAATTAAAAGGATGGTATATGGTTAGAGTATGCTAAAGAATATGCTTATTATTTGCAAATTAAATTTTAAGTTAGTACTTACAAGAGTTTGACATAAAACTATACTTATATTGCATCTCCTTTGAGAAGTATATATTACTCAGCCTTATAGCACCTCCAGCTAAAAAAAATACAGGACTAATATAAGTAGTAGTACATCTTGTTTCTTCAAAGTGTCATAAATCACTAGTGACAAATATAGTCTTAAGTGACAAAACAGGACTCCACCAAAATTCTTGAATATTACTGGTTCAGGAACAAAGGCCATATAATAATCAATTTAACTCAAATGTCTTGTTATTAGTGGAACTCTTTCCAATTTCTCTTCTTGGAAATTACCTTCCTCTAACTCTGAATGCCCATGACACTAGGTTTGTAAGTAGATTTTGTGCTCTTTATGCTGCTATCTTCTGTATTAAGGTCATCTTATATAAGCATATATCTACTACAGATTGTAGGCTCCCTAAGGATGGAGTCTATATTGAATTCTTGCATAGTTAGCATTTATGAAATATGTATTATATGCCAGGAGCAATTTTAAACATGTTACATATATAAACTTAACTCTCACAACCACACAAGGGAGGAGGTAGTAGTAACTCATTTTACAAATGAAGAAATGAAGGCACTGTAAAGGTCAAAAAGCTTACCCAAGAATAAATAGCAAGCAAGTGGCTGAGCTGGTTTTGAGTTGAGGCATTTGGGATCCAGAGTCCCTGTGTGTAACCACCACGCTATAGTCTTTCACAGGAAGATTTTGTTGTGTTAAAGAGATGAATGCCACGTCAGCTCTACTTGCCGAGACACTCACTTCAGTAAGTGAATGAGTGCCTCCTAGAGGCGGAGAGGAGAAAAACACTAAGATCTGGTGTTCTCCAAAGTTAAGAGTCTGGAGAAATGTTCTCAAGTTGGAATCCACAGGTATATTCTTGATTCCACTGGTTCTTCATCAGAAGTTTTCACTGTTGTATTTACATTCTAACATGAATCTAAGTAAATTTAAAAGAATACTCTATAGAATCATTTAAACTCAATAGTGTTAAGTCTCAGTCGTGTCTAACTCTTATAAGGCAACCCTGTGAACTGTAGCCCGCCAGGCTCCTATGTCCATGGAACTCTCCAGGCAAGAATACTGGAATGGGTAGCCATTCCCTTCTCCAGGGTCTTGCCAACTTGGGATCAAACACAGATCTCCATCTTTGTCAGCCTTATAGCACCTCCAGCTAAAAAATACAGGACTAATATAAGTAGTAGTACATCTTGTTTCTTCAAAGTGTCATAAATCACTAGTGACAAATATAGTCTTAAGTGACAAAACAGGACTCCACCAAAATTCTTGAATATTACTGGTTCAGGAACAAAGGCCATATAATAATCAATTTAACTCAAATGTCTTGTTATTAGTGGAACTCTTTCCAATTTCTCTTCTTGGAAATTACCTTCCTCTAACTCTGAATGCCCATGACACTAGGTTTGTAAGTAGATTTTGTGCTCTTTATGCTGCTATCTTCTGTATTAAGGTCATCTTATATAAGCATATATCTACTACAGATTGTAGGCTCCCTAAGGATGGAGTCTATATTGAATTCTTGCATAGTTAGCATTTATGAAATATGTATTATATGCCAGGAGCAATTTTAAACATGTTACATATATAAACTTAACTCTCACAACCACACAAGGGAGGAGGTAGTAGTAACTCATTTTACAAATGAAGAAATGAAGGCACTGTAAAGGTCAAAAAGCTTACCCAAGAATAAATAGCAAGCAAGTGGCTGAGCTGGTTTTGAGTTGAGGCATTTGGGATCCAGAGTCCCTGTGTGTAACCACCACGCTATAGTCTTTCACAGGAAGATTTTGTTGTGTTAAAGAGATGAATGCCACGTCAGCTCTACTTGCCGAGACACTCACTTCAGTAAGTGAATGAGTGCCTCCTAGAGGCGGAGAGGAGAAAAACACTAAGATCTGGTGTTCTCCAAAGTTAAGAGTCTGGAGAAATGTTCTCAAGTTGGAATCCACAGGTATATTCTTGATTCCACTGGTTCTTCATCAGAAGTTTTCACTGTTGTATTTACATTCTAACATGAATCTAAGTAAATTTAAAAGAATACTCTATAGAATCATTTAAACTCAATAGTGTTAAGTCTCAGTCGTGTCTAACTCTTATAAGGCAACCCTGTGAACTGTAGCCCGCCAGGCTCCTATGTCCATGGAACTCTCCAGGCAAGAATACTGGAATGGGTAGCCATTCCCTTCTCCAGGGTCTTGCCAACTTGGGATCAAACACAGATCTCCATCTTTGTAGGCAGATTCTTTATCATCTGAGCCATCAATACGGCAATTTAATTTCAGCACCCAAAACTGTTTGGTGCTTAAGATCACTGGTCACTAGTGAGATGGCAGAATCATCCAGAGTATGCTCTGCCCATGCTGGTTCGCCTGTGGTTTGATTTGGGAGGAACGAGGAAGCACTGTGCTCTCATACGGGATGCAGTAGTACAGGCAGGCCACACTCATAAAGAACCTGTGCCATGGCAGTGAGAATCATTTCCCTGGTTGGTCCATACCAACTCGTGGTTACTCCTTAACCTTATGTTGAGTAGTAAGTCTATTACGAAGGGTTTTCAGTTACTGATTTCTAGTACATAATTCTTACTCTGGCACATAACATATATTCAGTGAGTGTCGGCCATGCCTGTTGCTACTGCTACTACCACTGCCGCCTTCATGGTGCTGAAAGGGATTCACTGACTTAGACACCTCTTTAAGGCTGGTTTAAGTAATCCTCATCTTACCTTCAGGTAAACAAGAGAGCTTTAAAGACCTTACTCAGATGGCTGAATTTAAGTATCAGTTTTGATTACTTGAACAAAAAAGGAGTTTTTCAGGGCAGTAAGCAAATGGGCATTTCCTGTATTCAAACTTTAAAAACTTAAAAAATGCAGAACATTAGTCAAGGCTATATAAATTAACTATTTTGTTTTAGCAAAACATAACTGTTACATCAATTAATAAGGTTAATGTAACTTTCTAGCTTCATCTATGTTTAATATATAAATCTGTTATCTAAGAATTTATATGACAGTATAAATATAAAGAAGTTATAGCTAGCTTTATATTTGGATACATTTAAAAGCATCATAGTCAACAATGGGGTTTTGTGAGAATTCTTTTTCCCTTGAAAGGAATCCCATGTTCAAGAGACTATGAGAAACACAAATACATTAGTCATTTATAGTGTTAGACCTAGTGAATAATGGGTAAACAGGATATAAAATGGAGGATAATTAACTAGAAAGCTACCACATAAAACGAAGTAGGTTCACCCTCAAGGAATTGATGGTCTCACATGCTATAAATGCCTATAGTCTTAGATTCAAATAGTTCAGCAGTGAGCTGTCCACAGTGCCTCTTCTAAGTGAAGAGTAAACTCCAGGTCTCCTACACAGGCAGGTGCTGTGGGACTTGGGGATCACTGTGTGGAAAGGGAATGTCTGCACACACATATATGTAGTGTGTGAGTAGGTTACATCTTTTTATTAAAGAAGATGTAAGAGAAGATTCCTCTGGCGCTGCCCCAGGGCGAGAGGAATTGTGTCTTTTCCCCTTTCAGTTGCTACAATGTTCTAAGCCCAGAGAAAGGAGCAATGGTAATATTTAGGTCACCAGAAAGCTTCCTGCCACAGCCCTGGAATTTGCTTCCCAAGATGCCAGCTGCTGATTCTTTGTGCCCTGAGTTAATGTATATTCACTACTCCCTGCCAAGATTTCCACTGAGAGAAATTATAATGTCCTTTTACAAATTAGGGTTTCTTATGGAAATACTGGCACAGCTTTTAATTGACACACATTTTCCCATTATAAGTAAATCCTGACTTAGACACCTCTTTAAGGCTGGTTTAAGTAATCCTCATCTTACCTTCAGGTAAACAAGAGAGCTTTAAAGACCTTACTCAGATGGCTGAATTTAAGTATCAGTTTTGATTACTTGAACAAAAAGGATTTTTTCAGGGCAGTAAGCAAATGGGCATTTCCTGTATTCAAACTTTAAAAACTTAAAAAATGCAGAACATTAGTCAAGGCTATATAAATTAACTATTTTGTTTTAGCAAAACATAACTGTTACATCAATTAATAAGGTTAATGTAACTTTCTAGCTTCATCTATGTTTAATATATAAATCTGTTATCTAAGAATTTATATGACAGTATAAATATAAAGAAGTTATAGCTAGCTTTATATTTGGATACATTTAAAAGCATCATAGTCAACAATGGGGTTTTGTGAGAATTCTTTTTCCCTTGAAAGGAATCCCATGTTCAAGAGACTATGAGAAACACAAATACATTAGTCATTTATAGTGTTAGACCTAGTGAATAATGGGTAAACAGGATATAAAATGGAGGATAATTAACTAGAAAGCTACCACATAAAACGAAGTAGGTTCACCCTCAAGGAATTGATGGTCTCACATGCTATAAATGCCTATAGTCTTAGATTCAAATAGTTCAGCAGTGAGCTGTCCACAGTGCCTCTTCTAAGTGAAGAGTAAACTCCAGGTCTCCTACACAGGCAGGTGCTGTGGGACTTGGGGATCACTGTGTGGAAAGGGAATGTCTGCACACACATATATGTAGTGTGTGAGTAGGTTACATCTTTTTATTAAAGAAGATGTAAGAGAAGATTCCTCTGGCGCTGCCCCAGGGCGAGAGGAATTGTGTCTTTTCCCCTTTCAGTTGCTACAATGTTCTAAGCCCAGAGAAAGGAGCAATGGTAATATTTAGGTCACCAGAAAGCTTCCTGCCACAGCCCTGGAATTTGCTTCCCAAGATGCCAGCTGCTGATTCTTTGTGCCCTGAGTTAATGTATATTCACTACTCCCTGCCAAGATTTCCACTGGAGAGAAATTATAATGTCCTTTTACAAATTAGGGTTTCTTATGGAAATACTGGCACAGCTTTTAATTGACACACATTTTCCCATTATAAGATATACTAACTGCTTAGGACAGCACTATTTTTAAAAATCCAAAGGACATCTGACATCAATTATACCATGGGTTTAAATATATATGCATGGAGAAAAAAACTGTCCTTCTGCTCTATGCATGATTAAAAGAGACATTTTTTAAAGTGCTTTTTAAGAAACTTAATTTTTTTCCTGTCCTTTTGCTAACCCCCATCTCCATTCTATTTTTAGCTCAGAGAAAGGGATAGTTATGCAGGTGACAAAACAGGTATCTTTTCTACAGTAACTTACCAAACAAGTGAACAACAGCCTACTGCTCTTCATCGTGGAATATAGCAAGAATGCACCTTGACCTTCTGTGATGAGGAAATACTTTAAAAGTAATTTGGATCATCAAGCCATCAGTTTCCTTTTCCCAATAATTTACCATCTGGACTAGATGACTCCCTGCCTAAGTAAAATAGTTTTTGAAAAAGACAGGCAGGAGGGAAGAAAACAGATGACTGATTTCTCTCTGAAGCATGTGGGCTGTTGATTCCTGGTTGCCATCCTACCTGGGTGTGTGCAGTGCATGCGAATCGCCTGTGGTAGCCGTAGTCACACGAGGTGTCTTCCAGACAGAAACTTGCCTTGTGGCCCTCAGCCACTCTCCTCTGGGTGCTGGCATCAAGCAGGTCATAGTGGCTGAATTCGTCCATGCTGTGGTAATGTCTGATGTCCCACATGACACAGAGACAGCAGTCAGTAACATACAGAGACAGCAAGGCGGACTCTAGATGACTTCCCCCCTGCTTCCCACGTTGGTTTTCACTTCAAAATTGGGATCAAGTTGACCTTCTTAAAGCTAGATTCATGCTAGACTTTTTTTTTTCCAGGATAAAAATCTATCAAAATGGTAAGGCTTTATTAACTTTGCTACACAGAAAAGAAAAAAAAAAAGACTTTCCTACACAGAAGAAAACTTATTTTGAATATTTTTGCCTTTCTGTTTTACCCTGTTTTATTTTTGAATATTAAATAGATACAGAGAGTAAATTATCTTTGTTTAAGTGAAACCTTCCATATGTTCTGTAGTATATCTCCTTTGGCTGCCACAACTGATGTTTCTTTCCAAAAGAGAAGAGCACACATCTCTTCGGAGATTTCTGTGAAATTTTTAAAATTTGTATCCTGACATATTTTAATCCTTACTAAAATGCAAAGGAGAAATAAGAGCATGTTTTCTGCACCATTCATGTTTAGCTAGTATAAACTTTCATTTATAAATAATTCTACTTTATCAGCAAAGTAGGTGCTCACATCTTTTTTTCTCATTTCATTAAAGTGAAGGTGCTCAACTGTTCATCTTCTCACATAAGGGAAGAACAAGAAGTAATGGCTCAAACCGTAGAAAGTTTAAGGTCACAAAACAGCAAGTTACCAAGTCAAACTGTAGCATTGGTGGTGGTTCACTCGCTAAGTCATGTCCAGCTCTTAGCAATCCCATGCTAGGCTCCTCTGTCCAAGGGATTTTGCAGGCAAAAAGACTGCAGTGGATTGCCATTTCTTTCTCCATGGGATCTTCACAACGTAGGAATCAAACCTGTGTCTCCCACATTGCAGATGGATTCTTTATGGCTGAGCCACCAGGGAAGCCCTACCTGTAGTATACTGGGATAAAATTCTAGTGAAGCTAATTGCTGTATCTTATCAACAGTTTTAATAAGCTAGGCTTAGAGTTCCAATCTAAAAGATAACAGGACATAGTAACTACTGTATTACCTTAAAGATAGATTTCCTTGATTATGTCAAATTATAAAGAGAGAAATTCTAAATCTAAATAGTGCATTTTTCTCCCTTTCAGTAAGAATTTGTCATATCAAGAATCACCTGTAACTTAGAAAGTAAACTCATGGTTGCCAGTGGGGAGGAATCATTAGGGAGTTTGGGGTGGTCATGTACACACTGCTATATTTAAAATAGCCAGCAAGGACCTACTGTACAGCACATGGAACTCTGCTCAATGTTATGTGGCAGCCTGGATGGGAAGGGAGTTTGGAAGAGAATGGATACGTGTATATGTATGACTGAGTCCCTTTGCTGGTCACCTGAAACTATCACAGTATTGTTAATTGGCTATACCCCAACATAAAAAAATAAGTTAACTCTAAAACAAACAACAACAAAAAAATCACCTGTAAAATGAAAACGCAACTCAAAAGTACCTAAAAGGCCCATCCACTTACTGGTGACAGCTGTGCCATTCCCAGGAGTATCTCGGTCGACTTGGTAAGAAATCTGATGTCCCTTGGTTTTTCACTCTTTGGGGAAATCTTAGCAGCACCCTATGATCATAATCTCTGACATCTGCCCTGTATGCTGAGCTGTGATTTTGCAAACAGAAACATTATTATTTTCACAGATATTAACTAAAGACAAAACAACAAGCAAAACCTTTCCATTTTATAAAGGTCACTACCCTCTTCTCCCAACAGACCAGGGCATCCTGCATACTTTTTTCCTTTTTCTTACACAGTTAACTAAGATGTAAATGAAGTCTGAAAACAACTCTGAAAGAGTATACCCAGATAAGTAATTTAGTACCTATCTTTAAAACAGTGGCATTACTCTAAGACTATCCTAGGGAATGCAATGGTGTGTGATGTAAGACTGTAGAATGAAAATGATGAGTTTGGATTTCCTCTTTTAGTCTGACAGTTATAAAGAAAGTGGAAGAAATTTACACAATAAACAAACATTTCTCTGTTTCTTCAAATATATTCTGTGTGACTGTATATTCAAATACTATCGATGACCTTATTAAACGTTAAGAAAAATACACTTTGGTCTTATCAAGACATCTTTTGCTCCCTCTGCTGGTTTCCCTCAGCCCAGATGCTTGAAAAAAAAAAAATAGTGCATTTTTCTCCCTTTCAGTAAGAATTTGTCATATCAAGAATCACCTGTAACTTAGAAAGTAAACTCATGGTTGCCAGTGGGGAGGAATCATTAGGGAGTTTGGGGTGGTCATGTACACACTGCTATATTTAAAATAGCCAGCAAGGACCTACTGTACAGCACATGGAACTCTGCTCAATGTTATGTGGCAGCCTGGATGGGAAGGGAGTTTGGAAGAGAATGGATACGTGTATATGTATGACTGAGTCCCTTTGCTGGTCACCTGAAACTATCACAGTATTGTTAATTGGCTATACCCCAACATAAAAAAATAAGTTAACTCTAAAACAAACAACAACAAAAAAATCACCTGTAAAATGAAAACGCAACTCAAAAGTACCTAAAAGGCCCATCCACTTACTGGTGACAGCTGTGCCATTCCCAGGAGTATCTCGGTCGACTTGGTAAGAAATCTGATGTCCCTTGGTTTTTCACTCTTTGGGAAATCTTAGCAGCACCCTATGATCATAATCTCTGACATCTGCCCTGTATGCTGAGCTGTGATTTTGCAAACAGAAACATTATTATTTTCACAGATATTAACTAAAGACAAAACAACAAGCAAAACCTTTCCATTTTATAAAGGTCACTACCCTCTTCTCCCAACAGACCAGGGCATCCTGCATACTTTTTTCCTTTTTCTTACACAGTTAACTAAGATGTAAATGAAGTCTGAAAACAACTCTGAAAGAGTATACCCAGATAAGTAATTTAGTACCTATCTTTAAAACAGTGGCATTACTCTAAGACTATCCTAGGGAATGCAATGGTGTGTGATGTAAGACTGTAGAATGAAAATGATGAGTTTGGATTTCCTCTTTTAGTCTGACAGTTATAAAGAAAGTGGAAGAAATTTACACAATAAACAAACATTTCTCTGTTTCTTCAAATATATTCTGTGTGACTGTATATTCAAATACTATCGATGACCTTATTAAACGTTAAGAAAAAATACACTTTGGTCTTATCAAGACATCTTTTGCTCCCTCTGCTGGTTTCTCAGCAGCAAACTCAGAAATTCCATTCCCAAGATTGCTAAAATTTTATTTTAGGACGAATGCAAAAACAGAGCTCTGTTGAAGTAATACCGAAACAACGAAGTTACTTGTGGCTTCAAACAAAAGAAGAAAACTATGACATCCAGTGAGGGGTGCCACACTGGCCAAGTGCCCCCAATCTTTTAAGGGAGTTTTACCAAAGCTCTTCCATTACAGCATTTTTTCCACGTTATAGAAGTTTAATAGAAACAGTCATTGGAAACAGCTGGCTCCAAAGTTTAAGGATCTTGGGGAAAAAATAGGAGACCTTCACTCTCCAAGCTAAGAGTTTGCTTAATCTACCTGATTTATGCCACAGTTTGAAAGTCAGAACCCACAGAAATTTTCAGAATTTTAATTCTCCATCAAGGTCAGCGTGCCCAGGAGATCCCATTCCACCTTACAACCCTGGTCTGCACAGAACGAGAGTGGTCAGAACCGGGCACCTGAGCAGCCCCTTGGAACCAAGACGGGGGAGCTGGGCCGAGGAGATCCCAGCTGGTACCTGGCCAAGCAGTTTTCCTCCGCAGCACATCTCAGGTTGTACATGGCCATCTTTTGCACGTACGTGGACGCCTGGATGTAGTATGGGTCGGGCACCAGGTCCGGAAGACCTAAATGTCAGCAGGCGATGGGCAAAGCAGTGAGACAACTTAGCGGCCCCCACCCTGGCTCCAGGGTCCCTCCGTGTGCACCTTAGCTGCCCATCTGTAAATGAAGTCTGAAAACAACTCTGAAAGAGTATACCCAGATAAGTAATTTAGTACCTATCTTTAAAACAGTGGCATTACTCTAAGACTATCCTAGGGAATGCAATGGTGTGTGATGTAAGACTGTAGAATGAAAATGATGAGTTTGGATTTCCTCTTTTAGTCTGACAGTTATAAAGAAAGTGGAAGAAATTTACACAATAAACAAACATTTCTCTGTTTCTTCAAATATATTCTGTGTGACTGTATATTCAAATACTATCGATGACCTTATTAAACGTTAAGAAAAAATACACTTTGGTCTTATCAAGACATCTTTTGCTCCCTCTGCTGGTTTCTCAGCAGCAAACTCAGAAATTCCATTCCCAAGATTGCTAAAATTTTATTTTAGGACGAATGCAAAAACAGAGCTCTGTTGAAGTAATACCGAAACAACGAAGTTACTTGTGGCTTCAAACAAAAGAAGAAAACTATGACATCCAGTGAGGGGTGCCACACTGGCCAAGTGCCCCCAATCTTTTAAGGGAGTTTTACCAAAGCTCTTCCATTACAGCATTTTTTCCACGTTATAGAAGTTTAATAGAAACAGTCATTGGAAACAGCTGGCTCCAAAGTTTAAGGATCTTGGGGAAAAAATAGGAGACCTTCACTCTCCAAGCTAAGAGTTTGCTTAATCTACCTGATTTATGCCACAGTTTGAAAGTCAGAACCCACAGAAATTTTCAGAATTTTAATTCTCCATCAAGGTCAGCGTGCCCAGGAGATCCCATTCCACCTTACAACCCTGGTCTGCACAGAACGAGAGTGGTCAGAACCGGGCACCTGAGCAGCCCCTTGGAACCAAGACGGGGGAGCTGGGCCGAGGAGATCCCAGCTGGTACCTGGCCAAGCAGTTTTCCTCCGCAGCACATCTCAGGTTGTACATGGCCATCTTTTGCACGTACGTGGACGCCTGGATGTAGTATGGGTCGGGCACCAGGTCCGGAAGACCTAAATGTCAGCAGGCGATGGGCAAAGCAGTGAGACAACTTAGCGGCCCCCACCCTGGCTCCAGGGTCCCTCCGTGTCCCTTACTCCTCACCCTTAACTCAACTGCACTGCGGTGTTGGGTTGCGGGTAGCGGAAGAATGGGGACGCCCCCGATTGCAAAGGAAAGCAGAAAGGAAGCAGGAGGGGCCAGGCGCGCGGTTTGCACCAGATTCCAGCGCTGCCTCTGCAGGCGCAGGGGGAGGGATGGGATCTGCAGGGACTAAGGCCTGCCGCGCCCAGGGAGCCACGTCGGGGAGACCCAGAGCTGGGTAAACGGTGCGCGGATGTTTCCTGAGACTTGGGGGCGCTTACCATACTGGAAGTAGCCAGTGCCGTAGCCAGGCCGGTACCTGCTGCCAGGCCTGGGCCTTTCGTATGTGTCGTAATAGTTGTAATAGGGGTTGTCGTCGGTGTACTTGTAGGGGTTGTATGGGTCGTCGCCCACCATGGCGTCCACGTCCACGCGGTTGGGTGGCCGCAGGTTACTGAGCGTCGGGACCTCGCCCGGTGCCGTCTGGTTATCAGCGCGCGAGGCCCCAGCGTCGTGGGCCCCCGACGTCGAGTAGCCAGCTTGGAACCAGTGGCGGGCGGCGGGCCTGGGGCGGCCGGCCGCGGCCCCAGAGGAGCCGGCAGTTCGCGCCCGCGCCGCCGCGCTGCGGTTGTTGCGGAGCAGCAGGATAGGCGTGCGCAGCTGCGGGGCGGTGGCGTTAGCGGCCCCCGGGGCGGTGGCGCCGGGGTCCCGTCGGCGCTGCGGCTGGTACTGCGAGCCCAGGCTCAGCAGGCTGAACACCTGCCCGTTGTTCTCCCATTGGATCTTCTGGCGCCAGGCGCCCGGAGCCGCCGCCTGGTCGCGAGGAGGCTGCCGGTGGCCGGCGGCTGGCGGGGCGCAGCGCACGAATGCGCAGAGCTGCAGCGACCCGAGCAGGAGTATGGTCCAGGCGAAGCGCATCGCTCCCTTTCCTGGATTGTCCCAGCTCCGTGAGGACGTAGCTCGGAGGGGGAAAAGAAAAAAAGAAAAAAAAAACGGGGCTCAAGTCACGTGAGAGAGGGAGAAATCTTCAACCGAGGAGGCGGGCTGAGCGCGCGGGTATCTCAGTCTCCACCAAGCAGTGCCAAGGGTGGGCTGCAGACCCTCTCCCGTGAATGCGGCTGGTGAGACGTGGCACTCGGCTCTCTCCTCTTTCTCAGTCCTTCTGCAAGGCGACGGGGAGCGGCGTGGCGGCCCCGGCGAACGGGCAGTGTCTGGAGTGAAGAAAGGAGGAGAGATTTTAAACTTTCTGGCACATTTGCAAAGTTACACAAGCCGTTCTGGCCCGGCCGTCCCTCTGCTATTTGTTCACGTAATGTGATTGGAAACGTGCAAGGCGGACAGCTCCTCGCCTCTGCCCCTCCCTCCCTTCCCCGTCTTGTCCTCCTCCCCCCAGACACGTTGCACAGGGAGCGTTAAGGGGAAAGAACAAAACGGAACACACATCCTGAGACACACTGGGCTTAATCTGGGGCGAACATGCAGGAATTTCAAAAGACTCAGACAGGCAAAGGCAGCCAGGCCATGGGGCGACGCCAAAATATGCATGAAGAAAAATGCTATTAGGTCACCAGCTCTGGAGAGGCGGGAAGTCGGGAGGTGGGGAGGGTGCTGGGGGCGAGCGTCGGGAAGGGGGGGATGGGGTGGGCGGAGGAAAGGTCGTGACTAACTTATCCATAAGGAGTTAACCAGACAAATTTCCCAATGCACACTCCTCGCTTTTATGGGAAGCGCCCTCAGCAAATAAACCCCAAGATATCAAATTTTGTTTTTCTATGTGTAGGTAATATGAGAAATGGGTTACAAATTTATTTCCTACAGTGAGTATTTTAATAACCAAAAGTAAAATTTTACAGGAGACAAAGCCAGCTAACACTGAAGTGATGAATAAACCTGTCTCTTTCAAAACGCCGGCCTGATTCGTACTTTGAAAGTGAAGAACCATCTTTCATTTCCACAGTGTCTCAGAAAGTTTCAGCAAAGGGGGCTAGAGCCTCAGAGAACACTCAGAAGGCAGTTCCAAATAAACATTTCATCTGATTTTCCCCCATCGTTTTATGTGTAATAAGGAGGTTTGACTTTGAATTTAAAAAAACAAAAAACCTTAACCATCTGTTGAATGTTGAAAAGTCAGTAAAGAATCCTGTGTTGTTTGATTGACCTTCCAATCTAAGCAAAGGCATTGCTGAAGAAACAGCCTTGGGTTTCAGATTTGGGTAAAGAGAAAAGAATGGGAGTGGCTAGAGGAGCATGAGCAGGAGGATGTGAGTAGGAGGTAGGTGATGGTAACTGGAGAGAGATGGTCAGTGGACCATTTATTCATGTGCCACTCAGGGTTTGGGCATTGCTGGAAGCATTTCAAAGAAAGAAAAAGTATTTAACGACTTGATTTAGAACTAGACTCGGAACCAGGTTTTATTAACCTTTTAATTGGATTCATCATTGCCTGGGCCATTGTGGAAATATACTTCAGTATTCGACTATCACTGTAGGTCTCTGTCTCTAACCCAGTTTTGGTTGTGTCGTGGATCTCTGCTGATACGACCGCTCAACACCCATTTCACTTCTTTTTCCTGGCCAATTGTATTTTCCTTTTGGAAATTCCCCCTACCCAGTTGCATGGTGGGACTGACTGAACATTGATGAGACTTCCCCCACTTCAAGCAGTGGATGTGAGATTCAAGTGTGGCTCATCAAACCATCTCCCTAGAATTCAGGTCTTGAGCAGAAGTACACAAAGGTCAGATATGTTGGAGCCCACTCTTCCCACTAGTAAAGAAAGTTTTTGCTACACAGATTCCCCTTAAGCTGTTTTAGGACAGTGTCTTCAAAGACCTGATTATTCAGCTTTTCCTTCCGGTTTTTCAATTGTGTTCCTTTGTGGCTTAATGTGGTTGGAGTCAGTTTCTGCTGTTTGCTATTCAAGAACCCTGACTGGCAGTAAGGAGCAAGCTGACTGATTCTCTTAGCTAAATCAGATCTCATGCTTCTGAATCCAAGGTGATGGATTTGACTGCTACTCAGTCAGGTTAGATTTGCTAGGCCCGTGACTACATACCATCCTTGATCGCAAATGGTGTCAGGTGGGAAGACTGCTGGTTGATTGCCAAATCTATTATTTAAATGATGGAGGTAAAATTTCAAGGGCAAATCCTATGGATGGCAGGTCAGCAGAGCTATTCCTCTATATGAAATTGAGAAGCGTCTCTGGCTCTTATTTTATAGACTCACTGCTGAACCTAAACAACTCAGTTTCCCAAACCCACTAAGAGGAGTAAAGAAGCAGGTGTATATGCCAAATTATAGAAGAAGCAGGAAAGGGAGAGAGTGTAATTATCTCTCATCAGAAGAAAGCTCTATATTCACCCATAAAGAGCTCATTTCCCAGGAAAGAGAAGCCCACAACCACTAGGGCTTGACCACACATTGCTGAGGGAAGACCTCTGCTCTGGAGTTCAGGCTGTCAGTGGCAGACGGCACAGCCCTTAATGGGAGGGTAGAAAAATTTTCCTGAATCTAGGATAAAACACTCTTGCTTCTAATCCTGGTGTTTACATAAAAAAGCTGTGTGTCTTTGGACAGCTGGCTTACTTTCCCTGACTCTTAGTTATATGCAGGATCCAAGGATTAACCTAAATCCTTCCTAAAGTATTTTCCCTGTTTTAAAACCGCTGATTTCTGTGAATATCCAAGTAGTTCCAGTTACTTTCATATAACTGGAATTTTCTGGTCAAGAGTAACTGTATTTTCCTTCTGGAAATGTTTCCTACCCAGCCGCATGGTAGGACTGACTGAGCATTCTTAAGACTTACCCCACTTCAAGCAGCAGGGCAGGAAACCGAGTAAGCATCTCATTCATCAACTATTTCATTTACTATGTTTCATTGTGATTATTAATATTTAATTGAATAACTCCTTTAGTGGGACTTTAAAAAGCTTTGGATTTATTTTATGTGTAAGGGTATGCAGTCTGCCATTTTCTATTTCTAATGTATTTCCTACCAGAAGTTGAATATACATTTGTTTTACACATTTCTTGAATATTGTTATACTGTGAAGTGCAGTATATACCTCTGCACACTCAGTGAGCACCAGTTGATTAACTCATCAAAATTTATGGCTGAATAAAGCTCATCTGTTTTATCAGATTTGCTCTAACAGACTTAAAAATTTTGTCATAATAAAGTAAAACAGTAATTACTTTCTTTTGAACACAACACTGCCTTAGAGGGAAAAGCATATCACCTTTTGCTTTACTTTCTCATGAGATACTTAGTTGGTTTTCCTTCTCTTCCACTTTCTCTAAACTCTGCCTTATGACTCAGCCAGCTTAAAACAAACATGTGGCTTGCACATTCGGGACAATTGGAAGTATTTGCAAACCCAACAAGACATAGTCTAGCCACACGTTGTGCTTTCTGTTGAATAACAAAACTATTCACAAAATCGGAGAAACAACAGTTCCTTCTGCTCCAAATTGAAATAATTGACAACTGTCTTTTCACTTAGGGGGTGAAAGAAACCTCTGCTCTGGAGTTCAGGCTGTCAGTGGCAGACGGCACAGCCCTTAATGGGAGGGTAGAAAAATTTTCCTGAATCTAGGATAAAACACTCTTGCTTCTAATCCTGGTGTTTACATAAAAAAGCTGTGTGTCTTTGGACAGCTGGCTTACTTTCCCTGACTCTTAGTTATATGCAGGATCCAAGGATTAACCTAAATCCTTCCTAAAGTATTTTCCCTGTTTTAAAACCGCTGATTTCTGTGAATATCCAAGTAGTTCCAGTTACTTTCATATAACTGGAATTTTCTGGTCAAGAGTAACTGTATTTTCCTTCTGGAAATGTTTCCTACCCAGCCGCATGGTAGGACTGACTGAGCATTCTTAAGACTTACCCCACTTCAAGCAGCAGGGGCAGGAAACCGAGTAAGCATCTCATTCATCAACTATTTCATTTACTATGTTTCATTGTGATTATTAATATTTAATTGAATAACTCCTTTAGTGGGACTTTAAAAAGCTTTGGATTTATTTTATGTGTAAGGGTATGCAGTCTGCCATTTTCTATTTCTAATGTATTTCCTACCAGAAGTTGAATATACATTTGTTTTACACATTTCTTGAATATTGTTATACTGTGAAGTGCAGTATATACCTCTGCACACTCAGTGAGCACCAGTTGATTAACTCATCAAAATTTATGGCTGAATAAAGCTCATCTGTTTTATCAGATTTGCTCTAACAGACTTAAAAATTTTGTCATAATAAAGTAAAACAGTAATTACTTTCTTTTGAACACAACACTGCCTTAGAGGGAAAAGCATATCACCTTTTGCTTTACTTTCTCATGAGATACTTAGTTGGTTTTCCTTCTCTTCCACTTTCTCTAAACTCTGCCTTATGACTCAGCCAGCTTAAAACAAACATGTGGCTTGCACATTCGGGACAATTGGAAGTATTTGCAAACCCAACAAGACATAGTCTAGCCACACGTTGTGCTTTCTGTTGAATAACAAAACTATTCACAAAATCGGAGAAACAACAGTTCCTTCTGCTCCAAATTGAAATAATCATTGACAACTGTCTTTTAGCTTTAATAAGATCCATAGGTGATTCCACTTTGACCTTAAGACCCTCTTTTGTGGACAGTTCTGCAGTATGTAGCATAAGAGAAAGAGGGATGGAATGATGCTATTTTTTCAAGGTTCTATTGATAGAATATCGATATCAGTTTAAACTGCAATGTCCCTCCCATTAAGAACCAAAAGTTGCTATAAGTGTATGTTCTGATATTTGTAAACTGTGTTCATGTATGTGGGATAATTCATATAAATGCGAAGTCAAGTTACACAGAAAACCAGAACACTATGCCTTCATCAAAGGACTCTTCATCAAAGAGCAGAGCTGAGCATTCTTTAGTTTGAGCTCAGGAAGCCCTTACAAATGTTGTTCATTGACAGATTAATGCTCACATATGCTTTTTTGCCATGTAGTTGAAAGTGTCACAAAGAATTAAATCAACAAAGACAGTGGGAATTTGGAGACAGAGAAGAGGGAGGTGTGATATCTAACACAAAGGAGATGAATTGAGAGGTCAAGATGCTGAGTGCATGTTTAAAAGGAAATTTAGAAGGGGATACAGTGTGAACCAGAAGTCTGAACCAGAAATCTTCTTACATGGGGTAAGATGGAGGAGAGGAGTAAGTTTGTTTTGACGTTAACAATGAGCCTGTGTTCTCTTCACCTCATTCTTGTCTTCTACCACATACCACTTCCAGGTACTCACCCAAATATAAAAAGTAGACAGTTGGTACACACTTGTCCCTCTGTAAATAGTGAAATGAAAAATTTAAGAAGTCTATAAACAGAAGAATCCCAGAAATATTGAATTTTAAATATATCTTGTTTGGTTGCTCATTGCCTCAGGCCACCTAGGAAGTGGAAAAGTGGAGCTTAACCCCAGGGAATCAAAAAGTATTGTTTTTCTAGTGTCTTAATGCATATTCATGGGTGATCAAGTAAGTAATGTTAATCACTATAACAAAATGGGAACATGAGAAGGGGTGAAGTTATGACCAAGAATGAGTCTTTGAAATTCAGTTAATCAGAGTTCAAAGTAATTTGGTTATATTGACCACAAAAATAAAGGGTCAGCCAGTTGGCAAAAGTGCCTGCAAGTGAAGTCCAAGTGATTCAATTGGACGTGGTTGACTGTCTAATAACAAAGAGTCAACTGTTCTTCATGCCATGAGGTGTACCAGGGTCATTCCTGCTTAAAATTGACACAATGAAGGGTGTCTGTTGGCCCATGCCCTGCCTTGTTTGCTGCTCCTGAGCCCTTCTTGGATTCAGCTTCACTGTCTCAGAACCCTGAAAGTTATGTACTGTCACCTGGATATGGTCCTCTGAGATGGTGGCACAGAGGTCAGAAGAACATTTCTGCTTAACTAAGGTGCCTCTGACTGCTTGCCATATGCTGTGCTTTCATTCCACCGTCAGATGGTCTTCACCCCTGCTTGAACTTAACCCAAAGAGCTCGGCCTCCATTTAGTGTCCAGAAGGACTAAAACCACAGATTACTAACAACCCAATGCAAATTAAATGGAGTTTTACATTTTTTCTCTCTCTCCTTTGAAATAATGGACTATTTTTATATTCAAAACAATGGAGTATTTTGATACTCAAAGCAGAGGGAGAGTGAAAAAAGATCTTGATGGGGTTCTAAAGGAGAAAAATCTACCAGTTGTTGCTTGAGATGAGCTTTGAGAAAAATTGTTCATTCTCATATTGCTGGAATGTTACTTATTTTATCATCCCATTTCTTGATTATGTAACACCTTATCAAAAACTATTATATTTTGGCTCTTAAAGTTGGGAGAATGTTTTAAGGCAGGCCTGGTTAGTTATATAGTTATTACATTATTGGAAACATGGATTTCTTTGACTTCTATGTATTTTCTTTTCCTACTTTCCAGCTATTTCATGGATCACAGTCATTCCTTCCATAAAGTGGCAGATAAAAAGAGAAAAATGAAAACTCATAATGTTTGTAGAAGCTCTGTCTCCTGTAAGTCACATAATGGCACTGAATAGTTTGACCACTATTGTGGGCTACTTATGGGAACAAGAGAGGTTTTTCTGCCAGTGACATATCTCTCATACTTTATTCTCAGGAGTTTCTATAAGTTTTTCCAAATAATTAATACAGGAGTCTATGATACTATGGCATATTTGAAAATATTAAATGAATTTATTCAATGAAAATCTTAATATTAAGTGAAGCTCATAAATGAATGTATACAACTTCAAAATATCTGTGACAAAGGAATCTCTCATGAAAAAACTGTTCTCTGCCATGAGTGTACCAGGGTCATTCCTGCTTAAAATTGACACAATGAAGGGTGCTTCCTCCGGGGAGCCCTTCTTGGATTCAGCTTCACTGTCTCAGAACCCTGAAAGTTATGTACTGTCACCTGGATATGGTCCTCTGAGATGGTGGCACAGAGGTCAGAAGAACATTTCTGCTTAACTAAGGTGCCTCTGACTGCTTGCCATATGCTGTGCTTTCATTCCACCGTCAGATGGTCTTCACCCCTGCTTGAACTTAACCCAAAGAGCTCGGCCTCCATTTAGTGTCCAGAAGGACTAAAACCACAGATTACTAACAACCCAATGCAAATTAAATGGAGTTTTACATTTTTTCTCTCTCTCCTTTGAAATAATGGACTATTTTTATATTCAAAACAATGGAGTATTTTGATACTCAAAGCAGAGGGAGAGTGAAAAAAGATCTTGATGGGGTTCTAAAGGAGAAAAATCTACCAGTTGTTGCTTGAGATGAGCTTTGAGAAAAATTGTTCATTCTCATATTGCTGGAATGTTACTTATTTTATCATCCCATTTCTTGATTATGTAACACCTTATCAAAAACTATTATATTTTGGCTCTTAAAGTTGGGAGAATGTTTTAAGGCAGGCCTGGTTAGTTATATAGTTATTACATTATTGGAAACATGGATTTCTTTGACTTCTATGTATTTTCTTTTCCTACTTTCCAGCTATTTCATGGATCACAGTCATTCCTTCCATAAAGTGGCAGATAAAAAGAGAAAAATGAAAACTCATAATGTTTGTAGAAGCTCTGTCTCCTGTAAGTCACATAATGGCACTGAATAGTTTGACCACTATTGTGGGCTACTTATGGGAACAAGAGAGGTTTTTCTGCCAGTGACATATCTCTCATACTTTATTCTCAGGAGTTTCTATAAGTTTTTCCAAATAATTAATACAGGAGTCTATGATACTATGGCATATTTGAAAATATTAAATGAATTTATTCAATGAAAATCTTAATATTAAGTGAAGCTCATAAATGAATGTATACAACTTCAAAATATCTGTGACAAAGGAATCTCTCATGACCAAACAATGAGTTGAGTACACAGGACCTTTTCAAGCTTGCTAAATTGATCCTCAATAGAGGAAGGAAGTAATAAAGAAATGAACAATAAAAGGAAAAATAAGCAACTTAATCACTCTCTTTAAAGAACCATACCTGTACTCTTATTAATGACAAGCATTTCTATTTCTTGTCATTTGCTCTGTTCCTGGCGAGGTGCTTAAATGTATAACTTCATTTTATCCTCACAACAACTCTGTGAACTAGTTATTGATACTTCATTTTTATGGATAGAAAAGAGAAGTTTTGATTAAGCAACATGCTCAATCAAAAATGGTTCTTGAACCTCAGGTTTATCCTGTTATAAACATGACATTACTCTTGTAACATAAAGTAGAAAAGGCAAGTATTAGTCTCTTTCATATTCTTTCTTTGTTTTAATTATTGGAATATTAGGCTTTGTGACTCATTGAAGTTTATATAACAAGGAGATTGTGGCTAGGCCAATTAAATGAGTAGCCCAGCAATGACTCTAGCTGATCCTATGAGTAAATGGCTTTGGGATAAGTGTGCCGTGCAAGTTAACTGGATGATGGAGACAGACAGTTCTTGGATAATTGTTACCTCCACTATTTACTAACAGGGAGTTCTTTGTCAAATAACTCTTCTTAGACTCAAGTTCCTCAACCAAAAATAAGATAATAAGACATCATACAGAATTGCTGTAAGTATATGGCAGAAAATCTAGCTTATATTAGGCAGCAAGTAGATAATAACTTGTTAGTGCTTGGTACTTGGGCATTACTATTTAAAAGTTAAAATTATTTGTAAACATCATGCAGCAAAGATGTCTCTCTGGACATAATGGCACTGAATAGTTTGACCACTATTGTGGGCTACTTATGGGAACAAGAGAGGTTTTTCTGCCAGTGACATATCTCTCATACTTTATTCTCAGGAGTTTCTATAAGTTTTTCCAAATAATTAATACAGGAGTCTATGATACTATGGCATATTTGAAAATATTAAATGAATTTATTCAATGAAAATCTTAATATTAAGTGAAGCTCATAAATGAATGTATACAACTTCAAAATATCTGTGACAAAGGAATCTCTCATGACCAAACAATGAGTTGAGTACACAGGACCTTTTCAAGCTTGCTAAATTGATCCTCAATAGAGGAAGGAAGTAATAAAGAAATGAACAATAAAAGGAAAAATAAGCAACTTAATCACTCTCTTTAAAGAACCATACCTGTACTCTTATTAATGACAAGCATTTCTATTTCTTGTCATTTGCTCTGTTCCTGGCGAGGTGCTTAAATGTATAACTTCATTTTATCCTCACAACAACTCTGTGAACTAGTTATTGATACTTCATTTTTATGGATAGAAAAGAGAAGTTTTGATTAAGCAACATGCTCAATCAAAAATGGTTCTTGAACCTCAGGTTTATCCTGTTATAAACATGACATTACTCTTGTAACATAAAGTAGAAAAGGCAAGTATTAGTCTCTTTCATATTCTTTCTTTGTTTTAATTATTGGAATATTAGGCTTTGTGACTCATTGAAGTTTATATAACAAGGAGATTGTGGCTAGGCCAATTAAATGAGTAGCCCAGCAATGACTCTAGCTGATCCTATGAGTAAATGGCTTTGGGATAAGTGTGCCGTGCAAGTTAACTGGATGATGGAGACAGACAGTTCTTGGATAATTGTTACCTCCACTATTTACTAACAGGGAGTTCTTTGTCAAATAACTCTTCTTAGACTCAAGTTCCTCAACCAAAAATAAGATAATAAGACATCATACAGAATTGCTGTAAGTATATGGCAGAAAATCTAGCTTATATTAGGCAGCAAGTAGATAATAACTTGTTAGTGCTTGGTACTTGGGCATTACTATTTAAAAGTTAAAATTATTTGTAAACAATCATGCAGCAAAGATGTCTCTCTAAACATGGAAAAAAAGAACTTTATTTAGTTTCTAAAGTGCTTATTTTGTTACGTTGAAGCAGGAAGATTCTTTAAAAAATAAATCAGGTTTATGTAAACATATTTTACATAAAATAAGATGTATAACTTTCAAATACTCAGTTTTGACAAATGTATATGCCTTTGTAATCAGCACTTCACAATCAAGATTGTTTCCATCATTCCATGAAGTCCCCATGAACCCACCCTACCTCTGTGCCAGGAAAATACAGTTCTGATACTCCCTAGATTATTTTCTGGGTGACTCAGATGGTAAGAATCTGCCTGCAATGCAGGCAACATGGGTTCAGTCCCTGGATCAGGAAGTTCTCCTAGAGAAGTAAATGGCTACTCACTCCAGAATTCTTGCCTGGAGATTCCATGTACGGAAGAGCCCGGCAGGCTATAATCCATGGGGTCATAGAAGAGTCAGACACAACTGAGAGACTAACACACACATACATAGAGCAGATATCCTTTTGTTTCTGTTCTTTTACTCAGCGTGTCTAAGATTTATGCATGTTGTTGTGCAATCAATGGTTCATTTGTTTTTCATAATGAGTAGTGTTTCATGCTATGGATATTCCATAATTTGTTCATTTGTTGGTTGTTTTCCAGGTTGGCGTTATTATGAACAAAGCTGACAGGTATATTCATCTACTGAGTTATTCAGTGGGTGTATTTTTTATTTGTTTTGGTAAATATGGATAGTACAGCTGCATCTTTAGAGGTAGGTGTATGTTTAGTTTTATAAGAAACTGTCAAATCTTTTTATAATTAGTTATATTGTTTTACATTTACACCAGCCATATACAGAGATTCTATTGTTCTATGTCTTTGCCAACCCTTGATATTTCAGTCTTTTTCCATTTTAGCCATTGGGTATTACATTGTAGTTTTAATTTGAATTTCCTTAATGACTTATGATTTTGAACATTAGTTTCATGAGCTGCTTTTTTGTGTGCTACACTTTTGTGCAATATATATTCAATTTTTGGCCCAATTTTTTCTTATAGGTTCAGACAATTTAATAATAACTAAAAGATGCTTGGTACTTGGGCATTACTATTTAAAAGTTAAAATTATTTGTAAACAATCATGCAGCAAAGATGTCTCTCTAAACATGGAAAAAAAGAACTTTATTTAGTTTCTAAAGTGCTTATTTTGTTACGTTGAAGCAGGAAGATTCTTTAAAAAATAAATCAGGTTTATGTAAACATATTTTACATAAAATAAGATGTATAACTTTCAAATACTCAGTTTTGACAAATGTATATGCCTTTGTAATCAGCACTTCACAATCAAGATTGTTTCCATCATTCCATGAAGTCCCCATGAACCCACCCTACCTCTGTGCCAGGAAAATACAGTTCTGATACTCCCTAGATTATTTTCTGGGTGACTCAGATGGTAAAGAATCTGCCTGCAATGCAGGCAACATGGGTTCAGTCCCTGGATCAGGAAGTTCTCCTAGAGAAGTAAATGGCTACTCACTCCAGAATTCTTGCCTGGAGATTCCATGTACGGAAGAGCCCGGCAGGCTATAATCCATGGGGTCATAGAAGAGTCAGACACAACTGAGAGACTAACACACACATACATAGAGCAGATATCCTTTTGTTTCTGTTCTTTTACTCAGCGTGTCTAAGATTTATGCATGTTGTTGTGCAATCAATGGTTCATTTGTTTTTCATAATGAGTAGTGTTTCATGCTATGGATATTCCATAATTTGTTCATTTGTTGGTTGTTTTCCAGGTTGGCGTTATTATGAACAAAGCTGACAGGTATATTCATCTACTGAGTTATTCAGTGGGTGTATTTTTTATTTGTTTTGGTAAATATGGATAGTACAGCTGCATCTTTAGAGGTAGGTGTATGTTTAGTTTTATAAGAAACTGTCAAATCTTTTTATAATTAGTTATATTGTTTTACATTTACACCAGCCATATACAGAGATTCTATTGTTCTATGTCTTTGCCAACCCTTGATATTTCAGTCTTTTTCCATTTTAGCCATTGGGTATTACATTGTAGTTTTAATTTGAATTTCCTTAATGACTTATGATTTTGAACATTAGTTTCATGAGCTGCTTTTTTGTGTGCTACACTTTTGTGCAATATATATTCAATTTTTGGCCCAATTTTTTTCTTATATTCTTATTAAAGACTAAGAGTTTTTGACATATTTGGAAAAAAGACTTACGTGAGACATGTATTAAAAATATTTTCTCCATCCATGGGCTTACCTTTTCATTTTTGTAATGTCTTTTGAAGATCAGGAGTTTGTAATTTTGGTAAAATCCAATTGATCAATATATTTTCCTTCTGCATCTTGTGTAAGAAATCTTTTTCTAAGCCAAACTGATAAGATTTTCTTCCATGTTTTATTCTGGAAGCTTTGCATTTAGTCTGTGGTCCATTTGAAAATACTTTTGAGGATAGTTAAGTCAGGAGTTGAGGTTTTTTTCAAGGGATATCAAATTAATTCAGCAAAATTTGTTGAGAAGAATATTTCTCCAAGTACCTCTGTCAAAAATCATTTGACCTATATATGCAGATCTATTTCTGAACTTCATTTTCTTTTTTACGGACATGTTTATTCTCATGTCATTTCTAAATTGTCTTGATAATTGCTTTATAGCCAGTCTTGAAAACAGATAGTGAAAGTCCTGCAAAAATATTTTGATTATTTTTGATTCTTCACATTTCCATATACATTTTAGAAACAGCCTGACAGTTTTGACCAAAAAAACTGTTGAAAGCTGCATTCATTCTGGGTGTCAGTTCAGAGACAATTTATACTTTAACAGTATGAATCTTTCAATCCATGAGTATGGTATACACTCCATTTATTTAGGTCTTTAATTTCTTTCAGCATTGTTTTGTAATATTCAGTGTAGAAATTTTGCATCTCTTTTGTTAAATTTATTTGTGAGTATTTTATGTGTTTTGAGATTATTATAAATGAAAGTGAAGTGAAAACTGAAAGTGTTAGTAGCTCAGTCATGTCTGACTCTTTGTGACTCCATGAACTGTAGCCCACCAGGCGCCTCTGTCCATGGAATCCTCTGGGGAAGAATCCTGGAGTGAGTAGGCATTCCCTTCCCTATGGGATCTTCCCAACCCAGGAACTGAGCCTGGATCTCCCTCATTGCAGCCAGATACTTTAGCATCTGAGCCACCAGATAAACTCTCATCAATTATAATACTTAACACTATTTTATGACTATGATTTGAACATTAGTTTCATGAGCTGCTTTTTTGTGTGCTACACTTTTGTGCAATATATATTCAATTTTTGGCCCAATTTTTTTCTTATATTCTTATTAAAGACTAAGAGTTTTTGACATATTTGGAAAAAAGACTTACGTGAGACATGTATTAAAAATATTTTCTCCATCCATGGGCTTACCTTTTCATTTTTGTAATGTCTTTTGAAGATCAGGAGTTTGTAATTTTGGTAAAATCCAATTGATCAATATATTTTCCTTCTGCATCTTGTGTAAGAAATCTTTTTCTAAGCCAAACTGATAAGATTTTCTTCCATGTTTTATTCTGGAAGCTTTGCATTTAGTCTGTGGTCCATTTGAAAATACTTTTGAGGATAGTTAAGTCAGGAGTTGAGGTTTTTTTCAAGGGATATCAAATTAATTCAGCAAAATTTGTTGAGAAGAATATTTCTCCAAGTACCTCTGTCAAAAATCATTTGACCTATATATGCAGATCTATTTCTGAACTTCATTTTCTTTTTTACGGACATGTTTATTCTCATGTCATTTCTAAATTGTCTTGATAATTGCTTTATAGCCAGTCTTGAAAACAGATAGTGAAAGTCCTGCAAAAATATTTTGATTATTTTTGATTCTTCACATTTCCATATACATTTTAGAAACAGCCTGACAGTTTTGACCAAAAAAACTGTTGAAAGCTGCATTCATTCTGGGTGTCAGTTCAGAGACAATTTATACTTTAACAGTATGAATCTTTCAATCCATGAGTATGGTATACACTCCATTTATTTAGGTCTTTAATTTCTTTCAGCATTGTTTTGTAATATTCAGTGTAGAAATTTTGCATCTCTTTTGTTAAATTTATTTGTGAGTATTTTATGTGTTTTGAGATTATTATAAATGAAAGTGAAGTGAAAACTGAAAGTGTTAGTAGCTCAGTCATGTCTGACTCTTTGTGACTCCATGAACTGTAGCCCACCAGGCGCCTCTGTCCATGGAATCCTCTGGGGAAGAATCCTGGAGTGAGTAGGCATTCCCTTCCCTATGGGATCTTCCCAACCCAGGAACTGAGCCTGGATCTCCCTCATTGCAGCCAGATACTTTAGCATCTGAGCCACCAGATAAACTCTCATCAATTATAATACTTAACACTTAATTATTTTGTTGTTTGGTACTAGTTTATAGAAACACAATTGATTTTGTAAACTGACTTTATATCCTCTTAAAAAGTTTTCTTTTTTAATTAAGATTTAAGGAGGAGAATAATAAGAGACTGCAAAAGAAACCTGATGGATGCAAATAAAGGAAGAAAAAAGAAAGATTATATATGATCACAAAGAATGATTGTATATAGACAGTTTTATAAGGTAAGTAATGAAAAAATAGCACCATATCTGTTACCTATTGCTGTATAACAAATCATCCCAAAACCTGGTGCCTCAAAATAATACACATAGGATTATTTCACAATCCGTTGGGACAGCTGAAGAGCTATTCTGTTTTTACCGAAGCTCACCATACAGATACACTCAATTGTATCTTTGTCTCAGAAACCTGTATTATACATACTTTATCTGTGGTAGAATCAGTTTACTGGGGAAAACAATTTGACCAATTTCTTTGAAAAAAGCATGTATAATTCATTTCGCATATTTGCAATATTGAAAATAATCAGTTACTATCAGAAATTTACTTTCTAATTAGTGTGAAATATTGATACTTCTCAAATAATTATGGTGATTCATAAAAAGTCAAAATGAAAAATCAAAATAAGGCCCTCTCTGGTAGTCGAGTGGGTAGAGTCCACTTTGCAGTGCAAGGAGCACCATTCCATCCCTGGCCCAGGAAGGATCCCACATGCCGCGGAGTGGCTGGACCAGTGTGTCCAATTACTAGCCAACACTCTGGAGCAAATGCGCCCAGAGCTGGTGCTATGCATTGACAGAGGCCATGTAAGTGGGAGACCCACACAGGCTGAAGAATAAAGATGGATGAAAATAAATAAAAAATCAATAAAAGAGGCCAAAATTAAAAAAAAAAAAGCTTATGAAAAAATCAAAAGGGGGCTTCTCTGGTGGTCCAGTCAGTAACAAATCCACCTTGCAGTGCAAGGGGCACCAGTTCAGTCCCTGGCCAGGGAAGATCCCATGTGCCTTGGAGCGGCTGGGCCAGTGTGTCTAACTAGGAGCCAGCACTCTGGAGCACATGTGCCCAGGGCCAGTTCTCTGCAACGAGAGGGCCCACTGCAATGGGAGGCCCACACAGGCTGAAGAATAAAGATGGGTGAAAATAAATAAATAAAATAAAAGTGTTTTATAAAAAGGTATAACTTAAATGCCGTTTAAAAAAAAAAAATCAAAATGAAGACATGATGTTTTTTATTTTCTCCTTAAATAAATGTTACCCATCACAGAATCTGTGAAACAGTTATATAAGAGGAATCAGGAGCAGCATTTGTATGTATGAAAATTATTTGTTTAATCATGGATATAAAGGTAATAACTTTAAAACTAATGTGAATAATCCATATAGATAATCCAATTTTTTGTTTATCCTTTTTTACATTACAAAATTATAACACATTTATAGGAGACGGGAAATACAGAACAAACTTACATATAGTTCCAGTATATATTATAATTTTTAAGTAGATAAATTAAGATTTTTAGTTGAAGTTTTAATATCAAAAATTAATAGAATGGACAGACAGAAAATTATAAGGATATGTTAGACCTGAAAAGCACTATGAGCCTATCCAACATAATTAAGATTTGTACAATTTTCACACAATAGCAGGATACAAATTCTATTCATGTTCCCCGTTGACTATATACTGGGAAACACTGGAACATATCTAAGGTATAGTCCCATACTTTTAATATATAATAAACATGTCCAAAACTGATTGTTTTTCTGCAACAATTTTTTCTTTATTCTTCTATTTTTAAATTTTTTGGCCTTTTTTATTGATTTTTTGTTTATTTTCATCCATCTTTATCCTTCCGCCT
This sequence comes from Tragulus kanchil, assembly GCA_022376925.1. NCBI lineage: Eukaryota > Metazoa > Chordata > Mammalia > Artiodactyla > Tragulidae > Tragulus > Tragulus kanchil. The sequence continues at coordinate 61,135,697 of JAIOJX010000029.1, read as the reverse complement.
GTGTAGGTCTCCCATTGCAGTGGCCTCTTTTGTTGCTGAGCACCAGCTGTAGGCATATGTGCTCCAGAGCACTGGCTCGTAGTTGGACACACCGGTCCAGCCTCTCCGCAACACGTGGGATCCTTCCTGGGCCAGGGTTCAAACTGACACCCCTTGCACTGCAAAGTAGACTTTTTGTCCACTGGACCACCAGGGAAGCCCTCTTTATTCTTCTTTATCTTAGTAGCTATAACCTAAGCTGTCTAATCTAGAAACCCAGGAGTCATCCCTCAAGTCACCCCTATCCTTTACCCCAACATACAATCCATGTTAAAATATAGTCCATTGGACCTCCTCTAACATTTCTGTTTCTCCCCATCTCCATTTCGAACCGCTATCTCTTGGGCAATAGCCTTCTAACCTATTTGCCCACATTCACACATGCCCAGCCTCACATATTCTATACTGTTGCAGAAGTGATTATTTTTACAAACATGCACATGACCATGTCATTCTGGTGATCAAAACCATTTAGGAGGATCTCACTTCCCTTAGAGTAAAACAGAAAATCCCTGCTATGGCCTAATGGACTCTGCTCTTGCCACCATCTACATGTTCAATGCCGCCGCTATCTCCACCTCTCCACAGCCCTACCTCCTTTACACGGCTACTATTCATTGCAGTTTCTAGACTGAACTCTCATGCCCTCTCCCATCAGTGTCTTTTTGCATGAATCACTCTTTACTCTTTAGCTAGGCAACTTCATCTCATTCTTCAAGTCTCAGTGCCAATGTCATTTCTTTCTGGAGACTTTTCTTTAACTCCAAAACATGGTCGCCTCCTTCTTTTAGCACATGCATAGTATACCGTATTTGTTTTGATAAACTGGTCTCACCTGTAATTAGGTTCAATGTCTGTCTTCTCAATTGAATTGTAGTTCCCATAAAGATATAAATTTCATCAAAGTTGAAATATATTTATCCAAGTTGTTTATTTCCATTTGTAGCAATGATGACTTCCTTTCGGTATTATACGTGTATCAAGTACAATATCTGTTTTCAATACATGTTAATAAGTAGTAATAATAAAAATATTTTGTCCTAACTTAGCATGGTTTCAACAAACATGCATTACATTCCCAGAATCAGTGAGCCAAATGAAAGTCACTTCAGCTGTCTCAGCATGGGAACTTAAGTATTTATGCACTTGGGAAAGAAATGGGCTTAATTTAACCAGAATAGCAGTGTGTCTGCTCCAGAGAGGTCTTGGGCTGAAGCAATTGGAACCTTAATCTCACTAAAATGACAAGGTCTTGGCAGAGGTGAATGGGGAATCTTGCCCAATAGTTGACCACACCAAACTGACTTTAGTCAGGCCCTCGCATTTCATGTACCAAAATCTACTCATTTCTTAATTTTAAAAGGGTTAGGGTAACATAATTAACCAAAGCAAAACATATAAAACAAAAGCAGTTTTATAGTAGACTAAATAGTTTTAGAGTTATCCCATTTAAAATTTCACTCGTAAATCAAATAATTCACTTAACTAAGCAGTTATTTACATTTTTTTTAGGACTCTGGTTATTTTATGAGCCTTCTTTTGTTGAGAACGATGTTTGAGCATCTCAGCAATGAATGCATGGTGAATTGTGAATGAGATGAAGAGAAGAAATATTTTAAGGCGATCTAACACAAAATTGCCAGGTAAATGTGGCAGAATAGATGCATGGACATTGAAGCGAGGTTCTTAAAAATTCTGTGACTTGTTTGTAGAAATAACAGGACTTGAGCTAAGAGCAACTCCAGCTGCAATCCAAATGGTGGTATTTTCATATGAAAAGTGCTAAATGATCATTTAGTGATCTTTCAAGCAAACCACAGAGGAAATTCACAAATTACTACAGCAGACTTTGCTTGTACTGACACTTATATACACAGTCAAATAGTCTTTTCTCAAAGTGTCTCCATTAAGGGCTTACTTTCACAAAAGAAAAATATTCCCTGCAACTACCTATAGGAAGGAAGAACAAAGAAACAGAAGTTTTATTTATTAATGTATTTTTACTATGCTATAACTCTGTGATTAGTGAGAAAATTAGCAAAGTTTACTCATTCCTTTATGAAAGTAAAGTCACTCGGTCGTGTCCAACTCTTTGGAACCCATGGAATTCTCCAGGCAAGAATACTGGAGTGCATAGCCTTTATTTCCCTTCTCCAGGGGATTTTCCCAACCCAGGGATTGAACCCAGGTCGAATTGCAGGCAGATTCTTTGCTGTCTAAGCCAGCAGGGAAGCCCAAGAACCCTAGGGTGGGTAAGCCCAAGAATCCTGGAGTAGATAACCTATCCCTTCTCCAGGGGATCTTACCAACCCAGGGATAGAACTGGGTCTCCTGTATTGCAGGCAGGTTATTTACCAGCTCAGCTACAATGATCATTTCTGAAAGTAAATAACACATTCTTGTGTGTGTGATATTAAGGACTCACTAAATAAACTACTGATGAATATACTGCATTATATTTAATCATCTTTCACAAAAATCCTTCATGATGGTACTCCAACTTAATTTCTGCATGGCTCTGCCGTATCACTTTGCAGGAGAATGGAGATATATCTTAAATATTCAATGTTTATTTTCCATTGGCTAGATATTAAGACTAAATGTTATGTCTGAAAAGATTTTTTAAAAGAAAATCGACTGTCCTAAGTATGTACTCTCTACCTCAGTATTTTCCTTGGAGACTGAGTAAAGTTTCTAACTGCTTAATTACTATTAGGATGATTGACCATTGTTTATTGAATTGACATCCTGTTGGGCTGGTATGGAACCCAAGTTCTGTATGAGTTACATGTTAGGTACTACTTTTTGTGATTTTGAGTGTAGTGTATAATAATTGCTAGAACTAAACACTTACCCCATGTATGCCAGACTATTAACAGAATAGATATAAAGGAAGAAATGGTTAAAGAACCAAATGGTTAAAATACCAGTGGGTTTTAGAATAAGACTAAAAGCCAGTGAAATGCTGTGGGATGTACTGAAGCAAAAATGTCCATTTGGGGAACTGGATGCTCGAAAAGTAGGACTAGATTTATATAGAATTGTACTGAAGCTATCTATGAGCCTGATTTATAATTTGGGAAACTGGATGCTTGAAAAGTAGGACTAGATTTATATAGAATTGTATTGAAGCTATCTTTGAGCCTGATTTATAATTTTTTCTCAATAGACCCTCAATTTCTTGAAATTTTTCTCAATTTTTGGTAATTATTCCTAAAAGGGGGGAAATGATTACAGGAGACATGTGCTTATTGGTTTAATGTCTCTACTTCTCTTCCCAAAACCTCATGTCCTTGGAATATGGCTTCCACTGAGAGACTTGAAATCAGTTTCTGGATTTACTGATACTTACTACATGCTACTAGGCATTTGAGAAATTCATGGGAGATGTCTCACCAGGAACCCAAGAAGTGGAATTTTAGGTGTGGTTAGCAAATGACTTAAAACTGCTTTAGTAGAATTTCCTGGAGATAGAAAAATATTGTCTATAGGTCTGGTGTACTCAAAGCCCTACAGTTTTTTCCTTTCTGTAGTGGACTTTCTTACTGCTCCAGAATGAGTGTATGGCAGGATGGAGTGTTATGGAATTCATGCCTCAAGTTCAGAACTATGAGTGGGTAAAAACTGCTTTGGCATTCCTACAGAAAACCACTAAAATGAGTCATCCTCTAGGGGGCAATAGAGTCTGATCCAGAATTGTCTGGATCAAGTTCCTGAGAGAATAATTGATCGTGAAGAAGGATTAGCCTTAGACTTGACAAAACCTTAAATAAGCTTTAACTTTATTATAGAGCCCCAGAATCTACTCACATTTTTTGTGGCTAATGCTGAGGTGGACCAACTGATGACTGAAGCTGTCCTGCAAGAGAACTGCAGATGAATAAACCCCAACCCCAAATCTGCAGAAGACTTGAAGAGGAAGGGGTAGGACAAGACCCATGCACTACAGGGGGATTTCTGGCCCCGAGGAGCCCCTGTCTTGCCAAAGGAGTGCCAGCATGGGTAGTGTCCCCCTTTATTTAACTCTGGTATGATTTTTCAGCTATCTAAACTGCCTATAGTATATAGTACCCACGACAGGAGGAAATTTTTTCTAGGTTCCTTCTGATTTCCCACAACTCTGGTTATTCAGCTTGGTCCCATACTACCTCAGGTATGTCAGTGCAGGTCATTTAATAGTCAGCTGCCAAGGTCATGAAAGGAATTCTGTGAAATTACCTTAATCTTCATATTATGAAAACAAAGATCCCAGGAGGGTGGATGGTATTAACATCCTAATGCACATACATTTCCTTTCTGATTTTGTAGGAGAAAGCTAAATAGACACTGGTACGGTGCACTTTTCAGAGAGCCTGATGGGAAGCCTGTCTGACCCAGCTGAAGAAGGAGAAACCCACATTGGAGTCTGACGAGTGGTGGTGGTGAGTTGCACAAACACACATTCTCCTTTTGGTCATGGTGATCTGCTGAGGGAAAGAATAACAGAGAAATAGAGTCACTGCAAGTATCAGTCACCTCCCTCACCCCTTTGTTCTCTTCCAAGAAGAGAAACATATGACTGATTGTCTCACATTTTCTAGGTAGAATTTTAGTGATAAGATAGTTCTTACGAGAAAACTAATCAAAGTCTAGGATGGGAAAAAAACTTGACAGAGGGCTGCTTGCACTAGAGAAAATCTCTGTAGGCAGCTAGAACTCTTGGTAAGGGACTGCCTCTGGAAGGAGGCAGAGGAGAGAGAAGGGGGGCAGTGGGAGGGCCAAGTTAAGGGACTGAGTTGAATATTGTAAAGAGATGGGGAGAAAACTATCCAAAAAAAAAGTAGAGTCTGATCCAGAATTGTCTGGATCAAGTTCCTGAGAGAATAATTGATCGTGAAGAAGGATTAGCCTTAGACTTGACAAAACCTTAAATAAGCTTTAACTTTATTATAGAGCCCCAGAATCTACTCACATTTTTTGTGGCTAATGCTGAGGTGGACCAACTGATGACTGAAGCTGTCCTGCAAGAGAACTGCAGATGAATAAACCCCAACCCCAAATCTGCAGAAGACTTGAAGAGGAAGGGGTAGGACAAGACCCATGCACTACAGGGGATTTCTGGCCCCGAGGAGCCCCTGTCTTGCCAAAGGAGTGCCAGCATGGGTAGTGTCCCCCTTTATTTAACTCTGGTATGATTTTTCAGCTATCTAAACTGCCTATAGTATATAGTACCCACGACAGGAGGAAATTTTTTCTAGGTTCCTTCTGATTTCCCACAACTCTGGTTATTCAGCTTGGTCCCATACTACCTCAGGTATGTCAGTGCAGGTCATTTAATAGTCAGCTGCCAAGGTCATGAAAGGAATTCTGTGAAATTACCTTAATCTTCATATTATGAAAACAAAGATCCCAGGAGGGTGGATGGTATTAACATCCTAATGCACATACATTTCCTTTCTGATTTTGTAGGAGAAAGCTAAATAGACACTGGTACGGTGCACTTTTCAGAGAGCCTGATGGGAAGCCTGTCTGACCCAGCTGAAGAAGGAGAAACCCACATTGGAGTCTGACGAGTGGTGGTGGTGAGTTGCACAAACACACATTCTCCTTTTGGTCATGGTGATCTGCTGAGGGAAAGAATAACAGAGAAATAGAGTCACTGCAAGTATCAGTCACCTCCCTCACCCCTTTGTTCTCTTCCAAGAAGAGAAACATATGACTGATTGTCTCACATTTTCTAGGTAGAATTTTAGTGATAAGATAGTTCTTACGAGAAAACTAATCAAAGTCTAGGATGGGAAAAAAACTTGACAGAGGGCTGCTTGCACTAGAGAAAATCTCTGTAGGCAGCTAGAACTCTTGGTAAGGGACTGCCTCTGGAAGGAGGCAGATGAGAGAGAAGGGTGGCAGTGGGAGGGCCAAGTTAAGGGACTGAGTTGAATATTGTAAAGAGATGGGGGAGAAAACTATCCAAAAAAAAAAAAGTAGAGTCATGTGGCTTATATTAAGAACACACCATCCGTTTTCAGGCATTTTTCCTCCACCAAGAGACTTAGCAAATATTCCAATTGCTTTTATTTACTACTTGGGAATAGGCCATTTGGGGACAAGGATTCAATTATATTTAGGTTACGATTAAATAGTATATTGATTTGAAATACCATTATGTACTTATTAGCGTAAGTTACTTCTTTTTAGCTATTTCTCCACATTATATTTTGATAGCACACTTTCTTAAGCAGCAATGAATCTGAAAAATATTTTTTAAATGTATTTTAAAAATCAACAACACAAAAAAAGTTCTATCTGGGTATTACCAGGCTTCCTGCCAAGTACAGTAATTGTTACTTGTGGAATTTTCTTAGAATGGCCAAGGCATTTGACTCAATAAGTATAACTCTGGAATGAGTAGCTGGGTGGAGGCATTAGTCTGTTGGAAAGTTAGTGGGTTAGTTGAAGCCCATATGCTGGAAGAAGAGATTTATCGATGGATTCACACAGGAGATCCAAGAAACACATGGTGTATGTTTTCTTCAAATTGAACACTGAACTTCAGTAACCTGTGCTATTGGTTTCTCTTTTCTCTTAGTAGATTGTTGGCTTCTTTTTTTCTTAGTCTTCTTGCCTTTTCTGTTTTTGTTTGTTTGTTTATATAACACTAATAAATCATTTGTTAAATTCTACTCTTTTTGGGTATATAAGTACAAAGGCCACGCTTAGGTCATGTTAAGAAAGGTGGGTTCAGTTATTTCAGAGCACACACTAGCTGGAAATAACCACAAAGTGTGAGGAACTGGAGCAAAATAGGAACCAGAGGACAACTGCATTACAGCTCAGCCAAGCAACACAGAAACGCTCAGTTCCCAGCCGCGAGGTCCAGGTCTGGATTTTGACATCCTTCTCTCAGTAAATTTTAATAGAAACTGACTTTCCTTGTCATTCTATGCAAGTCGACAATGTGTGGAGTAAATTTATATAAAACTCAGAATATAAATGTAAGCAAATAAATGGTGCACCCTAAGTACACATGTTAACTCAAAAACATTTCTTTGTGAATGGGATGGCTTATCTGCGGGGTATTAGTTAGGATATGCCCAGTGCAGAGGATAATTAAAGAAGAGTCTTAAATTTTGAATAGTTTTCTCGGCTGCACATTTAATAGGTCCTGAGAATGATTACAGGACCTTTAGTTTCATCCACCTTTTCATTTCAGTTTGTTGACCATATTTGTACAGAATTCATTTTTGCTTTTAAACCTCAAACCATTAGCATAAGTAGTTGCATAATACAGAGTTGTTCCTCTTCTGGGATTTGTCCATGGGTTAAAAACACTAAATCGTTAAGATGCGGTTGTGAAGATCTCATCTGAAATTTTGCACACCTGTGGCTCCGTTAGCCCTGGACTGGCCTCTATGAAGGGTTGTCCGTGAGCCTTGGGGCTCTCAGCCATTCTTGTTCCCTTGTACACATATCACTCTAATAGTCATTATTTTAGAAAACTAACTGTACCTGGTCAGAATGTAATTTGCCTTCTCTGTCACTTAATGTAAATAAAAAGATCCCTGAATTTCCTAAGAAATAGATAAAAAAGCTACACAAGGAGACAATATTCCTCTCTTACACATATAGTATCTGAAAAGTTTCCCTGCCCCTTCTACTAAGACATATGACACTTTACCCCATAACTTCTTTAAATCAATTTAAACATTGTTAAATAGGACATTTATAGAACCTTTCAGTTTACAAATCCCTAGACATTAGCTTGTATTTCTTAGGATTCAGTGTCTGACCACATAGAGAAGGAAGTTCAAGAAGCGGTGCAGTCCCAGCTCATTGGAGGTTAGCTGGGAAAACACTGTGCTTGGACTTATTTTAGGCTAAAAATGTAGTTCATTAACATTTTGTAAATGTGACGCATCCAAGAACCACATTTATTACAAATCCAAGAATAAGTGAGGTCATCTGTTTCAAGCTTGTTAGAATTTTGCTTTAGGATTTTATGAGGGATGTGGCCCACCTCATGTGACTTCCTTATCTGCAGGGGTGAGAAAGCTAAAATCTGAACCTCTTGGCATCTGCTTGAAGCCAGGGCTGAAGGATTAGGGTCTTCGATCAAATGGGATGCTCAAAATAGACACTTAACATGAGGCAGAGGTCCCCCTTCTTCTGTTCCTGCTGGTTTTGCTGGTCAGCGTGATTGTGTAAAAATTAGGATTCCTTGCTTCAAATTGATTCAGTCTCCCAGATCTGTTCAGGTGAGCTGACTGAGAATTTAGTTTACATCCACCTTTTCATTTCAGTTTGTTGACCATATTTGTACAGAATTCATTTTTGCTTTTAAACCTCAAACCATTAGCATAAGTAGTTGCATAATACAGAGTTGTTCCTCTTCTGGGATTTGTCCATGGGTTAAAAACACTAAATCGTTAAGATGCGGTTGTGAAGATCTCATCTGAAATTTTGCACACCTGTGGCTCCGTTAGCCCTGGACTGGCCTCTATGAAGGGTTGTCCGTGAGCCTTGGGGCTCTCAGCCATTCTTGTTCCCTTGTACACATATCACTCTAATAGTCATTATTTTAGAAAACTAACTGTACCTGGTCAGAATGTAATTTGCCTTCTCTGTCACTTAATGTAAATAAAAAGATCCCTGAATTTCCTAAGAAATAGATAAAAAAGCTACACAAGGAGACAATATTCCTCTCTTACACATATAGTATCTGAAAAGTTTCCCTGCCCCTTCTACTAAGACATATGACACTTTACCCCATAACTTCTTTAAATCAATTTAAACATTGTTAAATAGGACATTTATAGAACCTTTCAGTTTACAAATCCCTAGACATTAGCTTGTATTTCTTAGGATTCAGTGTCTGACCACATAGAGAAGGAAGTTCAAGAAGCGGTGCAGTCCCAGCTCATTGGAGGTTAGCTGGGAAAACACTGTGCTTGGACTTATTTTAGGCTAAAAATGTAGTTCATTAACATTTTGTAAATGTGACGCATCCAAGAACCACATTTATTACAAATCCAAGAATAAGTGAGGTCATCTGTTTCAAGCTTGTTAGAATTTTGCTTTAGGATTTTATGAGGGATGTGGCCCACCTCATGTGACTTCCTTATCTGCAGGGGTGAGAAAGCTAAAATCTGAACCTCTTGGCATCTGCTTGAAGCCAGGGCTGAAGGATTAGGGTCTTCGATCAAATGGGATGCTCAAAATAGACACTTAACATGAGGCAGAGGTCCCCCTTCTTCTGTTCCTGCTGGTTTTGCTGGTCAGCGTGATTGTGTAAAAATTAGGATTCCTTGCTTCAGTTGAAGTCTCCAGATCTGTTCAGTAGCTCAGCAGGGCCAAGGCATAAGACAGAGCCATAGCAGCGCAGGCTGGCTCTAGGGCTGATGGCTGCACCTTCCAGACCCCTGGATTGTGACTTAGGTGAGTGTTCCCAGAGCAATAGTTCCAGGGACAGCTTCCAGATTTCTAGCTTTCCTAAACATGCTCGAGGTAGCAGCTCCCTTAGTGGGCTAGAATCAGTCTAAAACTGTTTGTAGAGCCAGTGCTCCATCTCTTTAAATGGTTTTATAAGTACGTAATTCCCTGATTGGTGACTCCCTGCTTGATTTGAAATAGAGTGTTTACTGTTATCTGTGTCTGCATTCTGACTGATGACAATGTTTGAGGCAGTGGGTTGTGTTTGAAAGATGTGAGGCATGACCTACCATTAAATAATGGAATAATAACAACGTATGGTGGCAGGTGGTAAAATAGGAACATAAATGGCTACCTGTATTCCCCTGGCTTGAGGTGCCTATAGGAAACAGGGCTTTGATAACTGAGTGCTGAGGTGGCACAGTGTGAAGACGTGATGAGTAGGGGTAAACTGGCTGCTACGTGTCATGCTAGAGAGACTGAAAAGAAAAATGAAAACCTCAGGGCTTTACATTATTCACTTAATGTGGTTAGAGAACCAGGAAAGTTTTAGCTTTAAAAGAATCTTCTTTCTTGTGGCTGACGGTAGCCAGAAACCAGTCTGGCCCTATGGCTTGTAAAATTACGACATAGGTTGAATTCAAAGACTTGTTAGGTTTCTCATGTGAAAATGTATGTCTTGTGAAAAAAAAGTAAGATTATGGAATTTGGGGAGGTAATCCTTAGGAGGATTTGGAAAATTCTGTTTACACCAAAACTAAGCCCATTGACCCTCCAGTGACAGCAAATGTAGCCTCTTTGATCCTGTGTTCTAGTCTTTAAAAAGCTGTAGTGACTTTCACTGAACTTGTCACCTAACCTGAGGATACTCATTTGCTTCATGTTCCACCCTACGTAAAGTATTTCTTCTAGACTTATAAGTAGAATCTGATCCCACAGGGCCACAATTACAAAAAATACATGAAAGGCAAATATGTTGCACTTCAAAACACTGAAAAATTGTGCTAAAAAAGTAAAGAACTGTGCTGCTTCTACACAGTAGATCTTATTGTGTACCTCATTAAAAAGATGCAACCAGCCTCATAGAAGAAAGAAATGGCGTATTGAAGGCAGCAGTTATGTTGCTAAGTAGAAGTCAGCTTCTTGTGAGTTGGGGTCCACAGAGAACATGAAATCTATTATCAGCCAGTGACCAGTGCATATATGGGTCTGGGCAGGAAGAGGTGCAACTGGGAATATCACTGTTTGTGATATGCTGATGTCAGTCTCGCCAAACTGTTGCTTTTACCTTATATGACACAAAACTCTTTTTGGCCAGTTCTAAGTTAAGCATCAGCTCTTAGTATCAAGCATCAAGTCCACTCAAGACAAATGGTTTGAGAAGTGGGCAGATGGTGGTTCTCCAAAGGAATGTTTGAATATGGTTACCAGAAGAAGGGAAGGGAGATCTGGGTAGCAGAACAACTGTCATGTCATCTAGGAAGCCACTGCTCCATGTATCCTTTGCACCATCATAATGCCTGAAAATCTACCACAAGCAAATAATTACCACTGCTTAAAATTTGCCGTTTTAAAAATGGCAAACACTTCCTGCTTAGGGAACTACCCTCATTGTAAAGATGAGACATTGATCTGTCTAGAGTGGTACAAATGGGACTTCATAAAGAGTTGTTTGGCCACAAAGTCCCTACTCTTAAAACAAAGTAAGCAAAATATACGTATGCTATAAAATTTAAAGGATACATAGTTAAGGAATATATAGTAAGAAGTAAATTTCTTTCATTCTGCCGCTCAGATACCGCTTACTTGGGCTGTCTTGTTACTGTTTTTACCTGTATAATCAAAAAAAAAAAGTAAGATTATGGAATTTGGGAGGTAATCCTTAGGAGGATTTGGAAAATTCTGTTTACACCAAAACTAAGCCCATTGACCCTCCAGTGACAGCAAATGTAGCCTCTTTGATCCTGTGTTCTAGTCTTTAAAAAGCTGTAGTGACTTTCACTGAACTTGTCACCTAACCTGAGGATACTCATTTGCTTCATGTTCCACCCTACGTAAAGTATTTCTTCTAGACTTATAAGTAGAATCTGATCCCACAGGGCCACAATTACAAAAAATACATGAAAGGCAAATATGTTGCACTTCAAAACACTGAAAAATTGTGCTAAAAAAGTAAAGAACTGTGCTGCTTCTACACAGTAGATCTTATTGTGTACCTCATTAAAAAGATGCAACCAGCCTCATAGAAGAAAGAAATGGCGTATTGAAGGCAGCAGTTATGTTGCTAAGTAGAAGTCAGCTTCTTGTGAGTTGGGGTCCACAGAGAACATGAAATCTATTATCAGCCAGTGACCAGTGCATATATGGGTCTGGGCAGGAAGAGGTGCAACTGGGAATATCACTGTTTGTGATATGCTGATGTCAGTCTCGCCAAACTGTTGCTTTTACCTTATATGACACAAAACTCTTTTTGGCCAGTTCTAAGTTAAGCATCAGCTCTTAGTATCAAGCATCAAGTCCACTCAAGACAAATGGTTTGAGAAGTGGGCAGATGGTGGTTCTCCAAAGGAATGTTTGAATATGGTTACCAGAAGAAGGGAAGGGAGATCTGGGTAGCAGAACAACTGTCATGTCATCTAGGAAGCCACTGCTCCATGTATCCTTTGCACCATCATAATGCCTGAAAATCTACCACAAGCAAATAATTACCACTGCTTAAAATTTGCCGTTTTAAAAATGGCAAACACTTCCTGCTTAGGGAACTACCCTCATTGTAAAGATGAGACATTGATCTGTCTAGAGTGGTACAAATGGGACTTCATAAAGAGTTGTTTGGCCACAAAGTCCCTACTCTTAAAACAAAGTAAGCAAAATATACGTATGCTATAAAATTTAAAGGATACATAGTTAAGGAATATATAGTAAGAAGTAAATTTCCCTTTCATTCTGCCGCTCAGATACCGGCTTACTTGGGCTGTCTTGTTACTGTACCAATTTCTTATTTAATCCCCTATGTATATATACATACATATACAAGCATATACAAATATCCTAAAACTAAAAAAGATAGTGTCATAAGAGTATGCTTTTTAAAACATATATCCATCTGGGTGTCTTAGCAACCATTACATACTAGTAAAAACAGTATGGCTTTGTTGATTTTGCTGATATATGCTATATATTATATATTATATAGCATGTTATATATAGCATTATATGCTATATAATGTTATTGTATAGAACTTTATTTGTGGAGCTTGCCTTACTTATACATCTTTAAGTTTTTTCCAGCTTTTGCTATTAATAAAAATGCTGTAATGAAAAAGCTTTCTTTTTGGATAGAAAGCTTTTTGCGCATATTAGAATGTATATGCAATATGTAGTCCTAAAAAGGGCATTTTTTGAATAAAAGGCTATGTGTTTTTAATTTGCTAGTCACTGCCAAATTGCCTTCCACAAATATGATTCTCAGTGTTTACTCCATGTTTGAAAGCAATTGTTTTCCTGTACTATCCTGCTCAGCTCAGGATATTATAAAGCATTTTGTTCTTTATCAACCAGATAGGTGGAGAATCTTACTTTTCTTACAGGTTTAATTTGCTTTTCTTTTATTAAAAATATCTATTTATTTATTTTATTTTTGGTTGTACCAGGTACTTGGTTTTTCTATTGGCGTTCTCCAAAGGAATGTTTGAATACGGTTACCAGAAGCAGGGAAGGGAGATCTGGGTAGCAGAACAACTGTCATGTCATCTAGGAAGCCACTGCTCCATGTATCCTTTGCACCATCATAATGCCTGAAAATCTACCACAAGCAAATAATTACCACTGCTTAAAATTTGCCGTTTTAAAAATGGCAAACACTTCCTGCTTAGGGAACTACCCTCATTGTAAAGATGAGACATTGATCTGTCTAGAGTGGTACAAATGGGACTTCATAAAGAGTTGTTTGGCCACAAAGTCCCTACTCTTAAAACAAAGTAAGCAAAATATACGTATGCTATAAAATTTAAAGGATACATAGTTAAGGAATATATAGTAAGAAGTAAATTTCCCTTTCATTCTGCCGCTCAGATACCGGCTTACTTGGGCTGTCTTGTTACTGTACCAATTTCTTATTTAATCCCCTATGTATATATACATACATATACAAGCATATACAAATATCCTAAAAATGAAAAAGATAGTGTCATAAGAGTATGCTTTTTAAAACATATATCCATCTGGGTGTCTTAGCAACCATTACATACTAGTAAAAACAGTATGGCTTTGTTGATTTTGCTGATATATGCTATATATTATATATTATATAGCATGTTATATATAGCATTATATGCTATATAATGTTATTGTATAGAACTTTATTTGTGGAGCTTGCCTTACTTATACATCTTTAAGTTTTTTCCAGCTTTTGCTATTAATAAAAATGCTGTAATGAAAAAGCTTTCTTTTTGGATAGAAAGCTTTTTGCGCATATTAGAATGTATATGCAATATGTAGTCCTAAAAAGGGCATTTTTTGAATAAAAGGCTATGTGTTTTTAATTTGCTAGTCACTGCCAAATTGCCTTCCACAAATATGATTCTCAGTGTTTACTCCATGTTTGAAAGCAATTGTTTTCCTGTACTATCCTGCTCAGCTCAGGATATTATAAAGCATTTTGTTCTTTATCAACCAGATAGGTGGAGAATCTTACTTTTCTTACAGGTTTAATTTGCTTTTCTTTTATTAAAAATATCTATTTATTTATTTTATTTTTGGTTGTACCAGGTCCTTGTTTCTATGTGGCAGTTTCCTACTTGTGGAGAGCAGGGTACTCTTCTTGGTGTCGTGCAGGTTCCTCAGTGCAGTGGCTTCTCTGTTGCAGAGTACATGCTGTAGAACAGGTGAGCTTCAGTGCTGGAGGCCCATGGGCTCTAGCGCACAGGCTCAATAGTGGAGGCTCACAGGCTCTAGAGTGCAGTCTCGGTAGTTGTGGCCCACGGGCTCTAAGATGCAGCCTCAGTAGTGGAGGCCATGGGCTCTAGGGTGCAGGCTCAGTAGTGGAGGCCCACAGGCTTAGTTGTTCTGCAGCATGAGGAATCTTCCTAGACCAAGGGTCAAAACAGTGTCTCCTGCATTGGCAGGTGGATTCTTATCTACTACACCACCAATTTGCTTTTCTTTTATTATGGGTGGGTGATTTTGAACATCTTAAGTCTAACAGATAATTCTAGTCATAGGTTCCTTATCCTTTATCTCCTGTGTTGTTAATCCTCTCACTTTAATTTGTGGTAGGTAATTGTAGATTAATGAAATAAGCTTTATTTTGTTCTGTGTTCCCAATACTATCCTCATTTGTTTACAGTAATGTTATTCTAAGCAGAATTTTATTTTCAGTGCACTTATGGTTCCTACTGTTACATTTTAAAACATGTTTAGTGAAGGACAGTGAAGCTTGGCATGCTGCAGTTCACGGGGTCACAAAGAGTCAGACATGACTTAGTAACTGAGCAATAACAAGTCTTTCTGATATAAAGAGTGAGATTTAGGACCCCCACTTTCCTTTCCTTTCTAGATAAAAAAAACTGCGCATTTCAACAACTATGCTATGTTGCTTTCTTGAGGAGATAGCAATTTAACGGTTCTGTCTGCCTGTGTCCCTCCTGGTCCAGAAATTTATCAGTGCCTTTCAAGCTGCACCCTCACTGAAAGCAATTGTTTTCCTGTACTATCCTGCTCAGCTCAGGATATTATAAAGCATTTTGTTCTTTATCAACCAGATAGGTGGAGAATCTTACTTTTCTTACAGGTTTAATTTGCTTTTCTTTTATTAAAAATATCTATTTATTTATTTTATTTTTGGTTGTACCAGGTCCTTGTTTCTATGTGGCAGTTTCCTACTTGTGGAGAGCAGGGTACTCTTCTTGGTGTCGTGCAGGTTCCTCAGTGCAGTGGCTTCTCTGTTGCAGAGTACATGCTGTAGAACAGGTGAGCTTCAGTGCTGGAGGCCCATGGGCTCTAGCGCACAGGCTCAATAGTGGAGGCTCACAGGCTCTAGAGTGCAGTCTCGGTAGTTGTGGCCCACGGGCTCTAAGATGCAGCCTCAGTAGTGGAGGCCATGGGCTCTAGGGTGCAGGCTCAGTAGTGGAGGCCCACAGGCTTAGTTGTTCTGCAGCATGAGGAATCTTCCTAGACCAAGGGTCAAAACAGTGTCTCCTGCATTGGCAGGTGGATTCTTATCTACTACACCACCAATTTGCTTTTCTTTTATTATGGGTGGGTGATTTTGAACATCTTAAGTCTAACAGATAATTCTAGTCATAGGTTCCTTATCCTTTATCTCCTGTGTTGTTAATCCTCTCACTTTAATTTGTGGTAGGTAATTGTAGATTAATGAAATAAGCTTTATTTTGTTCTGTGTTCCCAATACTATCCTCATTTGTTTACAGTAATGTTATTCTAAGCAGAATTTTATTTTCAGTGCACTTATGGTTCCTACTGTTACATTTTAAAACATGTTTAGTGAAGGACAGTGAAGCTTGGCATGCTGCAGTTCACGGGGTCACAAAGAGTCAGACATGACTTAGTAACTGAGCAATAACAAGTCTTTCTGATATAAAGAGTGAGATTTAGGACCCCCACTTTCCTTTCCTTTCTAGATAAAAAAAACTGCGCATTTCAACAACTATGCTATGTTGCTTTCTTGAGGAGATAGCAATTTAACGGTTCTGTCTGCCTGTGTCCCTCCTGGTCCAGAAATTTATCAGTGCCTTTCAAGCTGCACCCTCACAGTTGAGCTTTATTTTCTCTCATTATTAGTTTATTGTTTTATTGATTTGCTCTGTTGTATAACTTAAACTTGCACAATATTACATGTCATTTCTATATTGCATAAAGTGTGAAGCTCAGCCAAGAGGTGAAGTCATTTCCAATGTCACACAGACAGTTAAGTACAGAAGCTGGGGTTGAAGCCACTTACCAGGCTGACAGAAAGGGTGAAGGCTCAGGGTAGTGTTTGGGGCTCTCAGAGGTGAGCAGGCTGGGATGGCAGAGGATGAGGAGACAGAGGGAGCCCTGCTACTCAGGTGACTTGGAACCTGGGCTGGGTCCTTGTAAGGCATGTCTCCCCCAAGCCAGATCTCTCTTTCCCATCCCACAGGCAACCCCAGTATAGAGGAAAGAGCTGGGGTGGGTAAGCAGGACAGAATGTAGTATATTCCTTCCCTTAAGGCACTGGGCTAGTCATTTGAAGAGAACAAGTAGACTTACCAGCCAGAGGGAATGCAAGTTCCTACCAGCTAGGCAACCCTTGGGCCAGTTCCTGGATGAAATACCAGGACCTAATCCAGTTCCACGAGCAGGCAGGGAGACATTTAGGGAAGGCTGACTCCTGCTTCTACCTGAGCACGCTCGTACTCTGACACACACAGCAGCCTCTTACCCAGACTCTTTCAGCATGTGGATCAGGCTGGGGTCTCCCTGCTGCAACCCGAGGGACAGAACCAGATACAGGGGTTAGTCTTAGATGACTTGAAGCTCCCAGAAGCCTATCTTCTGGGTATCTTCCCCAAGGCTCACCTGGTCTTGAACATTCCTGTCAAAGAATGGCTCAGGCTCTCAGTAACAACGTGGAAAACCTTGCTTGTTGCTTCAATACTGATGGCTCTCAGAAAGATGGCGGCTATTCTAAAGGATTATACTTCCTTCTATGGTTCTATGCACCTGATCTTTTAAAAAGAAGCCCTAGGGCTCCCCTGGTGGTCCAGTAGGTAGAGAGTCTGCCTTGCAGCGCAAGCAGCACCGGTTCGATCCCCAGCCCAGGAAGGTTCCACGTGTCATGGTGCGGCTGGACCAGTGTGTCCAACTGAGAGCCAGCACTCTGGAGCACACGCGCCCAGAGCCAGTGCTCTGGAATGAGAGAGGCCACTGCAGTGGGAGGTCCACACAGGCCAAAGAATAAAGGTGGATGAAAATAGATAAATAAATAAATGGGAAAAAATCTATAAAAAAATAGATCTTTTTTTTTTTTTTTAAAAAAAAAAGAGAAGCCCTAGATTTTCTAAAACCTGGTATACCACCTAGTTGAAACTTGGTAAAGTAAGCGAAAGTGATTTAAAAAATTGTGAGGGCATTCACAGACTTCTGAGAGAATATGCTTAAATCTGCTGAAATCTATATTTTTTCACAGATCACTGTGTATTATTGTTTCAAGAACTTGATCATTTGATCATAAGTATTATATCCGACAACAAGACTTTTTACCTTGGTTTACAATGAAATAAGTAAGTCAACAAAGTGCCTTAATATTGATTAATAACAAGATATCTTTAGAAAATGTGTATAGCACCATGTACTCAGCCTAGAGGTATAGAGGTATACTTTTTATAGGAAGAATTCCTAGTACTTTTTGGACTCATGCCAGTTGCAATAAAATTGCAAGTAAAAAATTATTTTACTTTGTAACCACTTTCTGCCCAAAATTTAAAAAATAGAGTCAAGAAATTAGTCACTGTTGCTGTTAAGAGACAGCATTTGTGTTTCCATTTGGTAAAATAATTTATACAGTTAAGAAGTGAGGCATGGTGGAGACATCAAGGGTTAGGACCTGCTGTACCAATCCTGCCTCTGCCACTGATGGCTCTATTTAGGGACAGCTGACACCTCTGAGGGGGTTTCCAGGTGGCTCGGTGGTAAAGAGTCCACCCGCCAGGCAGGTGACGCAGATTCGATCCCTGGATTGGAAAGATCCCCTGGAGGAGGAAAGGCAACCCACTTTCCTCCTCTTGCCATGAGATCCCACTATTGCCATGAAATCCCATGGACAGAAGAGCCTGGTAGGCTACCTGTGGCCATGGGGTCACAAAGACTCAGACAGGACTGAGCAACTAAACAATAATAACATCTCTGAGCCCTCTCAGTCTTTTTATTTTTTTAAAGATTTATTTTATTTATTTATCTTTTGGGGGGTGGGGTGGGAAGAAAGGGGGATAGGCGGGCCACTTCTGTTGGTCTTTCATTTCTCTATTTTCATCTATCTTTGTTCTTTGGCTCCTGTGGGCCTCCCATCACAGTGGCCTCTGTCGTCGCAGAGCGCTGGCTCTAGGCGCATGTGCTCCAGAGCTCCGGCTCGGTAATTGGACACATCAGTCCAGCCGCTCCGTGGCACATGGGATCTTCCCAGGCCAGGGATCGAACCGGCGCCCCTTGCACTGCAAGGCGGTGTCCTTACCCACTGGACCACCAGGGGAAGCCCCCTCTCAGTCTTTTATTTTGTAAAATGGAGATAATAAAAACTATCTTAGAAGATAATTGAGAGGATAATGGCACAAAGCGTTTTCTCAGCAATAGTATTGCTATTATTAGTAAAGACATAGAAAGTGAATTGTCAACCAAGAGCAAAATGTACTTCTCTTGAATCAAACAGAATTAGGTTCCCAAACTAAAACTGGTTACAGTTACTAAATGTAAATCAAACCACAGTCTCTTTGGATTATACACACTTTTTTATTTCTAGTAGGACATAAACAGTTTGAAATTTATAGGCAACCTTATAGTATAAAAATTAATGCCTCATGGGTGGAAATATTACCCCAAATTTGGAAGCACTGTGTGTCCATGAGCAAATCTCTGAGCTACTCCCAGCCACAGTGTTATTATTTCTAAAATACTTATGACAAGGAGCCACTTTCTGGCTAAAATTAAAAGACATAATGGCTTTGTTTTGGAAAAATCAATTCATCAATATTTTTCCCATAGCTATAAAAAGTATTTGAACATGAAACAAAACAAAGTAGTAAAAATTTTTGGTATGTATTTTTTCCTTGGATACTGAAATACTCATTCAAGTCCTCTTGGAAAAGATTATTTTGTTCTCTGGCCGAGGTGGTTTACTTTCTTTTTGTGTTGAAGGACTTTGAAATTAGAAGTTAATTGTATTTTCCCAGGGAGTGTCCACTTGGGGAAGAAAGAAAATTATATGCCTGATGAACATGGTTGCCCAGTTTATTGTTGTTTTCTGTGGTAGCCCAAAAGTAAATACATAGATTCAAGATTCTTTCTCCCCTAGGAAATAGTGTCTTGTTTTGTTTATGACAGAATAGTATTCTTTCCCTGTTTTGATGTCTTCAGAGGTGAATTCTTTGGGCTCAGTATCTGAACCAAATCATATGTACTTGTGAGAGATGAAGGGAAGAGAGTATATCAGAAGTCTTTCCTTACAAGGTTTCAATAAGTATGTGTTTTCCTCCTTATGAAAAATTGCTGACATTTTGGTTCCTCTAAAGTCTTCATTTTTCGAAATTATCCTACAAAAATGGATTATTCCCTCTGAAGTTTTTCATATTCATATGAACTTGTTCCTGTGTCCTCTATGGAAAAATGGGTATGTTCACCACCTGGGATATTGTATAGTTGGAGACTGTCATCAAGAGGAAGGCATAATTGCAGTTATCCTTAGATCAAAAGGAGTTTGCCGTGGACACATAAATTCATTTGCAAGCTACAGATGGTAGAGTCAAAGAGGAACCTTTAAAACCAGGTGTTGGCAGAATGATTTCATTCATTTGTGCTAAGTGCCCTCTCCTGGTCACTGTTAGTAACGTGCAGAACTCATACTCTAGGTCCACTTTGCTTTGAAACATGGTTATGTGCAACTATGCTTCCCCGCTGGCTCAGCTGTAAAGAACCTGCTTGCCAGGCAGGAGATATGGGTTCAATCCCTGGGTCAGGAAGATCCCCTGGAGAAGGAAATGGCAGCCCACTCCAGTATTCTTGACTGGAAAATCTCATGGACAGAGGAGCCTGGCAAGCTACAGTCCATGGGCTCACAAAGAGTTGGACACAACTTAGTGACTAAACAGCGATGATAATTGTTGCATAGTTACAATGTGCAACTATGCACATGTGTATAGTCCATGCTGGGCTTCCTACATGAAGAAAGAAATCTGAAGAAAAGTGACTCCCAACCTTACAAGAGTTAAGAGTCTTATTTCCTCACTCACCTTAGTACCTTTGACGATCAAGCAATATTCACTTATATGGGAGGATAATACTTTTATTACCAGGATGCTCTCTAAGAAAGAAAATTATATGCCTGATGAACATGGTTGCCCAGTTTATTGTTGTTTTCTGTGGTAGCCCAAAAGTAAATACATAGATTCAAGATTCTTTCTCCCCTAGGAAATAGTGTCTTGTTTTGTTTATGACAGAATAGTATTCTTTCCCTGTTTTGATGTCTTCAGAGGTGAATTCTTTGGGCTCAGTATCTGAACCAAATCATATGTACTTGTGAGAGATGAAGGGAAGAGAGTATATCAGAAGTCTTTCCTTACAAGGTTTCAATAAGTATGTGTTTTCCTCCTTATGAAAAATTGCTGACATTTTGGTTCCTCTAAAGTCTTCATTTTGCGAAATTATCCTACAAAAATGGATTATTCCCTCTGAAGTTTTTTCATATTCATATGAACTTGTTCCTGTGTCCTCTATGGAAAAATGGGTATGTTCACCACCTGGGATATTGTATAGTTGGAGACTGTCATCAAGAGGAAGGCATAATTGCAGTTATCCTTAGATCAAAAGGAGTTTGCCGTGGACACATAAATTCATTTGCAAGCTACAGATGGTAGAGTCAAAGAGGAACCTTTAAAACCAGGTGTTGGCAGAATGATTTCATTCATTTGTGCTAAGTGCCCTCTCCTGGTCACTGTTAGTAACGTGCAGAACTCATACTCTAGGTCCACTTTGCTTTGAAACATGGTTATGTGCAACTATGCTTCCCGCTGGCTCAGCTGTAAAGAACCTGCTTGCCAGGCAGGAGATATGGGTTCAATCCCTGGGTCAGGAAGATCCCCTGGAGAAGGAAATGGCAGCCCACTCCAGTATTCTTGACTGGAAAATCTCATGGACAGAGGAGCCTGGCAAGCTACAGTCCATGGGCTCACAAAGAGTTGGACACAACTTAGTGACTAAACAGCGATGATAATTGTTGCATAGTTACAATGTGCAACTATGCACATGTGTATAGTCCATGCTGGGCTTCCTACATGAAGAAAGAAATCTGAAGAAAAGTGACTCCCAACCTTACAAGAGTTAAGAGTCTTATTTCCTCACTCACCTTAGTACCTTTGACGATCAAGCAATATTCACTTATATGGGAGGATAATACTTTTATTACCAGGATGCTCTGCTCTTTTTCTCATGACTTCACCATCAATCCAAGGGAATTCTGCATACAACCTGATTGTACATGACAGAAATGATGTGTGTAACAGGAAGTCAGCCTCAAACCTGAGCAGGTGGGAAGATGAACACCCTCCTCCTCTCCCATGCTCACTCATACAATAGCAGCATTTGTGTGAGCCCTAAGATCACCAAACCTTAGGGAAAGGGAGCAGCCCAGTATGATTGAGTGCTAAACCTTGATAGCTGTGAAATCACTGAATTCTACTTTCAGTTTTTGGCATGAGTTAGAATGGGGGAGTCTTAGAGTGAGAAATTTTGTGAAACTTATAAAAATTTTTATCTTTCATTGTTTCCATTGTTTAGTCATTCATTCATGTCCAACTTTTCACAGCTCCATGGGCTGTAGCCTGCCCAGGTCCTCTGTCCATGGGATTTCGCAGGCAAGAATACTGGAGTGAGTTTCCATTTCCTTGTCAGGGGATCTTCCCAACCCAGGGATTGAACTCGAATCTCCTGCATTGGCAGCAGGGAAACCCTCTTATCTATTTAAAAATTGTGATGGATTTAGGGATTCTTCTGCCTAATGACTTTAATAGAAAGCACAATTTTCAGTCAGAGAGACTAGCATATCAGAGTTGTTAGTGACTACTGATGTCACCTAACTTAGTTTTTAGTGTAAGATATATTTAGACCTTTGATCTCTTCTATAAGGAAAGGTAAGTGTATTTCCCCAGATGAAGAATAGGCTTGCTCACTCTTTGTTCAAAAAAATGCAAATCAAAACTACAATGAGATATTACCTCACACCCATCAGAATGGCCATCCTCCACAAATCGACAGACAATAAATGCTGGAGAGGGTGCGGAGAAAAGGGAATACTCCTGCATTGCTGGTGGGAATGTCAATTGATACAGCCTCTATGGAAGACAGTATGGAGATTTCTTTAAAAAATAAAAATAGAAGGACCATACAACCCAACAATCCCACTCTTAGGCTTATACCCTGATGAAATCAAAACTGAAAGAAGCACCTGTACCCCAGTGTTCATTGCAGCTCTCTATGCAATAGGTAGAACATGGAAGCAACCTAGGTCCTCATCGATGAACAAATGGATCCAAAAGCTCTCGTACATATATACAATGGAATACTACACAGCTGTAAAGAGAAATGCAGAAGAATCAGCCCTAATGAGGTGGCTGGATCAAGAACATATCATCAAAAGTGAAGTCAGTCAGAAAGAGAAAGACAAATACAGTATATTAACACATAAATATGGAATCCAGCAGGATGGTGATGATGGCACACGCAGTGAAGCGACAGAAAGACAGACATGGACAGTGGACATATGGACATTGTGGGGAAGGAACAGTGGGTGAGAGGCATAAAGGAAGTAGCATGAAGGCCTGTACTATCGTAAGTGAAGAAAATAGTTCTAGTCATTGCTCTGTGAGAAAAGGGGATCCTTCAGGGGTGCTGTGTGATGGTCGGTGGGGGAGGGAAGGGGGGGATATACATATGACTAATCTGAGAACATACATATCTGTAAACAACAAAACTCTGTAAAAGTTAAAAGTAAAATAAAGGTTTAAAAAACCAGTATATTCCTCAAGGTCAATGTACATTAGCTG